>CM045452.1:13293802-13649033 GCA_024666655.1 Dascyllus trimaculatus | reverse complement strand
CTGGTCGACTCCGCCTGCCAGGCTCCAGTTCCAGTCCTGGTCGACTCCGCCTGCCAGGCTCCAGTTCCAGTCCTGGTCGACTTCGCCTGCCAGGCTCCAGTCCAACAAGCCGCCACTCCTGGTCCGGCTCCAGTTCCAGTCCGACAAGCCGCCACTCCTGGTCCGGCTCCTGTTCCTGTTCCCGAGTGGTTCGTCAATGCCGCCTCACCGGATCCAGATCCCGTTCCAGAGGGGCCCGATGCTGCCGCCTCACCGGATCCAGATCCCGTTCCAGAGGGGCCCGATGCCAAAGCCGAGTCCTCAGCTCCAGTTCCTGTTCCCGAGTGGGTCGTCGATGCCGTCTCCTCTGTTCCTGATCCCGAGCGGGTCGTCGGCGCCGTCTCCTCTGTTCCTGTTCCCGAGGGGGTCGTCGACGCCGTCTCCTCTGTTCCTGTTCCCGAGCGGGTCGTCGACGCTGTCTCCTCTGTTCTTGTTCCTGTTCCCGAGCGGGTCGTCGACGCCCCCTCCTCTGTTCCTGTACTCGAGCGGGTCGTAGAAGCAGTCTCACCCAGTAGTGTTCACTGGAATCTGCCACATTCAGCTGACTTTTCCCTGGACAAAAAGACTGTTCCGGAGTCAGCCGATGAATTGTCTGGTAAAGAGACTGCCCCAGAGACTTTGCCTGTGGCTGCCACTCTGCCCCCAGAGACTTTGCCTGTGGCTGCCACTCTGCCCCCAGAGACTTTGCCTGTGGCTGCCACTCTGCCCCCAGAGACTTTGCCTGTGGCTGCCACTCTGCCCCCAGAGACTTTGCCTGTGGCTGCCACTCTGCCCCCAGAGACTTTGCCTGTGGCTGCCACTACTCTGCCCCCAGAGACTTTGCCTGTGGCTGCCACTCTGCACCCAGAGACTTTGCCTGTGGCTGCCACTCTGCCCCCAGAGACTTTGCCTGTGGCTGCCACTCTGCCCCCAGAGACTTTGCCTGTGGCTGCCACTGCTTTGGCGCCCATGTCCCCCGAGGGGTCCCGCCTTCGCCGGTTCCCGGTCCGGCCTCCCGAGGGGTCCCGCCTTCGCCGGTTCCCGGTCCGGCCTCCCGAGGGGTCCCGCCTTCGCCGGTTCCCGGTCCGGCCTCCCGAGGGGTCCCGCCTTCGCCGGTTCCCGGTCCGGCCTCCCGAGGGGTCCCGCCTTCGCCGGTTCCCGGTCCGGCCTCCCAAGGGGTCCCGCCTTCGCCGGTTCCCGGTCCGGCCTCCCGAGGGGTCCCGCCTTCGCCGGTTCCCGGTCCGGCCACCCGAGGGTCCTCGTCTCCTGTGCCGCCGGTCTACTGCCCGGCCTCCCGAGGGTCCTCGTCTCCTGTGCCGCCGGTCTACTGCCCGGCCTCCCGAGGGTCCTCGTCTCCTGTGCCGCCGGTCTACTGCCCGGCCTCCCGAGGGTCCTCGTCTCCTGTTAGTCAGTCCGTCAGTCCGTCTGTCCGTCAGTCCGTCAGTCCGTCTGCTAGAGGGTATTCTGTGTTGTGGACCTCCAGGCCAACCACCTGAGGGTTCTCAGCCTCCTGCCCGACCGCCCGAGGGTCTCCGTCCAGCCCGAAGCCGGCCTCCTGCCCGACCGCCCGAGGGTCTCCGTCCAGCCCGACGCCGGCCTCCTGCCCGACCGCCCGAGGGTCTCCGTCCAGCCCGACGCCGGCCTCCTGCCCGACCGCCCGAGGGTCTCCGTCCAGCCCGACGCCGGCCTCCTGCCCGACCGCCCGAGGGTCTCCGTCCAGCCCGACGCCGGCCTCCTGCCCGACCGCCCGAGGTGGAACATGTGAGGTTCCGCCTCCTTCGTCGCCGGCCTCCTGCCCGACCGCCCGAGGTGGAACATGAGGGGTTCCGCCTCCTTCGTCGCCGGCCTCCTGTGAGGTCTCGCCTGTCCGTCCAGCCACCGGGCCGTCCTCCGGAGCGGCCCCGCCTGTCCGTCCAGCCACCGGGCCGTCCTCCGGAGCGGCCCCGCCTGTCCGTCCAGCCACCGGGCCGTCCTCCGGAGCGGCCCCGCCTGTCCGTCCAGCCACCGGGCCGTCCTCCGGAGCGGCCCCGCCTGTCCGTCCAGCCACCGGGCCGTCCTCCGGAGCGGCCCCGCCTGTCCGTGTTGTTGACCAGTTCCTGGACTTTTCTCTGGTCTATTTTTCTGTTTATTGGGATTATATTGTTTGTTGGACCTTGCTTCTTGGCCGCCCCCCAAGCTAGTTTTGTTGGACTTGATGATTTTGGTTGTTTTCTTTTTAATTTTGATAAGGGCCGCCACCAGACTGTTTTTTGACACTCTTAGTTGTGTAGATTTGTTTTGACCCTCCTCCGGACCCCCACCACCCACCCGGTTCGTCTTGGACTTTTCAGTTGTGTACTCCCCCCTCATCGGTGGCATTCCGTTTCAGCGCTTTGATCAGGCTTTGTTGTGCGCCAGGAGGCGCACGTTGAGGGGGGGGTACTGTCATGATCCCTGCTTTGGTCCTGCCTGTCTCCCTCTTTCTGTCTTTCTTTCTCTTTTCTTCTCCCTCTTTTTCTCAGCTTTTCTTCCACTCTTTTCTTCACTCTCCCTCTCCTTCTCACTCTTTCCCTCTCACTCTCCCAAGCTCTGCTTGCAGCTTGATTACTGCATTTGTATCAGCTGCAGGCAGCAGCTCACCTGCACTCCACAATCATCCACTCTATAAAAGCTCAGTTCATTCAGCCCACCTCTGCCAGACCATAGCCATTCCAACCCCGTTTCTCTGCCAGTCCTGTTCTGCCTTCAGCCTGCCAGCCTTCCCACGATCGCCTGCCACCTTTACCCCCCCTGCCTCTGCGACTTCTCCACCACCCGGATCCTGACCCCCCCAGCCAGCCTCCATTCTGCCTGTGTTTCCACCTGTCTCCTGTCTGCTTCCCCTCAGCCCGCCTGTCCCTTTAGTTTAGTTTCTGGTTGTGAGTATCCTGTTTGGTTTGTCTTGCTTTAGTTAATTTGTATCAAGTTTATCCTACTTTGTTTGTTGGTTTAGGTCTTTTGGTTTGTAGTGTATAGTTCATTTCTTGTATTCAGTCAGGTAGCTCCATTCTGTTTTCTCCCTCAGTTCAGTTACCTGTTTCAGTTGTAGTTAGTTTCTTCTGTCCCCTTTTGTTAGTTAGTTTTTCGTGTACCTATCTGTTTGCCTTGGATTCCCCTCCTCAGTTGTTGGTTATATTTCTTTGGTTAAATTTTGCCCTTTGCTGTTTTTAGTTGATTTGTTCCTGTTGGTTTTTTTCCTCTGTTAGTTTTGTTTCCACTAGTGTTGCTTGCAGTTCAGTCCTTTCTTTAATAAATTACTTCTGAGAATCATTCAGCCTGCTCTGGTGTCTGCGCGTGGGCTCTCAGCCACCTCCCGTAACAGGATGGATAGTATTCAATCAATAAAACTTATCTCTGTAAAAGTTAAAGTGAAGGATTTTTAAATAAATGTCTGTTGGAGTAAAGTCCTTGCAAAAGGAGTTCACACAATGGTCATTAAGCCTATCAGCACCCAATAAAGAGTTTTTATCTGGTGTCTGTGGCATCATTCTCACAAAGGCACACCAGTAAGATGCATTTTATATCATCCAGCAGTGATTAGTTTGGCAGAACTAGAGAGGAGCAGCCCCAGCTACAGAGACAGAGTAGGCCACAACAACTAGGAGTGTGGTGGGAAAACCTAGGAAGCGTCCAAGAAAAGTTTCTGCTGCTCCAGATGAAAAAGGAACTCTGAATGCAGAGAGGATTACAGTCTAACTGATCATGACTGAGGCATTTGTCCTCAGTATCCTAAAAAGTGTTGTTGTAATTTTCACTGCATGGGATTCTTTCTTAGACATTTTTGTATTTTTCCAACAGCTCCTGGGATTTGTTTATGCCTGCTACATCGTCAGCACTTATTCAGATGAAGAAGACAGCTGTAAGTATCCTTCTGATCCATGATAACTCCATATATCAAATATAATTTCTTTGCATACCACATATATTTTATTCAGTAAAAATCCATAAAAAATAATGCACATGTCTGCATGTCTGTATCCTGCACTGCTCTTTAATTTTCACACTCTGTGAGGTTGATTTGTGTATCATTTATTTATGTTGGTCTTTCCTCACCTATTTTAGTTAATTTCATTGGTGAATTCCATCATCCATCCAAACCCTCTCAGTTGCTCTTCTAGATTCCCTGGTAGGTATGTGGCATCACAGCTATTTCCTCTTGTTTACATCTACACTGTTGCCCATAAAGTTGGAATAATTTAGTTTTCAGACACATTCCTCTTTTACTCCTATTTATATACATTATTATCACTTTTGACCAGGTTCAGTGATTACGTACTGGGTCCATGGCTGTGTTGTCCTTTTCCTGCTTAAAATCTGTATGCAGTAAGTCCACATTTTCAGAATTGGCTGCATAGTTTTCAGCCAAATCTGACACAGAAGTTCCCTAGGCTATATGCCTCGTCCGACGCAACTCGCAGTAAACCAAAGAGTGCTTGCACTCCTACAGGATGGACACAAACAAGCCAGCATTGCTGATTTCTTTGGAATATCACAGAGTGCAATCTGTAAAACCCTCAAATATCATCGAGAGGACGATCATTTGAGGTCACAAAATCTTCAGGATGACCAGACAAGATGATCGGCAACTTTTTAATCTGTGCCATAGAAATCGGAAAATGCCAGCGAGCCACCTTCATCGTTTGTGGAGAATACACAGAAGTAAAAAATATTTTATTCCATTTTTTTTGGGGCAACAGTGTATTTTATTTGTGACAGGTATACCATCTCATTCACAATGTACTTTTCTATATTTTTGTTTAGACTATAAATGACCACTAAATGAAAGTGTTTGAGAGAAGCCGAGAATGAGCAGCATAACATCACGCAACTCTGAAGACTCTAGTGGCGTATCATCTTTGGCTTGGTTATGCCTAAAATCACACATGCTGAACCTCAATGTGCACCAACAGTGTCCTGATTCAAGAGGGGAACTCCCAGCATATCACAGGCCTCATTTTTAGTTTAGTTTTTGTTGGGCCATAAGAGCTACAAATCTGGGTGTGATTCTACCTGTGTGCATGTGTTTGAAAGAATGTTCAGATATCTAACAGTGATCTAAAATGTGGTTTCAAATTTGTATATAAGTAACTGTTTTTTTCTTTGTCATGTTTTGTAAAATGTATAAAAAATATGTGTAATTACAGTTAGAAAACGTGGCATCCCAACTTGTATAGTGTGTGATATCATTCAGTGTAATAAACTACATCTTGCTAACATTTGTTATCATTAAATATTCATTTGCTCATATGCTGTTTTCACTCCAGCTGTGAAATGTATGCACATTCACTCTAGTGCTGAATTTGTTAACAAATCTGAGGAACTTGTATTTTCCTTTAATACTTTAAGTAGATTTTCTTCATTATACTTATGTGATGTAAATACTACAAGGCTACTTTAGATCTGTCCGCTGCTTACGTTCTCTTGTTTGCTGTCTCTTTGTCTGGTCTCCTTTTGTGTCTCGCTCCAATCAGTCAGGGCAGGTAACTGCCCTCCCTGGGCCTGGTTCTGCTAGAGGTTTCCTTCTTCATAGGAATTTTGTGATTTTTGTGAATCCAAATTGATTAGGTCATTTGTTACAGTATGTAAAATTGCAGGGTCCAAACCTTAAAAGGTTTTAACCTTAATATTTAAATTGAACTGGTAAATTTGCATACAGTAATTTTTATATTGTAGGATCCTGTCCTTAATATCTGAATTATTTTGATAATTGTTTTTTTTATATAATGTAGGATTTTAACCTTAACCTTAATATTGAAATTAATCAGTTGCATTTTCATTATTAATAACATTATATAAAGTAATTAACTGTAACTGTATTTAAATAAGTCAGGCAACTTTGCATTTTATATAATATTGCAGGGTCATAACCTAAATATTTAATTAAGTTTTTATATTATTATAGAGTCAGTATTTAACTTATTCAGGTAAATTGGTATTGTATATAGCATTATAGAGTTTTAACTTTACACATTTAAATTACCCAGGTTTTTAGTGTTTTATATAATATCACAGGGTTATTTATCATAATATTCAGACTTGTTAAGTAAATTCATAATTATTTAACTGACATTGTTATTATTATTATTATTTTCTTAAACTATTTTACTTGTATTTGATAATATTAACATGTTGTGTTTTGATGTTTTTTGGTTTGTAGAAAGAGACTACAGATTCTTACTGTTATTCTTTTTATGTTGCCTTGTGGGTATCTTGATTTTGCTCTGTCTGCCAAAGCACTTTGTAAACCCTTGTTTTTAAAAAGCACTGTAATAACAAAAACAACAACAACAATAATAATAATAATAATAATAATAATTTTGTGACAAAATTGTGTTTTTAGTTAATAAATGTAAACACCGTAACTGCGGCTGCTCAGTACCCGCTTGCGCGTCTTTTACGTCACGACGTCATCTCCGCCCCGCAGACCCCGGATGAAGCTGCCGCTGGTGAGCAGGGCCACCGAGGCTGGTAGGATTTTAATTTAGCGGTGAGGGGGTCGGAGCAGATTGAAGCCCCGCTGGATTAATGTCGACAGGGCAGCGCAGAGTGCCAGCAGGGCTACGACAGGCAAACCATCCGCGCCGAGCGGAGACACCAGCTAGCAGTTGCTGCTAACTGTGCTTAACTGTTAGCAAAGTAACGCGGAGCTGGTAGACACCTTCTCCGGCTATTAGCTGCTTCACACAGCCGAGTTTGCAGCTCACACACTGCGCGTCTTGTCAAGGCTCCAGTCTAACACAACACCTGGTGGATGAATGATGTCTGCCGCTAGCATTGACCCTCAGGTAAGCAGCGAGGAGAAACACGTAGCTTCAGGTTTTTATTCCAGCAGCGAGGCGAGATGTGCTGTGTGTTCATCCCACTCTGGAGACGATGCTGCCAGCTAGTCAGCTAGTTAGCCAACTGAGAGGGGAGGTTAGCTAGAAAACTGCTCCCTGCTGGTAACAAACCAAGGCCTGGACCACAGCTTCCAGCGGGTATCTGAGCGGCAGACGTTGCCAGAACATAACACACCGCTCTGTGCTAATGGATTTTATGTGTCAGTGAGGTTTTCAGTGGAAATGTGTGAATACACCTCAGCCAGCTAGGATAATGTAAGATGCTCTGGATAACATTCGTGACCCTCACACGCTCTCTTGTTTTCTCTTTAATGTGTCTACTAAAGACATCGAAAGGACAAGATGCAAGTAAAGGTAAGAGATAAATGGTTGCTGTGTGTTCAGATGTTCCTGTAGCTAAAGATGTCTCACATAAACCTGGTTAGCATCATGTATATAGCATAGTACCAATCTGTCCCTTGATACCTCATATTTGATGTAAGGGGCTCATATATTGTTGTGGCCCTGAGGCACAAAAAACACATTTGACATGTTAAATAATATGTTTGCATAATTACATAATGTGCCTTTTGTAGCTGTATGCAATAATAAAACCTACATTACTGCAAGCAAGGACAGACAGATTATCAAATAAAAACACCACACATGTTTCTAAAGGTTATGTTTTTGTCTAACAGACCACAATCTGTCTTAAACCTCTACACACATCATTCATGTAACTGCATTTGTTTCTCTTTTATCTAGCTACTATCTCTGGGCAATGATGGTGCATACTTCACAGATGAAATATTAATTGCATATTTTGAGTGATAGCATCCTGTTCAGTTTTTATCAGTGTTAGATGTTTTGTGACTCAGGTGATGTCATAAGAAATCAATTCAGTTGGATTAACAACATGAACAGTGACAGATATTGTGTGATTCATTATACAGTTAGCTTCCAATTGAAGAAGAAACTGTTATTTGTTGTAAATACTTATTATCACTGTAAAATTCTTTTTTTTCACATATCCCATCTTGTCAGGAATTTGGGATCAGAGCTCAGGGTCAGCCATGATAGGTCTTACACACTCAGTTACAAAGAGCAACGTCAAGCCACCACTTCCCCATAACTTGCAGAACTGCTTCACAAATTTGCATGACATTTTTAATGTTTGTGTAAACTTTTATGAACAGCTTTGACAACACTTGAACTTTATTGCAGCCTTTCCAGTTTCAGTGCAGAATGGCTCCCTCCACCAGAAGGACACAGTCCATGACAATGATTTTGAGCCCTATCTCACCGGCCAGTCCAGTCAGGTAGGACGAAGTGAAACATTTCTGAATTGTCTTTTTTGACACTAAAACTATATTATTTTGCCTTATCAGTGCACCTTCTAACCTTAAAAGTGATCCTTTTTCTGTTTCTATTTATAGAATAACAGCTATCAATCAATGACAGACCCTTACCTGTCCAGTTACTATGCCCCCTCCATTGGATTTCCTTACCCTCTTAGTGAGGCTCCTTGGTCTACAGGAGGTGATCCACCAATTCCCTACCTGACGCCCTATGCCCCACTCAGTAATGGAGACCATCACTT
Source organism: Dascyllus trimaculatus (assembly GCA_024666655.1). Taxonomy (NCBI): domain Eukaryota; kingdom Metazoa; phylum Chordata; class Actinopteri; family Pomacentridae; genus Dascyllus; species Dascyllus trimaculatus. The sequence goes on along the minus strand of CM045452.1, from coordinate 13,640,579 downwards.
TATGCACGACACAGTATTTGGGCAGCCAGGTGGGCTCAGCAGCAGCATCTACCCTCACAGGTTTAACTTTTTCCCAGAGAATCCAGCGTTCTCGGCCTGGGGCACTAGTGGTTCTCAAGGCCAGCAGACCCAGAGCTCAGCCTACGGAGGGAGCTACAGCTATCCACCCAGCTCTCTAGGAGGCACCTTAGTCCCTGATGGCCAGACGGGGTTCCACAGTGACACCCTGAGCAAGGCTCCAGGTATGAACAGCCTAGAACAGGGCATGCTGGGCCTAAAAATAGGTGGGGATGTGACAGGAAGTGGCTCTGGTGTGAAGAGTGCAGGCTCCGTGATCGGTGGCGGTGGCAGTGTAGCTGCAGCTGTTGCCACGGGCAACGGCGGCACACCAATCGGTATGCCCCCTCCCAAACCTACATCGTGGGCTGCTATTGCTAGTAAACCTGCCAAGCTGCAACAACAAAAGACCAAGAACAAGCCTGGCACTCCTCTAGCTGGAGGAGCTCTGCCTCCACCTCCCATTAAACACAACATGGACATTGATACATGGGATAATAAAGGGACTGTTACCAAGATGGCTCCTCCTTTGCCTCACCACCACCATCACCACCATCAACACCAACACCCACACCCACACCAACAGCACCAGCACCAGCACCAGCACCAGCCCCAGCTTCACTCCCATGCTCCCAGTCTCCTCCCTCCCCTTCAACAGTCCCTACAGTCCGCCCAGTCCCTCGTGCAGCAGATGACCATGCAGGGACCTCCTCCACAATCTTACCAGAACCACAACTCTGGTCCAACTCCTCAGACCCGCTGGGTGGCTCCGCGCAACCGCAACTTGTGCTATGGTGGTGGAAGTTTAGACAGCAGTGGCTCTTCTAATGGTGGCGGTGTTGGTAACGGAGGTGCAGGGGGCGGAGGTGTACCTCCAGAGCCGGGATCAGATTCCCACCCTGTGCTGGAGAAGCTCCGAGCGGCCCACAGCTACAACCCCAAGGAGTTTGACTGGAACCTGAAAAACGGCCGCGTGTTCATCATCAAGAGTTACTCCGAGGACGACATCCACCGCTCCATCAAGTACTCCATCTGGTGCAGCACGGAGCACGGCAACAAGCGTTTGGACTCAGCCTACAGAGCTATGAACTCTAAAGGTCCTGTCTACTTGTTGTTCAGCGTCAACGGCAGCGGCCATTTTTGCGGCGTGGCGGAGATGCGCTCGCCTGTGGACTACGGTACCAGCGCTGGCGTCTGGGCGCAGGACAAGTGGAAGGGCAAGTTTGATGTGAACTGGTTGTTTGTTAAGGACGTGCCTAATAGCCAGCTGCGCCACATCCGCCTGGAAAACAATGACAACAAGCCAGTCACCAACTCACGTGACACTCAAGAGGTTCCTCTGGAGAAGGCAAAGCAGGTGCTCAAGATTATCGCCCAGTACAAACACACCACCTCCATCTTTGATGACTTTTCCCACTATGAGAAGAAGCAGGAGGAGGAGGAGGTGGTGAAAAAGGTAATCATTTCCTTTAGACTAAATACTTTTAAATGAAACAGTTAAGGATGTGTAGGTATTGTATGAAAACAGTGGAGGTAGGAGGAACTTTATGTTTCAATTTTGGTAACTTTAACTTACATTCAAGCTGACACTCACTGTCTGAATAACTCTAAATGATATTACTAATAAAATTACAATAATAAAATTACGCATGGGCGATAAACCAGGAGCAATTCAGGTCAGCTTTAACTTTAACATCATTGTGGTGTGGTAGCTTCGCCCTGGTCAACCAACATGCACCCCCAGGTTGTACTTTCATTCTTTATTTAATTTGTATCAAGGTCAGATGATTCATTTATCCCAGTTATTCTTAATGATGTGCTCAAATTTGCTTATTTTATTTCTGTGTAAACACTAAAATTCTTAGCTGTCTACCTTGACATGTATGCAAAAGAGATTTAATTGTAAAGATCAAAGTAAGATGTTCTTGACAGATCTTAATTTGTGTTTTGCATTTCCATGTGGACAGATTTTTTGGGAATATGATGTTTGAAACAGTGCTTTAAAAACATCAGTGCACATGTAGACTAGGCCTCAAAGAGAGCTTACACAGACTTCATGGAAAACAAACAACTTGTCCACAGGCCCCCTTCGGCCACTGTGGTATTCTCATGTGACACTAAATTCCAAATAATGTAAATTATATCTGAGGACGTTGCCTAATATACAATTATTTGTCTCTGTAATGGTCATAAATAAATCATCTGAATTGTGTAGTCAGACACACTAACCTGAGGTCTGTACTAAGAAGCAGGACTTGAGGTCAGCGAGGTAACTTGTGGTTTAACTCTGGGTAGCTTATGCTGAACCCCTAACCTGGGCTAGAGCAGGTTATGTTCGAAGTAGCATCTTAAAACAGGGCTTTGCTGATCAGTCTGATCTTCTGGAAAATAGCATCAACATTCCTGGAAATACTGTGGAGCTCAGTGTGCAGATAGTGAGAGGGGAGATTCTATATGTCTTTGTAGAGCGAAATAATCCTAAAACAGAAACTGATAAACCACTAAAGCCACATAGTCTACATGTTGATCTTATAAGATTTGTTCTTCTAATTGTTGAACTCGGCCAGGGATGCAGCTGAAATGCAAAAATTGTCTGACATACCATAAGAATGAAACAGAATTTGAGCTCATGCGACTCATGTTCTACATCACCATGAAAATAGTTTTATTTTTATTACTTGAACATTTATCTTTACATGATCTGTCTTTTTGTGAGTAGCATAAAGGGACGGCATCTGTAATATAATTAAACAATCTTGTGATGATTGATGGTAATTAAACTGAATATAATCAACTTACACACAGTGGGACATTGTGTGATACTGATAAGCATATTAAATACGTACTCACACAGTCTGCAGTTTATTTGCCCGCTTTCATTCCTTTCTTCAGCTGCAGCTGTGTAGCTTTTAGCCTGTATTTTATTTCTGAATTCTTCATATTGATTTAGGATTATAGTTCTTCTTGTGAGAAATGTGCAATTCTCGACCTGTCCGTGTTTGTGATTGGTTATGTTTCATGTGAACGCACCCATAGTTAGGTTCAGACACTGTGGTTTGACTTACCGGGTTGAAAACCAGCTCTGTGTGACTGCAGTTGTCCGGTTTACTGAAACCAGATAACAAACAAAAATCCTGGCTATATTGAGCTTGTGTTGTAGTGCAGACCCCTGGTGTGATTAGGAGGTGGTTTTTGTTTGATTCTGATTAGGAAAATACAGAAACAGGACTCCTGTATTGATTAATAAATGTTAGAATGGAATACTTAAATAAGACTAAAAAAAAACACCCAGTAGCTGAGTGGTCATAGTGATACCACATGGGTGAAAATGCTGTTAGTAGTGAGTCTCCAGTTTGATTCCTCACCCGCCAGACCTTGACTGCACATTATTCCCCAGTTTTTACTTTATATTTGCTAATTAAATTGAAATAATGGGAATATTTTTTTGTAAGATGTATATATATAGTTGCATTGGAAGTGCTCAGTGTGTATATGTGTTATTCTCTGTGACATCTCATTAAGGTTTTGTATGTTTTTCTAACAGAGCTATGAGCCTGCCTCAATACAGAGTCGATCCAGAATCGATCAGGTAAAGTCTGTTTTCTTAATTCTCTGTCTTATGATAAGATGTATATGGGAAAACGTCATTAATCCAAATAGAAATTTTTTAAAAATGCTGACAAAGTAAGTAATATGAACAGTAGACTCATGTCAAATAATAACATAATTCGGTCAGATCATCACAATATAATCTACTTGTGTCTTAGCTCTAAGTCTCTGATAGGAAATGTCACTCTTGTGCTTTAAAAATCATGTTGTGTTTCTTTTTAGTTCAGCCCCTGGTCTGTCTCATCATTTCTCATTTTTTGCTCTGCATCTTTTTCAGGACCGTCAGAAGTAAACTGCAGAAGACCGCTTCTGAAAGCTCAATTAACGGTTGTGTTCGGACAGACATGCTGAAATCACGATTGAAAATGAAAACACGAGGACATAAAAAATTGAAAACTAATATTTTTTTCTATTTAATTTTGTCGACTTTGGCCCACGTCAAACTTTTGAGCCACATCGCTCCCGGTTCCCCAGTCTTTGAGATGCGTGCAGGGATGAAGCTAGTTCCACCAGGTGAATCGCTTCAACGATATCTATTTTCTTGTTTTCTCTTGTATTTTTTAGCCTTATAAATCTCTATCGCTACCCTGGAACTTCTGAAATTCTTGACTAAATATAAATATCTGCACGTCTGTTTGGAAAATCTCTTGACAACATGCTGCTGATATTCAGTGACTGTTCACCTTGTGGTTTGTGTGTTGGAGAAATGTTAAGTGCTTGTATTGGTTAATCTTAAGGAGTGAACAACACTTTATTGACAAATGTTTGCTATCTGTGTGTGGCCAGTTGTATTTTATATTTTCAGAAGACAAAAAAATAACTTCTATAATGTCCCTTTTTTTCAATCGAGGGGCGTCTTAGTTTTGTGGAGGACTGAAGGTTTCTGTATGCATAGACATAATTGTGCAAGGTTGTGACATTAGGAAGCATAAATGTTAGAAAAATATTTTGAATAACGTGTCACCTGGCTTACAACTGATATAAATTTAACATAATGCTGAGAAAATGTTGGATTTTTTTTTTTGTCTCTCCAGAATGGAGCCTTAACATTTCTTTTCAGCTGTAGTGTAAATGAATCTTGGTTTTTTGTTGTTGTTGTTTTGTTTTTTGTTTTTTTCAATTAATGTACCTCAAAATTTTCAGCTAGAGATTCAGGGAAAAGGTGTCTAGAGATCAGACGCTCTGAAAGGTGGTCCCTCTCTTTATTTAAAAGATGGAAATTCAGATATACTGTATGAGTTCAGGTTTTTATCAACACAAAATCTGCGTTCTGTCCCCTGTTCTCGGTATTTGCCTCTGTTCCCCGCTGGTCCAACAGGGGTCTCTGTTTATGACATTCTGGAGACAATGTAGCATGTACTGCTTTTAAAATCTGAAGCCAGGCCTGCCATTTAGTTTCTTTTCTTATTCTTTTTAGTTCTTTAACATCATTATAATCTTGGCATTTTCATTGCTATAACCTGTCAACTTCATCCTCAGAAAATGTAAGCTTTAATGTACCGGCATTTCTAACTGAGATCGCCTCAAAATGTTTAACTGTAGCATTATACTTAACTGATTTATTGTCAAGTGTATGGAAACCCAGAGACTAGCCTATATGGTATATGTTTGTGACTTTTTTTTTTAATTGCTTGCTGTATTGTGCGTATGTGTGTGTATGCAAGAGCGAAAGAAAAGAGAGGGAGTACGACTGTGGAGCAATCAGAGTTATATAACGGTATTGGAATATAGAAAATTTATGCAAAAAAAAGTTTTAAGTCACCCTTGAATTAAATATCCATTGTATCAGAGGTCACGATCACATTCTTAGATTTGATCATGTTCATTATTAAAGATATACTTATCTGTTGCTTGTATTTCTGTTATTATGAGCAGGGTTCTCTGTGTGCGATCAGGTCAGGTCTGTCCCAGAGCAGACATAATCGCTCATCTCACACTGTCAAAGATCAATGTGGACCCAGTTGTTCTGGATTTTTACACACTTTAATTGCTTTCAAGCACCATTTACCAAAAGCATTTAATTATGATGCCCAGTTTGCTTTTTTAAAATTGTCTATTAACACACATATATATAATACAACAATCATAAGTACAGTTAAAAGATAAGGCTGGTGATGTTTTTATTTAGTTTTTTTCTTTTTGGTTGAATCATTTGCACCAGACCTCATAAAAAGACCAAAAAAAAAAACACGTGTTAATACTTTCTGACTTTTCTACACAGCCTGTTATACTCAGTCCTTTTCTCAATTGTTCTTATCTTATTTTAAAAAAAGCCTCACAAATATATAGTTTAATTTTATTTGAAAGGCAAAGTAATTCCATCCAACATTGTGGTGCTGTGGTTTCTGGTTAACATCACTCTGGTACACAGGTGAGTGTTTGCAGCTGCAGCAGGTTGGATAATGTGGGGTTAAACAGGGCTGGAAAGTCACTAAATATTATTCAAGTGCTGTAGTTAAGTACAATTTAGAGGTGTTGTACTTTACCTGAGTGTGTACATTTTGTGCTACTTTATACTTCCACTAGACTACATTTAAAAGGGAAATACGGTGCGTTCTACTCCACTACATTCATTTAACAGCTTCAGTAACTTTTAAGATAAAGATTTTACCCGGTGGAGACTATAACGAGCCCTTAAAATGCTTACATTGTTAAAGATAAAACCGGTGGCTTTCTAACCTTTGTAAATTCTGATTTCTTCTAAAAAGCAGTCTGCAGTCAGGGTCACGGGTCCGATGTGTGAAATATTAACGGCTCCAACAAGTGGAGATTTTTCCTTTTAAACTTCTCACATAGTCTCATTGCTGTAAACATTCAGATGAACCAGAAAAATCAAAGATAGGAGAAAAGCTAAAGAAAAACCAACAACCTGAAAACAGATTATTGTATCTAAACTTCTTTTTTCTTTCCACTCCAATTAATTAGATATAAACTGTACATAAAGGAGTTGAGACCTGCAGCAGCTTCAACATGCTGCTAACAAACTGTTAGCACTAATATTACTTTAATACTTTAACTACATTTTCCTGCTCATACTTATGTGCTTTTATGTAGGTAGGATTTTTCATGCGGGACTTTTAATTGTATGGGAGTATTTTTAAATTTTCTATATCAATACTTTTACAAAGAAAATGAAGAATAAAATAAATCAGGCTTCAGCTGCAGGAGACACTTTTTACTGCTGGTTTTAGTCTTTTATAAAAAGTGTTGATGCAGTCCTTTAAATTCCCTGTGTGCAATAACTATGTACACACCTTATGAACTGAAAAAACAGGAGTAGTTGTTATTCAGCTCTACACAAAAGGCATCTAGACTGACTGACTTTAGGAGGAAATACTGGCTCTACTGAAGAGATCTCCCATAAGCTAATATTAGAGCCAGTGAACGCATCGTGTATGTCAGTCACCTTTTATCTGACGTCTCCTCACAGTCTTGTCAGATAAGCTCAATTACTTCCTGTCACATTCTAAATATAAACAGATTTGGGTTTTTAAAGGATTTTTAAATATATAAAAATGGATTTCATAACAATACTTACAAACAGAGACAAAGTGACCATAAAATGTATTTAATCTGGGCTCTTGTTTTCTGTCTCCCAGCTGTTTAGCTGTACACTTCTAAATATTAACATCTCTGTCTGATGCCTAAAAAGTTTCCAGTTAGAATAGGTGCAACTCAGATCAGTAGAAAACCTGTACAACTGGTCTGTCCTGGCTCATCAATGGCAATGTGCACATATATGCAGATTCACGTCAGAGATGAACAATTAGTTGATAAAATTATTCTGTGGCTGCAGCTTTTTCATTGTGACTGTTGGTTCCTTTGTTTTGCTTTATAGTCCTACACAGAGGAGGAGATGTCAGCAGGCTGCTGTAACATACATTCAGCACGGGGAAATATCTTCAGCCTAAAGTAACTGAAGCTGTCAGATAAATGTAGTGAAAGTATAAAATCCCCAGAAATATGTAAGAAGCATTATGCGGAAATACTCAAGTAAAACACAAATGTTGTGTGAAAAGCACTGAGTTTGTAAAGGCTGTAAAAATGCAAATAGTCAGTTATTTATAGTATGTGGAACATCCACTTTTCCACAGCTGGCAACAACTGTGGAAACAAATGATCAAAGAGTTTCAACTCACCTCAAGTCAACAAGAAAAATGTGAAAATGAAGGATTAAAAAAAGTTAGATCTGTTTTTAACTCTTATTTTACACCTTTTCCCAGTTTTGTCAAATTTCAGTTAATAACTGATAAAATCACATAAAAACATTAATTTGCACAAACAAACAAACAAACAGGCCAAACTGTAAATACTGCGCACACAAAAATCTGTACTTTTACAACCAGTAATTAGATTTTTTACAATGTGTGATGACAAAATCACACAGTTTTACTGTAGTTTAATTAGCTAAGTATAGCATTACTTCTTTTTTGAATGTCACAGTATTTCACTGTTTTGCGGTTTTTTTCCAGACATTCATTTACATGTTAAACCTTTAAACAAACAAACAAACAAACAAAATAGCCAAAACTTGAACCAACATCCAGATCAAAAACCTGTATTTTTTTTCTCTGTATTTCATCTGTATTCTTACAATTAGGAATTTGTTCTTTTACTTTGTGGGACTGTGAAATGATGTTATTTTTACTGTATTTATATCAGCTCAAGATGTAATTTGCTGTTATTTTTCAAGAAAAGAATTCTGTATTAAAAATGGTAAATGGTAAATAATTTTTTAGCTGTTATTTAACAGATTCCCTGATTTGTTAAATTGCAGATAATATGTCGTTCTAGTAAAATCACAAAGAAAAACATTGATTTATATGTTAACTGTAAAAACAACAACAAATAAACAAAAAAACAGGACAAAACCATCAATAATGTCCACATCAGAAATCTGTATTTTTACAACTGCCAATTCATTCTTTCACAACATGTGACTGTAAAATTAAACAATGATACTGTAATTAAATCCGCTGCAGATATCAGAATTTTACAGATATTTGCTCTTATTTTAAATTTTTTAACAGATTTTTTTCATATTAAGTATTCCACTTTACCCTTGCTGCCAGATTTTCACCATTTTGTAAATACAGATTTATTTATTTATTTATGTATTTATTCTACAGTGTAGTTAGAATAGGCCTCAGTGGCTGCAAGCTTCATGTATTTGATTACCAGTCACAGCTCCAGACATCAGCTGAGCTACTCCACAGTCTTCTCAGTGCCTCTCCTTTTTTGCACACAGACCAGTAAAACACTACAGCTGGATCAGGTCGTGGGGATGAGCGGTGGATGCTGAGGAGACAGACGGTCTTTGTTCCTGGAGCAGCAGCAGGTGTTGAGTGTCTCTGCAGAGGTTGGATGCGGGCTGCAGGGAGGGATTCCTCTCTTGGCATTCACCGCGTGCCTTAATTGTATGGTTAATAAATCAAGGTCCGCCGTGAACACGAGGAGCGAGAATCCTGCCTCTTCTTACCGCCACAGGACGAAGCACAGACACACAAAACAAGAGAAACTCCTCGGTGATGCCTGGACAGGCCTGAGCGCCGCCGCAGCGCAGAGATATTCAACAATGAGGCACATTTACGCACATCTCCTCCCCACTGATCTGTCTCCATGATGAGGTGTCCGGTGTCTGTCCGTTGTTGAGCAGCTGACAGTGAAACATCCCTGCGCTGTGAAGGATCTGTGGAGGTAAAACAGGCCAAACCACACAGTGTCCGTGGAGACAGGCGGTCGGTCGGGCCCACTCTGGATCATCCAGGCAGAAATGGACGCTTCAGCCCAGTCAGATGAATCCTACCAGAGATCCATCGGTGCTGAGGATGTGAGACATTTCTCTGCAGAGGAAACATCCCTCCCTGCTCTGTCTTTCATGTCCCGGTCCTCACAGCTGAAGCAGCGACGTCATGACGCTGATCCACGCTGAGCTGCCCGCGTTAAAGCGCGCAGAGACCCGCTTCATGTATGATGGAGCTCTGGAGCTGCAGGTTCCATGTGTGTGCGCTGACCGGGGTACTGAAAACCACAGCAGGACACCCTCTGCAGCCGCATCCAGCCACTGTGTTCTCCTGTGATACTGTGTGTAGCTGGCCTTTTATTGGGAAGTTCCCTTTTCCTGCTCCATTTACCCCCAAAAATCTCATTTTAAAGCCCAGTTCAACACAGGGTGAATCTGGCCTTAAGAACCCCCATAATTCCTCTCCTGACCACTAGATTTTGTCAATTTTTATTTCAGTTCTTTTCTTGGATGATAGTCTTCTTACTAGTCTTGAAAGAACATAGACATCATGGTGGCTTTGACAGTACAAAATAAGCCTCTGTGTTTTTTAAAAACAATATACATATCCAAACTGTTTCATACTTTTTACGTTAGATACATATGAAGAATTATCCATTAATTTGAACAAAAAGTTTTTTAAAAAAAGGCTTCTTCTCTATTATGGTGAAGTGTAAAAGTAGGATGAAGCAAGAATATTCTGGTCTACATTTCTGATCCATTTTGTTCACCATCAGCTTGCACAGTGAATAAACCAGCAGTAAAATATGTCATATCAATATGCACCCAAAAAGCTGACTTTTAGACATAAAAACATTTTAAGATTATGTGCTGGTGACCATTTGTGTTGCAATTAAAGTCAGAACCACAACAAAATGTAATAATAAAGTTAATATGATGCAAAATAACTTGTGAGATAAGATTTCCCCCAGGGGTTTTTCTCCAAGACCATCACAGAGAATGCCCCACCTCAGGATTTTACATTTAGCTTCTAAACTGTGGTCTGGTATGATTTCATTAATGTCTAAATTTGTTCACTTCATTAATTATAGTCAATAGTTTCTGAAGACGGGTGTCTTACCCCAGTTTACCACACACACACACACACACACACACACAGATAGAGTTAAAGAGATAAGTATAGTGATGTCTTTAGTATCTTTATTATTAGTTTTAGTAGTTTTTTTTCAACACATCTCATTCAGAGATTCAAATCAATGCCTTTGTCTATAAATACTTTCTGACTTTCCTGCTTGTCCTTGTCTGTACCACTCAGTCCTTTGTCTGTGGTTCCTACTGGAAACAAAATCTTTAAAAATGGTTCACAAATCTGTAGTGTTATTATTATTATTTTAAATCAAAAAGGCTAAGCAATTTAATACCAGTTTAAACTAGTGGTTTAAAACCTTTTTGGCCTCTTATAAAAAGCAGTGTGCAGTCAGTGTCACATTTCAAATGAGCTGTTTTCTTTCTTTTTTGTTCTTTTAAGGGCACACAATTTATTTTATCTTAATTTTTATGAAGGATGAGTCTCATTAGGATTTTATCAATACCTGTACTTATCGATGCTCGTATTGATACTACTCTCTATGATTTAGTGCATAAAATAAAGACATGACTAGAAAAGCTTTGTAAAAAATGTATGTTATTTTATTTTTGCCACACACTTTTCATTGATACTGGCCATTCAGATTTCCTTTGACAAACTGCTTCCACCACCTGACAGCCTGCAAGTTTTCTTTTCTGTCCTCCTGTGTTTCATTATCACGTAGTTACTTCTTAGACTGAGTCTGCTTTCACAAACTAAATGAACTGTAAAGTCGAGTAACAAAAGTCCTTTTCCTTGAGTTTTGTTGAAGCTAACAGAAAAGAAAATGGAACCAGAACAATGAAGAGGAGAACTTAAGACTTTCTCTCCTATATTATTTACAGCATGACAGCAGTATCAGCAGTGAAAATGTGCATACAACAACTGTTTTTCCTGTTTTTATCCAGTCACAGCTTTATAGGAGAGTAGGGTGAATAGCAAAGAGAGTCACCGTTGAGAAAAGTTCCTATCAAATCTTGTCAAGAGTTCCACAGAAGGCATATGGGAGACTCAACTGGAAGACTAATGAGACTAAAACTGAGCTTTTTGGCCATTAGATTTGGCAAACACCAAACACTGCACATCATCACAAACACGCCATCACCACTGTGAAGCATGGTGGAGGCAGCATCATGATGTGGGGATGGCAGCAGGGAGTAGGCCTTGGAAGGCTTGTGGAGGCTAAAATGAACTCAGCAAGGTTTTGGGAATCTTAGATGACCTGATGTCGTGTGCAAGAGAACTGTGACTTGGGAGAAGATTTGTTTTTCAGCAAAACAATGATCCAAAGCAGGCAGCCACAGCTACACAGAAATGGTTTAAAGACTACAAGGTGAATGATCTGGTGTGGCTGAGTCAGAGCCCAGACCTCACTCCAAGAATTTGTAGCTGGCCCATAAAAAGTGCTGTTAACTAACTCACAGATTCTTGTCTAAAAGGCTAAATTAAATTGACAACGATTCAAGGTTGAAAAGCAATAAAGGGGGAAAACTATCAAGTGGGTGAACAATTTTTATTGGCACTGTATGTACACATTTTGTGGAAATTACATTTTCTACAATAAATATTCACATAGTCATAAATATTTGTATAAAGCAGTCCACATTTAGCAGACAGTGAGTGGTTTACACTAATCAAAACTTTTGAATAATAAGGTTCCTTCATTACAAGTTACACAGTATTTCCACATACTCGTATATTCAGCAAAAATGTGATTCTTGTGTCAAAACAATGACAAAAATATATCTAATTTATTGTATACAAAACTGCAGTAATTTCTGTGTGGACCCTGGGCTGCCCTTTTAGTATTGTGTAAATGTAATGTCCAGCCTGGGTCAAAGCACAATAACCTGGCTGTGTTCTTTCAGGTCCACACGACGAGCATCTCCAAAGACAATGAAGACCCCAAGACCCATCATGTTAACTAAAATGATGAGAGAGAAGACTGTAGCCCACGACAGGGTGACCTCAATCAGGTAGCCTGACACGGAGACCAGCACCAGCCCTGTGCAACACGTGAGGACAACAGTTTTAATTTAAGGTCAGTATTTGACAATTTACATTTTTCAATTTCAGATTAAATTTTCCACACTGACGACATACCCATCAAAGCGCCCATCATATTCATAAAACCTGTTGCAGAAAAATGAAATTAATTAAATGTCTATCAATTAAAAAAGAATAGACGCCCAATTTTGATGTAACTGCTGCTAAAAACTCACCATAGAGGGCACCTGCACACGATGGGGTGAGATCTTGTACATTCACACCCACACCACTGAAACGCAGAAATAAAAAAAAATTAAAGCACATTCAACAAAATTATTTCAAATTCCCAAATTTACAACAACATAGAAGTGTGACTGGATTTACATAAAAAAACCATTCTGATGATTTTTTAGAATCCTTCTTAGTGTTAACAAATCCTATCTAAAGACTAAACCAGCAACAAATGGAAGCTTCTAAAAAAAGCAATGCTTTCAAAATATGATATATGTTATTTCTCTGTGCCACAGAGCACAGCTGTTGTAAATCAGGGGTGTCAAACTCAAATACACAGCGGGCCAAATCTGAAAACCTGGACATAGTCGCGGGCCAACATTATATTATTATTATATATATATATATATATATATATATATATATATATATATATATATATATATATATATATATATGTATTATAATTATCAACATTATTATATTGATATATTGATATAATATATGTAAATAAAACTAGCCTTTACAGCAGCTTCACTTTGTGATGTGGCTTTTTTGAACATAGTCTGTTGTGAAACCAAACTTCTTTTCATCTCCTTTACTTTCTGGCTGCTTTGACTCATGTCCAGGTCCTTGTACTTGTCCTGGTGTTTCATAGTGTCGTCTAATGTTGTTCTCCGTGGTTATATCCACGTTGGCTCCACATACTAGACGGGGTTGGTCTGAATAGCAATAGGTGAGCTCCGGATATTCTGGTTCAGTTACTGACAAATATCTGAATATTTGGGTCGTGCGGCCGCGGTGGCCGGGGGGCCGGGACCGGGGGTGGCGGCGAGGGCGAAGGGGAAGTGTTCGTCGGAATCCGACGGCATTAGCGCGGATATCTCCTGCTGGTGGTGGAACAGTAGCAGCGTCCTGTTGTGCCGCTGGTGCAGATGCTAAGTCAGGTGGCGGCGGCGGAGGGGTGGAGGTGGTTGGGTCAGTAGTAGCGTGCGGTTGCTATGACTACTGTCAACAGAGGAGAGGGTGTTTATGGGTCCTGTCCTGATTGACGCCATATGTCTCTGATTGACGCGCCGATACAGAGCAGAGCATTCTGGGATTTGTAGTATTAGCGATACATGCGCTGTATAATACCGGCGTGCCAGCTTTAGTAGTCATCTGGTATTACCTCGCGGGCGAAATATAATTACACTGCGGGCCAAATTTGGCCCGCGGCCCAGAGTTTGACACCTATGATGTAAATGGTTAAAAATGCATCAGTGAGCCACGTGGTTGCCCTGAGTGACTTGTTCCTTCACTGTGTGTTCACAGTAGTTTCCTTTGAATTAATCTTCAGCACACTGTCTTGCTGTTGTAAAAGAAAAGAAAAGAAAAGAAAAGAAAGCTCTAAATGTTTATCTGTTGCCTAACATTAAAATGAATGCATTATTTACTGCTGTTTAAAGACCCTCTGGTGAAAATCAAGTGTTTTTTCCCATCTTCAACATGTCCATAATTCCTTTTTTATGTGCTATATCATTGTCAAAAGTGTAATAAGCAGTCAGCACCATGGCTGAGCATTTGCACTTTCTCAAAAATAAAGATTCATATGTACCAAACCGAAGGAACCAGTCAAACAACTTACAGGGCGAGGCTTTTTTATGCTTCTACAAAATTGGTGTGGTTTGAAAGTATGTGGCTTAATTTCCACAGTGTTGTTATTGCTGACAATGACAAAAACATAGAAAATCACAAGCACTCTCGAGAGCCAGGCCGATAATATGTATTGGTGTATGCGTTAGCCAGTGAGTGTGGTGTTGGGAGTGTGTCAAAAGAAAATCCTCCGCTCATGACTAACATTCACATTAGCATTGAACCAGGTTTTACAGTCTTTGTAACATGCAGGTGCATGAAATGTTGAGAAAAAGTAAAGGTGCTTACAAATCATGTTATCACTTACACTGCACATAAACATGAGCTTGAATATCGACAGCGTTTTTTTGTTTTTTTTTAATAAAGATACAAATATAGGTTAATCTGGCCTCCTAAACTCTCTAAAGTCTTGTTTATAGGAGGTGTCCCCTCCTATAAACGACACTGTCAGGCCTCCTGTGCCTAAAATAAACATAACTATTATATTAAAGAGCTAAGACTTCTCAGAGAGCACTGAGAACTCCATTTTTCAGTCGTAAAATGCTACATTTCTTATAAACTACGGGATCTCTATCACAATAGTCTGCTGTGTGATTAGGCTGTGCTAAAACCTTTGTGACAGCCAAAATACTTCCTTTAATATTTTTAAGTACTGATCTCAGTATTAGCTTCATAAGTCCAGTATCGGTTGAGCTGTATTTATTCCCTGAAGCAATTACTAAAGGTTCCAGATGGTGTATCACACACATGGAATTCTTTTATTAATCCAACATACCCGCTGGTAAATGTGGATACGCCCAAGGCAGCAGAAATGAAAATCACAGCAGAGTGGAATGTGATCGTTCCAGACAGAGGCACGATAAACAAACTGGATAACCCCATGGCAAAAAACTGAGGAGGGAGAAGGAGAGTCATGCAGGTCAGATATTTAAAGATATTTAAAGACACAGTCCAAAATTTACTTTTATTTTAAGTAAATAAAAGTAATGCCACATAAAACTTCTAAAAAAAACACAAGATCACAGCTAAATTCAGGCTAATGGGAGGCACAAAACTTAACCTTAGTTTTTGATTTGGTAAATTTACTTATTTATTTAAATATACTACAAATACCTGCACTTTTGACATGAACAATTACCAGTATTTAAAAAAATACCAGTTTTGTACTGTTATGTAGATTTTATGATGGTGAACAGTTACATAGCTCATAATGCAAAAACAGTAGTACATTTTCTTCTCGGCGAAAGCTTCAAGGCTTGTAATTACATGTTTGAAGCAGGCGTTTGAAAAATTCAAACAAAAACATTTAAGTAGCTGGTTGGGACAAATGTGTCACTACAAACACTGTAATCGCTGTAAACAGCAACCACACAATCACAACAGTGTTGTCACCCTTACCTGCATTGTCTTTCTCACAAAGGCGACACTGTATCCTACAGGAAAAATACAAGATGTAAACTTTTTAAAAATGAAATATATTCTAACTGACATTAGAACACATACAACAGTAAAAGAATTATGGGACCTATCTGGTACCTTGGTTGATGAGGAAATCTGAAACATATCCTCCACAAAGTGCTGACGGAATTGCAGTTAGCCATGGAATTACGTTATACACACACCCCTGCAAGAACACATACGCTCAGGGACAAGAAAGTGGTTTTCACATGGAATTTAAATAATGCCTTTGACTTGAGGCTCTGAAGAGTGGATGAAAGATGAGACGAGGATACAGTGTGTCATGATTATGTGCTAAATACGAGCATAAGGTCTTAATAATACCGAGGCATGAGGAAATGTTTCCCTGAAGTATGTTGGCAACCACGACAATATAGTGTAGGATGTGCTGCACATGCACATGTGAGCACACACCATGGCCCTTAGATAGAAGACGACAAACAGAGAGAGATGGAGTCATGCTGGTGCGATCACATAATCATGTACTGAATAATGAAGGATTAAAGGACATATACCAGACAGGTGGCTTCTTAAACAGACTCAGCCAGTGTGATCTTGATAAACTCCGCTGTGAGTCCTTCTTTCTCTTCATCTGCTTCTGGGTAATGTCACCTAAACCACACATTGAACAGTGTATTAAACTGATGCATTCAGTGTGCAAAGTAAAATATGGCTTTCTTAAAAAACAGATATAACATTTATAAAGCAAAAATTATTTCCAAAGATGTACAAGATATCAGAATATGATAGCCATCCATATGATACCATCCGTAAGTTGTCAAGAGATTCCTTAAAAAATCACCCAAGTATGTAGGATTCATCATCTTGGAACCAAGACAGTTAGTAACAAAATCTGTGGCAATCCGCTGTATAATATTTCACTCAGTAGGTGAAACCATAATTAGTTAATAGATCACTGAAGTCATAAGGATTTATACTTTGGGGATCATGAAGTTCTGTGCAAAAGTTCATGGTAATCCACAAAGTAGGTGTTGAGATATTTCAGTCTGGACTGACCGACTGCCACTAGAATGACTTCTCCATCCTCCGCCCTCTCATTCAGGACAGTGAAAGTAAAAACCTATGGTCTCCAACATGACTGACCTTTTAATAAATACTGCCACACTATCAGTGCCCAGAGTCCAGCCAGGAAACCAGTACTGTAGAACATGCTCTCCCAGCCATATCGGTCAAGCATCAGGGAACCCATCCCTCCTGCTAACAGCGTTCTGAAGGAGCAGCAGAGAGCAAAAAAAAAGGTGTCATCAGTGATAAATGTGTGTTTATGTGTGAACTGGTGTACGTGTGTGTGCACAACATACCCCAGATAGCTACCGCTGTGCATGGTGCTCATTAAAAAGCCTCTCTCTCCTTCCACAACCCGCCGGGAGCACAGGCTGGCCAATGACGGGAAAAAAACACCTGTAAGACATTATCAGACACTCTGAGCTCTTGTAATATTTATCAGCTCAGCCACCAAGTATGAACTCTGTCAAAGACCAGTGTAAAGGTGCTCCTGGCAGCTGTAAACATTCACTGTAAAAAAAACAAAACGCAACTATAATAATGATTGATATATCATTTTAGACTGGGTTTTTGGACTGCCAGCTGGGGAAAAAAAGACATCTAACTGTGATCTTGGTGTGTTTTTTATTATTTATGGACAAAATGTTGCATTACTAGATAATGGTAGTAATTATTAGTAGCAGCTCCATTGTACATATTGAAACTTACAGCTTCCATTTGCCTGAATAAAAGTAAGTACACGCTTTTTCCCTTTTACATTTCCTGTTTTCTCCCCCTTTGACTCTGCTTTGGGAGCACATTTAATGCACACAGAGGTTGACTACCTTTATGATAATGGCCAAACAACACAACATCTGTGTGCGCAGCAGTGTTACCATGTAAGGCACTTGTTGAATCATCAGGACCACTTTGCAGTTTAGTGTGCTGCTCCAGGACATTTGTCGCAGAAGGGAAGAGCCTGGAATCAAACTAACAACACTGTAGCATCACCTACCCCAAATACAGCTCTGGAAATAATTATTAGACCACCTGCTTTTATCCTTAGAGAGTCTACAGTAACAGGCCTTCAATATTTATAATTTTGTTTGAATTTTATCATAGTGGTTAAATAATTACAGCATCCTCTGAAAGGCACAAAAATCTCTATAATTTCATGCATACAATAATATGAAAAAAAATATGATGTATTGAAACTTGTTATTACTCAATAATGGCTTAAGAAAAAACGTCTTGGTGTTTAATGAAGAGTCATTGCTAACCAGCTTGAGATTAGCAAAAGCATTAAAAGCAGCTGTCCATTACAGCTTTAACAAGAAAACACAGTAAAGCTCCACCAAGAACTGCAAAGAAAGAGACAAAAAGCCGTGGTCACAGCGGTCTAACAATTCTTTTCAAAGCTATACATGCATATATTATACCTGGAGTCTCTATTTAAACGACTGGTTTCAGAGTTTTGAGAAAATGCAGTCTTTTGGCAAGAGATGCACAAAGGAATACTAATCTAATGTCTGAGTAGTAATACAAAATGCTGCAGGTTAGCTTAGCTTAGTTTAGCATAAATATTAGAAACATGGGCAGCTAGTTTGGATTTGTTCCAAGTTTATATATATACATACACACACACACATATGTATATACATCTCAGCCTATACTGCCTCTGATTGGGAATACTCACTTCCTGTCATCTCAGCTGGTTACCTAGCAACTGCCGGCAGTGCAGGACATTAAAACCACAGCTTCCCATTTTTACACTTTTTTACAATGCTAATGAATTGGATACACCAGGTTAACTGTTGAGCTATAGAGGTGGATTTTGTTAGCTTTAGTCAGAGTCATGCTACCAGTTTTACCCTGTTTCCAGTCTTTATGCTAAGCTAAGCAGCTGCATTGCATGGACTGTACAGCCATGAAAGTAGCATCGATCTTCTCATCTAACTTTTGGTAACCTAAACAACATGCATATTTTTTGAAAACAATGATGTTTGCAAGTGATTTATCCAACTGTGTGCAATACTCACCCTGCAACACTCCCATAAGAAATCTGGCCACAGTCATGACAACGAGGGTGTGAGAGCCGAGATGGGCCACCAGAGGGGTGCCGGCTGTGATCAGAGCCCACGAGGCTGCCGAGACAACCAGGACACGCTCTCCTCCCAGTCTAACAAACATTTACAAAAGGAAATCCTGAAATTTTTAACCTTACAGGCCCTTTAGGTTGTCAGCTCATTATTTAAGTGACACATATTATACTAGTGACTATACAAGTTGAGTTGCATACTTGTCACTGGCATGTCCTCCCAGAATCTGTGTGAAACAGTAACCCCAGAAGAATCCACCCAGGACCAGCCCAGAGTCGATTTTACTCCAGTGGAAAGTGGCTACCATCGACACTGCACAGATTGGCATGGTCATCCTGGTACAGTAGAGGAGGCAGGTGCCCAGAAAAAGTATCGGGATCCATTTTCGAGCCAGGGATCTGTAAACAGTGTCAGCTTCATCACATCATAATTTATGTCGGGTAAACCAAACTGCAGCTAAAGAACAGGGTGAGTGTGAAGTGAGTGCCTCTGTGTTTGTAGATACTCAGGCTTGAGCCTGGTTAGAAATATTTAAGGGGTCAATCCAGTAGTTGTCAAGACATTTCACACAAACCAACAGATGTCAGATTTGTTAGATGTGAAATCAGAGCATCAACAAATGATAAATGCCAGAATGAAATCTTGTGCCAATCTAATCGTTAGATGTTGAGCTATTTGGCTTCATAGGGTTTGACTTGCTGATGGTGATGAAAAATCCAGATTGCCACCGATACTGGACCAAATTTCCTAGATATCCATCCAATGGCTGCTGAGATATTTAGGACTTGACGAGGATGGATGAATGTCAGGTGAACATGAACCAACAGCCATATTTCTATCATTCATAATAAAGTACTCTATTCTAGTGAAGCAAGAACGATCAGCAATAATTGCCTCTAAATTTGTAATGCAAGTAGATATCAAGGTGGCGTATATTTGTTTCAGTCAGGTGACATATTTTTCATTCTGCAACATGATGTCACACATTTGTAACTGTTATTTAATAGAAACATATGAACACACCTTACAAGAACACTGTCAGGAATGGCAGGATTGTGCATAAACAAAGTCACGGCAGTACATTCTTAGTCTAATCTGTGGTCTCACCTCGGCCAAAGGTTTTGGTCTTCCAGCTCCTCTTTAATAGATCCATTGGGACGATAACAATTGAAGTCCTTGCTGTAGTCTCCTGACGAGTGGTTGCCAGCCATTCAGAGAACACTGCTGTCTTCTCCACTATCTGGGCAACTCTTTCGTGCTGAGAAGTGTTCTGCAATAAACGTCATATCCTCAGGCGAACCAGTCAAACGTGTTGGGACAAAAAGCACCTGGTAGTGTTTTGCAATTTTAAGAGTACATGTCTTAGCAGCAGTTTCACTGGATGTAAAATTTGCGTACGCATGTGAAGGACAGAGGTGCAGTTGTTGGTTTTCATTATTTTACTTTTAAACCACCGAAAAGTTAAATCAAAAGCTTGAAATAACTTTTACAGGTATCCCTGCCCCCCTATGCTTTGTCAATATGACTGAATTATCCCTTATAAATGTGCATACATGTAAACTCACAGTTCTGGAAAAGAAAAACAGCTCTTTATGGTTCACAAAAGTTTTGTTTATTTTAATAATTGCAAATCTGATCTTAAAAATGTGGAATAATAAAAGGGATGTGAGCTGTCTGATTCTCAGTATTTGCCAATATCTATAAAGACAATACAACCTTAAAAGAAATTAAGGATGGACAACTAGCAGCAAGTTTGTTTTTTATATATGTATGTATATAAAAATAAACAAACCAAACAAAAATAAACAAGCACAAGTGCCTTTCCCCATTGAAAAAAGTTACACTTACATGCAGGTAACGTGAGAATACTTCAAAACTTGGGAAAATGACAGCACTCTTCAGAATACTTGTCCAGATTCTAGGTTTATCTGCTTTGGATCATGATTAATTACTATAACAAAGTCACTGAACACAAGAATCTGCTCCAGTCTGAAGTAATTTCAAATATGAGAGTTTAAACTTAGACAGCAGCTATAGGTGACAGCCCTGTCATTTTTTAATATTTCTTGAAGCAGCACTTTCTCTCAAGCAGCGTATGAATCCTGCATCCATCAACAGGACTGGCAGAACTTAACCTCAAAACCTCTGTACATTAGACGCACACATAACCTTTTGCAACATGTTGAAAGCAGTGCATACTGTGGAGCTCAGAAAAAGCTCAACTCAGTAAGAAAGCCATCTCTGATTTCAACCCATCAGTCTGGACACATTTCACCTTCTCAAATACACGTGAAATTGATGAATTTACAAGGCAGTTCATACCATACACATATTGTAAAGGTACAATCAAATTTCAAGGTGTAAAAAGCAGGTGGCTGATTTTATAGCAAATTGCCAAACACCATAGAAAATAAAAATCATAAAATATTACATTAATTAAAATTATATTATATTAATAAAGTGTAGCTTTCCATTTATTTGAAAAATAGTCACATTTTGTTTATGAAATTTAGACTTTAAACTCATTTCTGATTTGAAACAATCTACACTCCTGCAGTCTGAATCTAAACATATCTTCAGTAAAAGCAAGCATTTATATCTTGCCGTTTCAGCTGTACTCCCCTCCACTGTGGAGAGCCAAGATTTTGGCCCCACACACAATGTTATCATTGTTCATTCACACCATCAACTCTCTTTCTGGCAAAGTAAAGTCTTGGTGGGGAAAATGGTCACAATAAATAATACTACCAGCTGAGACTTTCAAAAGACAAAATATAAAACAGCTATTTGAATTTGTCATCTCCAATATATATCTACAAATCCAGGATCAGTATTTAAACCAAATAATTTCTGTCACTTTGCAAATACAGCAATTTACAGTTTGCACAATGAGTTAAGTCTTACCTCTCATGGATGGAAAATGAAAAAACAACGTAGCATTTGTTTATACATATATGTTACCTGGTTGTCACACAGTCACTGACTGATCATAAATTAAGGGGACGTGGGAGGTGGTTGTTCTCATCTGTTATGTTCACTTGGGGTCCTCGATGGTGCCTGTGCTAAGGTCAGTCATTTTGGGATATTTCACCTTCTTCTGGTCCAGCTCATTTTGAGCCCACAGCAGTAACTTCAGGAGTTTAGCCAGTTTGGGCGTCGACTCCCTGTTTTCATAGTCCAGCACAGCTTGGTTCACCTCACTCCACACCTGTGCATCAAGACATGAGCGAGAGTCAAAATGAGTAAACTCATCTCTTACTAAATCATTTATCACTTACATTTACTGTGTTCTCATTGTTTCCATGAAGCCTCTAACACACATCTGCCAAAAGAACAGGCGTGAATGAGATTTGTCTACCACACTGGAGCCATTCATATAAGAGTGCTGTAGAAACACCAGACTGAAGTGTAGTTCAGAAACTTTACACTCAGTATGGAGAGACATTTTGCTCGATACGTTAGAAAATAAAATGGCAAAGCAGTAGTGTGCTGTGCTACTATATTTGCCTATTTACACAGTTATCTAATTGAACCGACTTGAATAGTACATTACTCTCCTAGAAATATACCTTTTGGTGTTTTAACTCTATTTGTTTGAGGCACAAGTGCTGAAATTACTAAAATGCCTCCAATTACTTATTACTTGTGACCAACAGAAAGATAAATAAACATATAGGTTGTAAAATGTGCAACATAGACCACAAACGTATTAAAACTCAGACACAAACAGGACATAAATATTTTGCATAATAATAGTATATAAATAAATACTTTTCTGGTTTGTTTTTTGCAATTTTGCAAACCTAAAGAACCAAAGCTGTCCTGTAATTGCTACCTACATCTTAGATATTTTTCAAATGTTACTGTGTAATAGTGACTTGAAACAAAATTACTGTGAGCCTACTTTTTGCCGCTGCATCATGTTGAGCAGGTCTCCAAAGGGCGACTCTTCAGGGTTATCAAAGGCCAGGAGGGCTAATGTTCGCTCCATCTCTGTCAGACACTCTCGGCTCTCCTCCCCCTGCTCCGCCAGCTGGGTCTGAGCAAACTCCAGCGCTGACTCAGTCTCTCTTAGCCTGATTAACTCGATCAAATGCTGCTGCTGCAAGGGGGGAAATTAAGCACAAATTGAAGTTTTGACTTGTCAAGCGTTGTCTAATATCACAATATTTCCTATTTAACCACAGAACAACATAATCTTGTCATGAATGATGGCTGTCTGGGTTATAAATAAATGGTAAAACCTATAAAGTTCACCCCTGATAAATCTCACAGACTTGCGCCTCATAATTAGGCATCAGAACTCAAATGTGCAAACATACCTGCAGATGAAAATACAAGTATCGATTGGTGTCAAGCAGCTCTGGGTGAAGGCTGTTGATGAGTGCAATAGCTTCCTGTATCTGGCCTTTCAGGATCATCTCTCTAATCTTTATCCTTTCATCCAAAGAATCCAGATCCACACTCGGTTCGATACCAGACTCCATCCGAAACTTTTCCGCTGCCTCTTTGAAACCCTCTTCAAACATGTAAAACACACACAGATGGACTCAGATTCAAAATCAGAATGCATACAAGAAATTTCACACTGACGTTTCTTTTGCTTTCAAAGTACTCACAAAAAATAAAACACATGCAATTAAACAAGGGTAACACGTTTCAGAAGTATAATGCGTTTTTTTTAAAACTGTAATGTACAACCATAGGTATGTGTAAAACAGGAAGTTTAAAGTGAACAAGAGTCTTAGTGCAAAAATACAGTTATCCACAATAAATACAGTGTTATTGACACTTAACATACATGAGACAGGTGGACAGAGGAAAAGACATGAAGATTAATTTACTCTACAGGCTGTATATTCAGCTTGCAGCCACTGTTTTCAAGCTGATGCCTCACCTGTCACCAGATAATTCATAATGAGCCGATTCATGTCCGCCCTCTGTATGTGAACGTTGTTTAGTTTATCCATCCACTCTTCTTTTGTGATGTCCTCTGGCTTTTCAGCATAACTCATCATTGGGATCCTGAGAAGTAAGAAAACCGTTGGAAAAACAGCGAAATGTGAGCAAGACTGACACAGCTTGGTCACACTTTGTACCTACATGAGCGGCAACGTTACTACCGTGCAGGGACAGATATTAAGAATTAAATGCAGAAAAGGGGAACACACAATTCAGACAAAATGCCAAATTGACACCACAGTACCTCTGCTGCTTAAATAGCACCTAAACGTTTGCAAGCGTCTCAGAAAAATGATCAGAGAAATTGTCCGAGGCTTCCAAAACAAACCCATTTCCTCCTGAGCAACAGCCCAGGCTAGTTAGCAGACCGAGCGTTCACTCAACTTACCGTGCAAACACAAGGTCCGGCGATTATCCTCTCCAGCAGGCGTGAGAAAGAAGTTATTAATTACCAATGCGCAATCTCCTCAGCGCCTAGAGATGACTAAAAAATAGTTAACCGCGGACCAACGACCAAGCTTTCCGAGGCTAGCTAACTCACCAAGCTAATGTGATAACCTCGCGATAGGAGCGTCGGCCCTGCGAGCGCTGTGATTGGTTGGGAATGTGACGTCACGGTTGCCGAGGAACAGTTACGGTCAGTGCAGCGACTGAAGCATCAAAAGCAGTAAGTTCACACATGTAATTCACACACGATGTAGACAGCTATTAACAGCAAGTTTTCTACTACTGATGATGTTGTACCATCATTATGGGGAGCAACACAAAGATTCTTGACAAACTTGACTGAATTGGAGACACTACAGGTAATTATGGTAAAAATATTTAGAGGTCCCAAATTGTGCCCCCAACAGTGTTCATTCTTTTAGTATATATTTACTTTTAGTTCAATTCACAACATGGCAAAATGTACAGAGAATGTACAGATGACATACATTTATATTTTTTATTCAACTAAAAAGTACTATAAAAAGAGTAAATATTAAGACATATATTAATACTGAGTAATTATATAACATATATACAAAGTCAGTTCTGCTCCAGCCATGTGTATTCCAGCTATGTGTCACATCTATGTTATCGGTGCAGGAAACATTTCTTTGAGGAATCAGCTAGGATACACCTGTGCATCTTCAGTCAGAGCTCCTCCAGCAGCACCCTTGATCCTCAATCCTCCAAATGCCTTTTGGGAATTGAGGCGTCCTTTGGTATGGTGCACCAGGGTTGATTTCTGGGTCACAGGCAGCAGGATGGAGGACCGGCATATGTGAAGCTGCGAGACTATCGAGCTTGTAGTTTACGCCTTCAAGTTTATAGCAAGCTCAAAACAGAATAAAAATTAATTTATGCTACATAGGACTTTCTATCTAATGTCTTTTAAGATGTGATCTTTTCCCCGAATCTGATAGCAATTGAGCGTGTCAACTTCATGTGTGAATTAGCATTCTGCTCACTTCTCGTACATAAAATATACAACAACAAACTTTTTTGGAAGTTATATTTGACTGTATCTTCACACAGTGTCAGGATTCTTTTTTGTCATCAAACACTAAAATAATCAAAGTTTTCTGTTGTTCGCTTTGTTACAATAAGTTATATATATGTTACATTATGGCACATGGCTGGTATTATTATCTCATACCTTTATGCTGGATGTTTAAAAGATTCAAAGGTCTGGATCCAGGCAAGATTGTAAGTTGCTTTTTCACTGCAACTTACATTTTAACGTTTAAGTTAACTGCATTACACCATCATTCCACAGGATGGAGCTGCAGCATAAAACAATACAGCAATAGCAAGTGACTATACTGGTTCAGCCTGAAAGCCAGTGTCAACGGACAGGAATGTAGTGATAAACAGGACTAATCTGCAGTCGATTTGGGTTCAGAATATGTGAATGAAAAAAGACATAATACAGTGGAGGTGGAGGAGGTGTGTGAGTGTCTACAGAGACTAGAACAAAGCAGCAGAGCAGTCCAGACACAACCATGATACTCTGTCACATCCAAACAAAGGGATGATGCTGGACTCCACTTTGAGACTGAAATTCACACTTGCACTTGTTTTTATGGCACTTATCCAGGTTGTTTTCTCCTGACTGGATCCTTGCTTGTGTTGGGTCTGCTCTCAGATGTACCTCACTTTGAATAAAAACGTCTGCTAAATGAAAGTGTAGAAATTGTAAATTATAGAAATTACAGCTGTTCTCAGAGCAGTTCACACTGCAGCTCTGAGACTCTCCACTTCTTCTGATTCCTCTGTCAGCCACTGTTCATGAAGCTCTCCCCTCCACCTCCCAGTAACATGGACCAGTCAGAGCATCTCTACACACAAACTGCTGCTTCAACCTCTCTGGATCATCGGGACACAGCTAATCCTCTCAGTGCATACACCCTCCTGTTTACCATCTGCAGAGAGAAGAAGAAAGAACAGAGGAGATAAATAAGTGTTTGCAGAGACTCACTT
Organism: Dascyllus trimaculatus; assembly: GCA_024666655.1. Lineage (NCBI taxonomy): Eukaryota > Metazoa > Chordata > Actinopteri > Pomacentridae > Dascyllus > Dascyllus trimaculatus. The sequence goes on along the minus strand of CM045452.1, from coordinate 13,614,199 downwards.
CATCAGCCGTCAGTCCGTGCTGAAGCACATCATTATAAAGAGCAGTAGGGACTTTAGTCCTGTTCAGAAGAGTTACAGAGTTCAGAATTACTGCACAAACTCTTCACCCTTGGATTTACTGTAGTCTCTGTGTTGATCTAATCTGTTTCTCAAGTATCAGTTGACAAATAGAAATGGAGGCTGTCACTGAACACATCTGGATGAAACCAGTGACCGAAGGACACAGATAGAGATGTGACTGCTGGACCTGAGCAGAGCTTCTGTACTGTATAAAGACCACAGTCAGTAAATGCAGTGATGGTTCTCTGAAATAGAAGTCAGTGGTTTGCAGGCTTCAGTCAGACTGCTCTCAGAGCTGTGACAAAGTTAAAAATGATCACTTGTTCACTGTTGAATGAGAAAAACTGTGAGATCAGATTTGATGGGACAACACTTCAATAAATGAGGACCACTGTCTCTGGACATATTTTAAGGCTGTCAGCTGGAATCCAGCTTTATTTCCTGAACGAATGAACATAGCAGTCAGCTTCACATTGGAAGAAACAAAGATGACAACAAGCTTCCCGCTGTCTAGTCCTGCAGTCTGTTACCTCTTACAGCTTCAGCACAGAAAGCAGCCACTGAGTAGCAGAAAGTCATACAGGAGACACTGGATCTTTGCTCGGATACTCTGTTTAGTACAATACTGCTGTAACATTGACTGACTGTAACCCTCTACTGACCTCAGAGACTGCAGGCTGCAGTGTGGACTCCCCACAAGATGATAAAGCTGCTTCACTGCTGAGTACTTCAGCTTGTTGTGACTCAGGTCCAGATGTTTCAGATGGGAGGGGTTGGACTTCAGAACTGAGACCAGAGAATCACAGCTGATCTCTGAGAAACTGCAGCCCCATAATCTAAATGAAAACAAAAGATGTAAGTTTAGGAGACAAAGTTCCTGCTGAAATCCATTTAGAAAATAGAAACTCCAAACAGATACAGCTTTAAACAGTCAAACAAGTGAAGAAGAGCTCTAACATTAATGACAATGTGCTGCTGCTTCAATAAGATGTAGTGACATTTGAAGGGGAAATGTCAAAACCTTTTACATAAATGTATAAAAAATGAATTATTTTATGGAATGTCGGAGTCGCAAAAACACTGTTTACTGGGTTTAAATTCTTAATGTAGTAAAATCTAAGTGTTGAAACAAGCAGATATGGAACGTATGATGCCATCTTGCATCTGAATGTTTCAGTCAGTACAAACATTGGAGTTTTTTATGAGTGTTGGAGCCATCAGCAAGTTATTATGTATTTGTTACTCTCTGAGTTTCAAGGTGTTTTTGATATATTTTTAAATCGTAAGAGGAAAGTTTAGAAGAAAATAATGTGGTAAATTAACTAAAGCAGTGAAGAAGAAATCCGATGTTCCTCAGTGTGCATCAGTATAATATCAACCTGGGGGCTGCACCTCAAAGTAACATTTCTTTCTTGCATTATTTACTTTCTACAGCACATTTTACCATCATGAATTTTTAAATTCCTCCTTGCTTTCCATTAAAACAACCTGATGACTGGAGTACGTGACACACTATCAGTCCATTTTGTGCAGAAAACAAGTCACATGATGCATAAAAGCCCCCTTCTAGGTAAACATGCACAGAATCTGAAGCAGAAAACCTGAGTAGCCAAAGAAGGATGATAGTCACCGTTGTGATACGTATTATCTCTGACTGTGGTTTTAGGTTTTGTCGAGCTGGGTTACACAAAGAAATGCTAAACCTGCGTCGTGGTACAGCCCTCTGCTGTCTGCAGTGTATTGTCAACACAACTTTCACATCATGTTCGTCTCATCACACAACTAAAACATGGCGACTGACATCAGAGTCTCCAGGCTGCAGTGTGGATTCTCCAGGAAACCACAAAGCTGCTTCACCCCGGAATCCTGCAGCTCGTTGTCACTCAAGTCCAGATGTTTCAGGTGGGAGGGGTTGGACTTCAGAGCTGAGGCCAGAAAATCACAGCTGATCTCAGACAAACTGCAGCAACTCAATCTGAATAAAGAATAAAATCAGCGATGATCCAATTAGATGTGTTCAGGTCCTGAATGTGCAGCTCAACATTACTATGTCCTCATCAATGGCCTGTTGTCTAAAATGAGCAGAGTGACTTTGTCCTTCTGTTATTGTGGATCATTATCATGTCAGCCTTCTACATACATCATTCAAATGTCAGCTCGACATTCAACAGACTATAAATGTCAACTATCAATACCATGCTGCTGACCTGATCTGTGTGTCTGTGTGAGTGTAGGACTGCTATCAGTGATCAGACATTATTAGTGAAATCACACTGAGCTGAACAAAAATGTGAGTTTACAGGATCCTCCATATCCAGATGTGACGTTTTAGCACAAATTACAAACATTGATTTACTTTAACAACTAACACTGGACATCTTCTATAGTTTCTGCAAAAACACGCATCTTTCATGACACCACACTAAATTTACCACAAGAAAACAGAAAACATCAACAACAAGACATGTACACCTTCATTGATGGAAGTTCTGTGTGAACATAAATGAGCTTCAATTGCTCAATAAACCTGTAAGATGAAAACAGTCAAATAACTGACCTCAGAGTCTGTAGACTGCAGTGTGGATTCTCCACAAAACCACAAAGCTGCTTCACCCCTGAGTCCTGCAGCTCGTTTCTACTCAGGTCCAACTCTGTCAGATGGGAGGGGTTGGACGTCAGAGCAGAGACCAGAGAATCGCAGATGATCTCTGACAAACTGGTGTCCCACAATCTGAATATAGAATAAAAGATGTAAGTGTAGGAGACAAAGTTCCTGTCTGAAATCATCATCATCAGAGTTTCATCATTTGTTCAGATCTGAAGATAGTTTACAATGTAGCTCTGTGTTAATTCAGTCAGGCACAGAGTCAGCTATTAACAAGACCCTTTTCTGTCCAATCATTGAGGACTTCTGTCCAGCCCACCAACTTATCATGCTTTATAGCTGAGGCAACATTCATTCACTCTGCCTATTTCACACTCATCACACTGCTGCTACACCAAAATTTACAAATCTGCAAATCATTTCCTCCTCCTCCCCAACCTCCTCCTTTAAAGGTTCAACAGCATAACCCTCAACAAGTTAAAAAAGTACACAACTAAAACATGGCATCTGACCTCAGAGTCTCCAGGCTGCAGTGTGGATTCTCCAGAAAACCACAAAGCTGCTTCACCCCTGAATCCTGCAGCTCGTTGTAGCTCAGGTCCAGATGTTTTAGATGGGAGGGGTTGGACTTCAGAGCTGAAGCCAGAGAACCACAGCTGAGCTTTGACAAACTGCAGCCCCACAATCTGAATAAAGAATAAAATATGCATAGATAAAATCAGCAAAGATCCAGTCAGATGTGTTGAGGTTCTGAATGAGCAGATCAACATTACTATGTCCTCATCGGTCAGTCTTTCTGTAAAATGACTTTGTCACCATCATGTCAGCCTTCTGCACACATCATCCAAACGTCAGCACAACATTTATATACCCATTCATGTCATAGATCAATAATATGCTGCGGACCTCAGTCCATTCTCTAATATTGGACTCCAAACTGTTCATTGTTCTATTTATTCCATCACTTTCTTCTTCTTGAGTTTGGCAGCATCTAAGTTTGTGTCATTAAAAGTGTTCAAGGAGAGGTTTACATGTTAAAGCATGTCTTCAAACAACGCTCACATGTTGTCAGTACATTACAGATTGATTCTGATTCCTGCTGTCCACTCTGACTGTAAAGTGCCTTTTCCTAACACAACTCCACTGTCAGAAATGACGTCATAAGCTCATCTGACAATAACATGAAGCTTCAGCAGTCTGATAGACATAAATCAAATGAGCATCGACCGATGTTACAGACTGTTGGGGACAGTTACTGTGAGTCCACTGCAACTCAGCGCAAACACTGTGGAAACTCAAACATGATGAGATTTCTTTATAGACAGAAACATCTGATTGTTTTCAGGAAAATGCTGAAAACTTTTACGGATCAAAACTCAAAAATTCAGTTGAGAATCAAATTAAATAAATAAGAAAAAACATCAACATTCAATTAACTGACCTCAGAGTCTCCAGTTTGCAGTTTGGACTATGCAGTCCAGCAGAAAGCCACTTCACTCCTGAATCCTGCAGGTAGTTGTCACTCAGGTCCAGATCTGTCAGGTGGGAGGGGTTGGACAGAGCTGAGGCCACCACTTCACAATGAGTGTCTGACAGCCAACAGTCAGAAAGTCTGTCACATATACAGTAAAACATGTTAATATGGGAGTAGACACTTTTTATTTCCTTGATGCATTGCTAGCCTAAAGAGAAGAACATTTTCCTGCCCATTTTTTTTACTGACTGAGGATATTCTGACAGTTACAGCTGTGAAAGATGTTGTCTCTGATGTCTGTCAGCTTCACATCCATCAGTGCAACATTTACAGTCAAACGCTACACAAATGAAGCAGATCACCATCATTAAATATGAACATGATTAAATATTCAGACGTGGATGACAGACCACCGTGTTAGCCTTTGGTATCAACATTCTTTTGTGAGCTTCTGAAGCACAAACACACAAAAAAACCCAAAAATGACAGAAATGAAACCAAACAAATAATTAAAAATTAGTTCATAGCAGTGACAGCAATCGTTCAATTAAAGCAAGTCTCCCTGACTTTAGAAATATTGTTTGAAAATGCAGATCTTATTTTAAGCTCTAAAGTGGAGTCAAAAAAAAATCTGGTAAAACCGGTGTGTCTGAGTTACATAAGACCACTTTCAGAACTTCCTCAGGTAACAATAACTGTACTGCATTCAATAAAAACTGTAAAACACTTTCAAATAGAAAACCTCTACAGTTCTTCATTTGCTTTAGCAGGTCTGCATGTGGCCTCAATCAGCCGAAGGAATAAACACAGAAGAAAAAACTGTCAAATGGAACAATTATAACAATTAAATACAATAACTGTGTTCATTAATCGAACAGCTTTAGACACAACCAAATTATTTTCACTGCATTTTAAAGAGCTCAAGAACATCTGACACAAAATACAGCTGACATGTAATGTTTGCAATAAGCAAGTGGACGGTGTTTGAGGAATAATGAGAATACCACAGTGAGATTATCTTGAAAACTAAACAACTAATCTGCAGTGAAAGATCATGATAATCTGATCTGGACTTACTGAGCCTTTCTGCAGTTCCTCACAGCTGGAATCAATCTCCTCCGTCCCCGGGTTGTTGTGTTGTACTTGTTCAGGTCCAACTCATCCAGAACCTCCTCTGACATCTGCAGCATGTAGGCCAGAGCTGAGCAGTGGATCTCAGAGAGTTCCTTCCCATATCTGTTCTCTGACCTCAGGAACTCCTGGATGTCCTGATGCACTGAGAGATCCTTCATCTCCATCAGACAGTGGAAAATGTTGATGCTTCTGTCTGGAGACATTTCATCACTGTTCATCTCCTTCAGGTTGTTGATGGCTCTCTGGAGGATTTCTGGGCTGCTCTTTGTCCGACCCAGCAGGTCTCCTAAAAGTCTTTGGTTGGACTCCAGAGAGAGGCCATGCAGGAAACGAACAAACAGGTCCAGGTGGCCGTTTCTACTTCTGAGGGATTTCTCCATGACTGTGTTTAAGAAGACATCCAGAGATGAGTTAATGTAGTTGTTTTTCAGGAGCTCATGTAGTACCTGAGTGTTGCTGCTGGTGGAACAGTGGAACATGTAGACTGCAGCTAGAAACTCCTGAACGGTGAGATGAACAAAGGAATAAACTGGTTTCTGGAAGAGCACACACTCTCTTTTGAAGATCTGTGTACAGACTCCTGAGAAGACCAAGGCCTCTGTGACGTCCAGACCACACTGCTCCAGGTCTTCTTGGTAAAACATGATGTTTCTTTTCAGTAGGTGTTCATAAGCCAGCCTCCCCAGCTTCAAAAGAACATTCCTGTCAGCCTCCATCAGCTCCTGAGGACTTGTCTCATGTCCCTCATGGTACTTGTGCTTCTTCCTCTGCGTCTGAACCAGCAGGAAGTGTGAGTACATGTCAGTCAGGGTCTTGGGCAGCTCTCCTGTCTGATCAGTCGTCAACATGTGCTCCAGAACTGCAGCAGTGATCCAACAGAACACTGGGAGTTTACACATGATGTGGAGGCTCCTGGATGTCTTGACGTGGGAGATGATTGTGCTGGACAGCTGTTCATCACTGAATCTCCTCCTAAAGTACTCCTCCTTCTGGCCGTCGGTGAAGCCTCGTACTTCCGTTACCCTGTCAACACATGGAGGAGGGATCTGATTGGCTGCAGCAGGCCGGGAAGTGATCCAGATGAGAGCTGTGGGAAGCAGATTCCCTTTGATGAGGTTAATCAGCAGCATGTCCACTGATGACTTCTGGTTGACATCAGACACAACCTCCCTGTTGCTGAAATCCAGTGAAAGTCTGCTTTCATCCAGGCCGTCAAAGATGAACAAAAGTTTACAAACAGACAGCTTCTCTGCTGTCACCTTCTGTAATGTTGGATGGAAAACATGGAGCAGCGTGGGGAGACTGTGCTGCTGATCTCTGATCAAGTTCAGCTCCCTGAACGAAAGCAGAACCACCACGCTGACATCTTGGTTTTCTCGGCCCTCTGCCCAATCCAGAGTGAACTTCTGCACTGAGAAAGTTTTTCCAACACCAGCAACACCATTCGTCAGGACCACTCTGATGGGTCTCTGCTGCTCAGGTAAAGCTTTAAAGATGTCATGGCACTTGATTGGAGTTTCATGGAGGGTCTCCTTGGAGTCTGTTTCAAGCTTCCTCACCTCATGTTGGGTGTCGATTTCTTCACTCTGCCCCTCTGTGATGTAGAGCTCAGTATAGATCCTGTTGAGGAGGGTTCCACCTCCTGTGTCATTAGGTTCTTCAGTGATGCGTTCACACCTGTGCCTCAGGCTCATCTTATGTTCCTGTAAAACCTCCTGCAGATCTGCTAGAAGACCAGAAATACAATGACACTAAACAAAATGAAAAAAATTGTAACAGTATAACTAGTGCAGTTTTGAAAAATGAGTCCATCAGTAGATAGATGTGCAGTCTTACTTTGTATAGAGCTGGTCTGGAGTCTGGTTCTGGATCTTTCTCCACAGTGGGGGCAGGAGAGGTCTCCTGATGGAGCAGAATGGTCCCAGTATGAGGCAGTGCACTGTCTGCAGCACCAGTGTCCACAGCTAGTAGAGACTGGATCCTTCAGGACGTCCTGACAGAAAGCACAGCAGGACGACTGCTCCTCTCCACCACACAGTTCTTTATCACTAAAATCATTTGTAGGAAAAGATTCAGATTTGGCAGCACTGTGCAGAAGTTAGGATGTCACAGAGAACAGTAAATGTGTGGTCTGAATTCAGCATTCACTCTGTAATAAAAAAGGATGCCGCATAACGGGTTGCTTTATGAAACACTGAGTGATCTGCCTGCAGGTTGCTATTAACACAAGCTCAACACGTTCTGCAGCAGCTTTACAGTAACAACCTCTCATCAAAGACAACAAGTTTTACATTCACTGTGGACAACTTAGCTTGAGTTACTTCAATTTGAACTGGTGGCAGAAGTGGTCTAAAAACTGTGGTAGACCAGCAGCCTCGGACACACGGCATTCAGCTTTCATTTGATAGACATGAATCATTATAACATGGAATGAATGAAGACAAACCACAACATGTTTCATGTTGAAACCGATTCTTTCGCACTATGAAAACCGATACACTTTCATCATTTTATAAGATATTTGAAGATTTCTATGTAAGTTCTGAAATAGAGTTTCCCAGGTTTAGCTACAGAAATACCCATCAGTACTTCCTGGTTGTTAAATCCAGATGATGATCCATGTTAGTCTGAAAGAGTTCTGCATTATGACCACTGCGTGACTGTTTCAGCAAAGCATTATCCTTCATCCTAAAACCTTGATCTTCCATCAGGCCAGTTTACAGCAGAAATAGTCTCTTACTTTGTATCTGAAGATCCAGGTTCAATACTGAAGTCTTGGGGAATACCTTTGGACCAGTCACTCTTCATGGACAGACAGCTGGATGCTGGAGACTCTGCTCTCTGTCTGCTTAAACACATGTTTGTACTGACATCAGTCACTGGTGGATTCTCTCATCAAACACATAGATCTAAACACACAAACTGCTGCTACTGTAGACAATGAGATGGTTAATGTTTACATCCATCCTCTTAGATCAGATTACAGGTTTTCTACTGACAACTGTCAGAGATGTTGAAAGAAAAACAGAACAAAAAAGTTTCTGTGTCACAAGTTTTTTTAAAAGTTTGTTAGCAGTAACATTTTAATATACCTACTAAAATTAACCATCAGGAAATATAACTGAAGTATGTAATAAAAAGGAGTCATATTAATGAGTTAGTAGCAGTTTTCTTACTTTGTGTCTGAGGGTCCAGGTTCATTACTGAAGTCTGGGGGAATACCTTTGGACCAGTCACTCTTCATGGACAGACAGCTGGATGCTGGAGACTCTGTTCTCTGTCTGATGTCCTGACCTCTGAAAACAAACATGTCTCAAAACACTTCACATTAATTACTGAAAAACCATTTTGGGAACTGAAAGTTAAGTGAAATAGAGGATTCTGACTGAATCAAATGGCTGCTGATGTGTCTGCAATTCTCGTCCAAGATGATAGTCTCCCTTCAGTTCAAGTAGATTTGACACAAGTACATCTGTCTGTTTCTCTATTATTTTGACAGCAAACTGTACATCCCACTGCAGGCTTCATTTGAGCATCACATGAAGACCTTAACTGATTTTATTTGCTGCTTTCATAAACTTTACTAATGAATAATGTTCTTTGACTATTTGTATTTCACATATGCTGACAAATCCAAATGTTATTGTTCAAACAATGTCTATAGTTGACCTCTGACGTGTCAAACACTTTATTTAGACTGTAATGCATGAAAAGTGTTGAAAACACTTTTAGATCCCAACTTATCAAGGTTATCCAAAACAGTGTTCCTTTCCTCTGTACCTGCTTCCCTCCTGCACCAATGGCTCTATAGTTACTGAAATCTTTAAATCTGCCAAATTTAAAACATGTAAAAGGAAAAAGTGAAACCGTTTTCTGTTAAAATAATTTCACTGGGGAAAAGAGCTACCTCAGTAATAATACACTGCTGTACTTCAAGAGCCACAAACAGCAGTTGTTACAGGCAGCAACATCAGCTGCAGGCTGAGGTTTGTAGTCGTTTTCTTACTTTGTGTCTGAGGCTTCAGGTTCATTCCCAAAGTTCAGAGGTTCTCCTGTGGACCTGTCACTCTTCACAGACATACAGCTGGATGCTGTAAATTCTGCCCCGTCCTCCTCCTCCTCCTCACAAACACCCATCTTGTGGACTTCACTCAGTCTGAAAGGTAAACCAGCAACACGCAGTGACATTACAGTCGGCTTTCTTCAGTAAGTTATTTCTTAACTGTCATGTAAACAAGAAAACTGATTACCATAACCTGGTGAGTGAATCAGACAGACACGTCACCAGGTAGAGGTCTCCTAGCAAACATCTGTTTCTCTGCTATGTGACCAAGGAAGCAGCTTCCTAATCCGCTTTATGCATGTGTGAAGAGAAGTTCTGAGGTAACATAGAGAAAAACAGGAAACCGTCAGAGAGCAGCACACACACACACACACGCACACATGCACACACACACACACACACACACGCACACACACACAACAGTGTAACAGAACCAGCAGCGCTCCGTTGGATAAGGTTTCTGGCTTTCTTTAACTCTATGTTGAGTTTCTTGGGTTGTGCATTTATCAGCCCATCACTACTTTGTATCCACAGATGAATAAAACTGATACAGACTCTTCTTCTCTACAGTCTACAGGAGAGGCACAGACTCAGAGACTGACAGTGAAATAAGAAAGTGTCCACACTCACCCTGCCTTGGCATTTAGCTTCCATTCTTCTGCTCTGTCCACTCAAAATGGAGTCTGAACTGAAAGACTGAACATTTTCACTTTCATTTCTCCCCCCCTCCCCCTTTTCTGGAAATCAGGAGTTTCTCTACATGTTTTTTTGTTGGGCACAGTAACAAACCAAACACTTTCACGTCACATCACTGGTTAGTTATCATATTTCAGGCTACTGATGACACCAAATTAGGTCTCTAGTAACACCAAATACACAAAAAAACAAAAGTAAACTCAACATCGTCATTCCTGTACCAGTTTTGAGACAACCAGGACTGTCTTTCTTCTAACAAAGGGTAACATTAATTTTACAAGAATATTGCTGAAGTGTTAGAACTAAGATTAAAAGATTCTTACTACTGCTCCACTGACAAGTCACTCGGGCAGGTCAGGATCATAGACCTCAAAAGGAGACTGACAAAACTGGAGGAATTCAGGTCTGATCAGTGAACTTGATCTCTGCAGAGTGATGATCAAAACTACACAGGACAATGCAGAATGACATGCAGAGCTGTTCATGCTCTTTATGGGCCTAAAGTTCAACCATCTCCACCAGAAAGAGCCGCTGTGTGGCCACAAAGTCTACCTTAGCTCTGAGTAAGGTGAGGATCTTACAAAATACATGGAGATAAACACAACTAATCTAAAATTTCCTTTTTGAGCAGCTCTTGCCGACAGTGGGAAGGAGAAAACTTTTCCTTCACCAGATAGGAACCTCCGGCAGAACCAGGCTCAGGGAGGGCAGCCACCTGCCTCGACCTGCTGGGATGAGGGTGAGGAAGAGAGAGAACAGGATAGCAGCTAGAAAACATTAAGTTCAGATCAGAAACATGTAAATCTGCAGTCAGAGATATGTGCAGAGAGAAGACAAAAGGTTAGTGACATGCAGTGGTGGAATATAAATGTCTGGAGAGAGAAAGAGGACCGTTGAAGAGAACCAAGTACTGTTTTTGTCTAGCAAGAAACTTATTTTAAAGTCACCTGACTCTATTAAAGGCTTTATGCAATAGTTTAAATGAAGTATTCAGTTAGTACAGCTTTATTTCTTACATTATGCAGTTTTATCAATGGAACAGTGGGAGATAATTAATGAAGTATATATTTCTACATAATTCAGTTGTTGATCATAAACCCACCAAAAGTGCTATAAGGGCTTTACAGTTCCCTCAGCATCTCCTCAACTAAACATGTGACTTTCTGTATTTTAAATAAACAAAGGCTCATTTTTAAATTTGAGTATTATAATGAACATCAGAGGACTAAATGAGTCCACAGCAGCTTCACAAGTTTCTGTGTGATTGTTGCTGCTGGACTTTGTTGTAAATGAAGAGGAAAGAAGAAGAAGGGGGTTATGGGTAACTGTGGAGTCGCATTCCGATAAAGTTCAGACATGAAATGAACAGCTAAGGCAGCACACGGGCACACAAACACTGGTTTAGTACTGAGAAAGAAGGAAGAGAGAGCATCAGAAGGCGTTTAGATGTCATTCTTTAAACAACAGCGCCTCCAGCTGTCCACAACAACACACTGAAGCAGAATCACTGACATCAGCTGCTGTGGAGGCTCGAGGTGCTCAAAATTTGTACAGGTGTGTTTTTACCTGCCTTTCATGTTTTCAAACCTTACTTTATTAATTTCATTTGTTAAAGGCTGAGATATGTGGATTTACAAAGCCATTTGTTCTCATTCTTTCTGGTTGTGTAGTTCCAGCTGTTCCACTGGTTCACTGGGAGTGTAGTAAAGAGAAATTTACAGAAATCAGTTTGGCTGGAGATTATTATAGAGATTATTATTTAAAGAGAAAATTTTAAAAGTTGTTGAGCCAACGTGTTTTCCAATAGAGACATAAGATTGACAGTATTTATCTAGCAAGTTTAAATACTAAAGTTAAGACCCTACAATATTATTATTTATTATGCAGATTTAGCTGACTAATTAAACATTAGGATTAAACCCATTCATTATCATTATTATTTATGCAAATTTAATTGACTAACTTGAATATTAAGGTTAAGACCTACAATATTAACTCCTCTAACAAATTACCTGATTAATTAGGATTATCAGGTTAAACATCACTAAACCTTTATGTGACCGTTAAAATTTAATCAATGTACCAATGTAATGCTGTCAAGGCAGAAGAAAACACACAGTAGTCAACTACTTTACAAGTACCTCAAAGATGTACCTGGGGGCTGTACTGTGAGTAAATGCATTCAGTTCCTTCTTACTAGTCTGACTGTATTGATGAAATCAGTTTACTGTTATTTAAGACATTTCCAATTCTGTTAACTTAGTGAACTTCTATTACTATTAACTGGTAAAATGACAGAAAAAAGTACATGTTGATCATAACAAAAGGCCCAAACTGTAAATAAATCAATAAAAGTCTACAATATAAAAATCAGCATTTTTACAAATGGCAATTCATTTTTCACTGTGTTGGACCATAACATTACACTGCTTCAGTGTATTTAAATCAGAAAAATGTTATCTTATAGATATTTGCTGGTACTGATAGAAAATAATTATGGATAAGCACTGAAAAATAATTTTTAACTGTTATTTTTACACATGTGCACTGAAAAAGTGTGTTTTTTAACAGTTCGAACTGTATTTTTGAACCATTTACTGTTATTTTGGCATTTTGTTAAGCTAAAATATAGTAAAACCACAGGAAAAAGGTGTACATTTACACATAGACTGTAAAACAAACACACAAAAAAAACAGGCCAAAGCTGTAAATAAGGTCCACTTCACAGATCTGCATTTTTACAAATAGTAATATGTTCTTTTACAATGTGTGACCATAAAACCACACTGTTTATTCCATTCAAATCATCTAAAAATATCATTATTTTACACATATTTTACACATATTTGCTATTTATTTAAATCACATTCTTTTAACGTGTAGTTTCCGTCACTCCTGCTGCCAGTATTACAGTGTTTTTCTTTAACAGAATTTGTTTTTACAGTGTAGTCATATCATCAGTAAACACCAGTGACCCAGTTCCATTGGCAGCCCTACATGCTAATGCCACAACAATGCACCCACCATGTATGACACATGATGCGGTGCTTTGAACCATGAGCCCTTTTCTTTCCTTCTCCAGACTCTTCTCTTCATTCTGGTACAAGTTTATCTGGGTTTCATTTGTCCAAACAATCTTGTTCCAGGGCTGGCCAAGCTTTTTTTTTCATTTTTATTTTTTTAAAAGATGCTTTCTAGCAAAGTTGGGTGTTATCAAGAGTGTGGTTTGCACCTTGAGGTAAACCCTCATGAAGGCTGATTGTAGACTTTAGCAATAATACACCTTCCTCCTCAAAGGGTTCTAAATACTCATGTTGTGATCTTATCTCTTTAATGTGTCATGGAATAAAGCGAAAACAGGCCACACCTGGACATAAAACTGCTCATCAGTCAATGGTTCTATTACTTTTAAATGAGGTACTATGTAAAAATGGCTGAATATTTAATGCAGTATTTTTGTTGAATTCTTCAATTAAAGCTTAAAGTCTACATTTCAATTACATCTCGACTGCTTCATTTCAAATCTGTTGTGGCTACAAATCACAAAAATGGTTCCACTGTCCAAATACTTATGGACCCGGCTGTGTTGTATGCCTCTCTTTCAACAAGTAAAAGGAAAATTTTGAATAAACTTTTTATTAAAAAATGCAAATGTAATGAAGGTTTACAGAGGGGTTTGTTGAGGATGCATGAGAGCTACTTAGGTGAACTACCTAGTTAAATATCTATTGATCTTCATGTTTTCCAACAGCATTAAGGTCTGGAGAACATCAGTCCACCTCACCTTACAGAACATTGGCACTGGATGTAAATGCTGAGGTGTGTAATTGTCCAGAATGAACTGACCTATCAAAGAGATAGCTACATAATTCTGTGGAGTCAATCCAGTTATGGGATTTGGACCAATATGTTAGTTACTTCCATTACACAATCAAAACAAGAAATAAAGGAATATCCTTAAGAGTGAGGTCACTGACTTATGATGCCTTTAAACTCTGTATGGATTCTTTCCCTCTTTTTCTCATTGAGCTCTACTCTGACTGTGTAAAGAACAATAGGTACAATAATTTATACTGGCAAAATGTTTCAGGATTCAGAGAGCAACAAAACATGACAAAAAATTGCCGTGTAAACAAAAGATGTAATCACTGTGCCAAGTAGGATGAGCTGCACTGCATTTTTTTTTTTTTTTTTTTACAAAATGTTACTTTAACCCCCTAAACCTAAAACCAAATGAAGGTTGCAATGACATGTTGTCTTTACAGAAATGCAAAAATTAAACCATTAATCTGAAAAAAACTTGGTCACAAGATCTTCAACTTTCTCAGAGCCTTTGAAAATGATAAAAATCTAAGCTTAAAATCGTGACATCTCAATAAAGTCACTTTATTGAAATGTCTCATTTATAAATTTAAGTAAAAAATAAATTGTTGGCCCTAACCAGATACCGAAAAACAAAAAAATGCATTACCCCCTCGTGCAACTAAGGATCCATGACTGACTCCACTGTGACAAACATAAGACTAGATTTTAGTGACTTTCAGCTGGACTGGGTTGAACTGCAGGCTGTGTTTTACACAAAGCAGAGAGGAGGCAAGTACTACAGCAAATTACAAATGTACATTGTACATCTGACCTGGCAAGATTGCTGGTGCAACTTTTACAGAAAAGTGATCAGGATGTTCACTGTCATGTTCACTTCATTGTCTGTGAAGGACAAGAACTGTCTGAACCAGATAGTCAGAGTCTGCTCCAAGATTATTGGAGTCCAGCTAACAGACCTAAGTGTGCTCTGGAAAAAATGTGTGGTCCAGAAAGCAAAATACATTGTGAAGCAGGGAGACCATGTCATGTCCAGTGGATTTACTTCAGTTCCCTCAGGGCGGCGCTACTATGCACCCCTGAGGAAGACAAATCCCTACTGCAACTCTTTTATCCCTTCAGTTATCAGGCTGATGAATGCCAGTTGAGTAGGTTTGTGCTTTGTTGCTTTATTTATTTATCTTCGCTCTGAGACTGCAGGTTTACTTCCAGAGTTTCCAGAAGCAGAATGGGAGGCAGAGCCTTCAGTTATCAGGCTCCTCTTCTGTGGAATCAGCTCCCTGTTTGGGTTCAGGAGGAGACACCCTCTCTACTTTTAAGATGAGGCTTAAAACTTTCCTTTTAGATAAGAGTCGCCTGAACCATTCTTTAGTTATGCTGCTATAGATCTAGACTGCTGAGGGACCTCCCATGATGCACTGAGCACCTCTCCTCTACCTTCTCTTTCTCTCTCCATACATTTATATACCAACATTGCATACAGTAATTTTGTGCATTTTCTCTGTTTCATTTTGTGTTGTGTTCTCTCAGCACATATCTCTGGATCTGGAGCTACATGTTTCAGATCAGCAGTCATTTCGTTTCTTGTATTTTTATGCATTGTTTTTTTCTCTCTATTCTATTCTCTCTCCCCCTCACCCTCACCTCAACCAGTTGAGGCAAACATCCACCCTGCCTGTACCTGGTTCTGCTGGAGGGTTTTTTCTTTCCCAGTGTTACCAAGTACTTGCTCAAAAGAAATCCAAACAAGCTGTTGGATTTGATAGGTTTCTCTGTATAAAATGTGTAAGGTCTTTGCCTTACTATGTTAAGTGCCTTAAGAAGACCTACTGCATGTTGTGAATGGGTGCTATATAAATAAAACTAAACTGAGTTAAAATTCTCGCTTGTTAAGCTGGGAGTCTAACTAGTTGTAGGGGGGCTTGAGGAATAGCAGAAGTAGCCTCTTCAGCTTTTATTTTACACCTCCAAGTTTACAACAAACACAAAAAATTAGACCTTTACAAGGTATTTCAATTTGTGAAAACAAATGGTTGTAGGGCAAATAAAACAATGCAGCTAAGCTAAATAATTAAGCTAAGCTAAGCTAATGGGCTGTTTTTGGTTGTAGCCCTGAAATTAAAAGTCGGATATGAACGTGTGAGCGTATTTTTACCTTTTTGTTTAGGATTAATTAATCAGCACTGACTGTTTGTTAAAACCAGCACCGGGCTGAAATAATATCACCGTTTATGTGGTTGTACAGGCTCACCGTAGCTCTCTTCAGAGCTCGAGCTGCACACCTTTCATCCAGCATCCACCTCGTCACCGGTGCACGCGCACGTCGGGTCGCCACGGGGTGCTGTGGGCGGAGTCTGCGCAGTGCTGCAGCTGTCCGCGGCTGAGTGGTGGGAGCCAGAGAGGGTCCGGGGACGTGCGAGATGCGGCCATAGTCACGCTACACTGTCTCCAATCATAACCTGCAGGGATCGTCAGTTTTGCAGCGCACCGGAGGAAACTGAAAGGTGAGTCCGCTCCCTCATCTCCCCCCGTGGCCTTTTCCTCCACACTCCGGCCTCTGCCCTTGAAAATTAACGCTCACGATCCATCCCTGTGCTTGCATCAGAACAGGCCAGGAAGCAAACCAACATGGATGCTGTGCGCTATAGCAGAGCTGCTGCTGCTGTTGGTGATGATGATGATGCTTGCACGGAGATTACGCTCCCAGCATCGTATTCTCGGAGTCTAATCCTTCCTATAGACCTTTTACTGCTGGATGCGATTCGTGGCGAAGGGAAATTTACACAGAACAGATAGTGTTTGGTGAAAATGTTGAAAATAGCTGCAGAGGGTTTCAAATAGACCAGAGGCTTTTCATTTGTGTCGAGATGGCACCCATTTGGAGGCAGCTGTGTTCTTAAGAGTGACTTTACCTTTCTTCACTTGCAGCACCGTTTTGATAAATCCTGCTCTGTTGCAGCTTCTTTGTCCGTCTGCTGATTTACTCAAAGCAGCAAAAGCACCAGTGGTCCTGCCAAGATGTCACAGTTTCACTATAATCAATGAGGAAAATTTATTTTACTGGTGCAACTGCACTGAAAATCTGTACAAATTATTAGGTAACTGCAGGGAAATGCATCAAATCTGGCATTTCTGCCCTTTTAGAGCTGATTCTTTCCAGGTTACACTTACAGGACACTTATATTTGACATAGACAGCAGTGGGCCAGCTGATGCCAGCAGGAGCACTCAGCCATACAGGCTTCACTTCAGATGGAGGCATTTTGAACATGTATGTCATGATTAACATGCAGCCCAAACACTGCATTTATTTCCCTGTTTCTGTGTCCAGCCTGTGGACGTGAGGCATCATGGCTGAGCAGCAGAGGCAGCGCTCTCTGTCCACCGCTGGTGAGTCTCTCTACCATGTGTTAGGAGTTGAGAAGCTGGCCACGTCGGATGACATTAAGAGATCCTACAGGTGAGGCTTCCTTCAGAGGTTCAGTCACCTCCAATACCAGTGTGATCCTCTGTATCCGATTGTCATTTTCTGCCTTCGTCTACGCAGGAAACTGGCGTTAAAGTTCCACCCTGACAAGAACCCTGACAATCCAGAGGCCGCGGATAAGTTTAAAGAGATAAACAACGCCCATGCCATTCTGAACGACCCCACGAAGCGTAATATTTACGATAAATATGGCTCTCTGGGACTGTATGTGGCTGAGCAGTTTGGAGAGGAGAATGTTAACACTTACTTTGTCCTTTCAAGCTGGTGGGCAAAGGTAAGACAGGAGAAAGTCTGGACCAGTTACTGTTTGCTGTCTTGTATGTAGTTGCACTTCTTTAATTTTTGATCCCTGCTGTTCTTCGCTGCAGGCTCTGTTTGTATTCTGCGGCCTGGCCACCGGCTGCTACTTCTGTTGCTGCCTGTGCTGCTGCTGTAACTGCTGCTGTGGAAGATGTAAACCACGGCCTCGGGAGGGCCAGGACCAGGAATTTTACGTGTCCCCCGAGGACCTGGAGGCTCAGCTGCAATCTGATGAGAGAGGTGAGGCTGAGTAAGTTGAGTTTCACGCTGTTTTTTCAAGGGTTACCGTCTGCACGAGCACTTGAGAGATCATTTCTGTGTGTTGCACAGAGGCCGGTGGTGACCCCATAGTGCTGCAGCCGTCAGCAACAGAGACAACCCAGCTAACATCGGATGGGCACCACTCCTACCACACTGACACCGGCTTCAACTAACCCCCCCACGTTTCCGTCGATCCTGGCCTGCGGTCCTGCCTGCTTCCCTGCTCCACCTCAGCAAGATGAACGAAAGGGGCGATCCATCTTTCCATTCCAGAAAGAGAAGAGCCATGCGGAGGAGAGGGACTAGTAAGCATGGCCCATGAAAGGAACTAAAGAAGTCACACCCCCTCCACCCGTCCCCGATTGGTCCGCTACGCAACCCCCCCACCCCCAGTACGAGAAGAAAAGAGAAACAGCTAAATCGTTTCCCTTTTATTACTTCTTTTGTATTTCTTAGCCTTTAACCACACAGGTCGCCTACCCTCCTCCCCCTTCCCCACATTTTGCATCATGGTGTAGCATGCACTGTTGAGAAAACATCCAGATTTTCTTTAACCTTTTCCAACATTTTTACTTTGCAAGACTCATAATGTATGTGCAGTATGTTCAGATGAGTACAGCTCACCAGGAGGAGGTGAAGTTTACGAGATATTTTATGCTAAAGAGTCGGAGAGCCGTGGCTCAGGGAGGTGCTGGTTGGAGACGTGTGTTGGTTGGCTTAGGCGGTCGGTGCCATCGTTAAACCTACAAGAACCGAGTTGTCGCACACATTTAACACTTCTGATTTGCAATCTGTGTTCTCTGCGCTGAAAAAGTCACCTGCCGTCGTCAGACCTACAGTACGTCTTTGGCACTGTGTTTGTTTGTTTGTCTTTAGTGTGCTCCCCTGAGTGTTTTTTAATGTGTATCAAGAGGTTGTAAAGGCACAGAGCATTATTTGCAGACAGTTTTGTCATAAATGCCCTCCGACGTAACATTTCTTCTTTAGTTATTTATGAATATTGGCTCTATCTCCCTCTAGAAAGCCCATCATTGCAGGATCCTCATCTTTCCTGCTGCACTGAACAGGTTCTGATTAATTTCAAGGCAACTTTTACATTGATTCTTGCATTAAAAATCGAATATGATATAGCTGAACTCCCGATCAGGTACATTTCATTATTGTTTTGTCACACCAGCAGCTGAAAATTGACATTTGTTGCATAATAAGAATGAATCTCACACAAAACAGTGACGTTTAGATCATGTAGGCTTCATTAGTAGTGGAGATTTTGTCTTTTTTCCTTGTTTGGTGAAGCTTCTACACCATTAGAATCCTGCAGAGTTGCAGCTGCCTTTCTCCTTCTTTTCCCTAAAATGAATACTAACATTTTTTTAGAGACCTCACAACCCATCAAGACTGAAAGACATTTACTTGACCATGTTTGTGTTTTTTGGTGCATCGTGAAGCCAAGGAGCTGCAGGTAATACAGCCGGCTCTGATCAGGGCTGCTAAAAGGCAGAACCACCAGATCTCTATCAGCACCAGCCCTGCCTCGGAGGGTGACATGTTTTTAACCCTTGAATATAGTAAAAGTAAAACATGCTACTCTCCTCAGAGTTAACGAAAGGAATCAAAGCTGAACTGCAGAATACCCACGTGGAGGATTATTGTTTTCATCACGTTTTTAGTCCCTGTGTTTTGAACTGAAGTCTGATGGCTGATATTTTGTCCAATGCTGTGATCGTTTATCATTGTTGACTCTTTTGATTCCATGTAGTTAAGCAGCTCGTCGGGCATATCATGTGTGAGCCAGTACAGGCAGCTCTGAGTTAAAGAGATTTTTCATACTACTGAATTTGCATATATTGCCACACATTTTTGCCATAAATTGCCATGAACATCTTTGCCACTTTTGTCAGTTTCATAACTGCTAATAATGTGTTTCAATGGTTTACAATTGGTGAGCTCCCGTTGCCCACCCTCTGCTATTAACGGTATGGATGTTGACCTCTGTGGCCCTTGTATGATGTTTCCTGTAACCCTTGATGATACATAGATGTTCCCGTCATGGCTTTTTCATTGAGATACTGAAAAATGCTACTGTAAATGTTCTAAGTTGAATGCACTGTGTGTTTAAAAAAATCTATAATGGATCAATGATCAGGAAATGACTCCATAAAAAGACAACATAGTATATAGTGTAACTATAGTGAAATGGTTATATGATGCGTTTTTGGAATTTTATTTATTTCATACTTTGTCATGTTTCAGACGATGATTGACTATAATTTTAACTGGTATGGTGTTGTAATGTAGCCATTAAATTTTGCAAGGAATGGTTTAATGGTTAAGGTCGCTTGTACATACACTTGGCCCATATAAAGTATAAACCTTAACATTTCTGTTGTAGCATGGTAATTTGTGTGTCTGGAAGAAAACAAGTGGATCGTTGATCTGATTTGCTGTTGTTGAATAAATGTTCCTCAACATTTTGACTTGTGTGCTTAACAAACTGCGTTACAAAGACATATTAAACACATAAAGGTTTTTACCCCTCATCACCCCAGTTTCTATAGTTTTAAGCTCACTCACTAGGTTTCAGACTCTTTACATTAATAAAAGTACCAATATCACACCGTAAAAATAGTCCATTACACATGAAATTTCTTTTTCTGAAAATGTTAAGTAAAAAATATGTGTCTTATCAGCTAAATTTACTTAAAGTAATAAAAGTAAAAGAACTCAATGCAGAAAAGTTAATGCTGTGAGTCCTGCACATTGCATTCATGTAAAAATTAGGATTTAATTGTTTTGCATTTTGAAAAGAATGGTAACTGGGTTAAAAGGATGAGGAATTTAATTTTTTTCACCTTTTTTTATTGATTTTTAAAAATCCCCCAGAGCCCAAAGTGACGCCTTCACATTGCTCGTTTTGCCCAGCCAACAGTACAAACCTTCAAATCAATAAAAATCATTATACATTATTGAAATAAATAGAAAGAAAAGCAGCAAATCCTCACATTTGAGAAGCTGAAACCAGCTTCAGTGGTTTGTAAAGATAAAATTGGGTAAAAGCGTTATATTTTAGAAGCACATAATACATTTTTTATGCAAATATGTTAAACTGTAAAGTAACAAAAGCTGTCAGATGGATGTAGTCAATAAAGAAGAGCAGAATTTTCCTCTGAAATATTATGAAGTAGAAGTAGAAAGGTTCATGGAAAGACAATACTCATGTAAAGTAGAAGTACCGGAGATTTACTTTTAGTTTTATTCCACCTCTGCTGTAGCTATGAAGGTTGCAGCGACATATTTAACACAAATAAAGAAGGTGATAAAAGAAATGCGTGTTGGTGGTGATACGCAGAGTCAGCTGGCCCATTAAACAAAGGTAAGGTAAGGGTGCTGTGGCCTCCAGAGGGCGCCACAACATCTTGAAAAAATTCACCTTCAATATAATTATATTAAAGCTAGTTATTACTATAAACTCTTAAAATGCAATAGCTCACACTGATTAAAATGTAAAGCAATGTCCAATTAATATTACTACAAAAAAACAGTTAAGAGGTACGCATGTTCGACCTTTAAAAAATGGTATGTATTGTATCACTGGATTATAATGACTTTCATGCTGGCAGAGGTAGACTTAATTTTAACTGCTTTATATGCGGCTCAATGCCATAAACGACAATAATAATGCATAATCATTTATTTGTTGATTTTGTTTTGTGTTAATAGTGATTAAAGCTGTTATATAAATGTAGTAAAAAATAGTCTGCAACTGGGGGACTGTTGAAAATATTTTAATTTAAATACAAGTATTCCAGCTAACTAATCATGAATAATGTGTTTTAGTCAAAATATGACAGCATTTCTCGTTTCAAATATTTTTAGTGAGTATACACAAAATAATTTAGAACCTAATTTAATAATTTGAAAGGCAGGTTATAGCTGATTTTATATTTTAAATTGCATATTTCTACTTTTAATCATCATCCTTAACCCACAAGCTGTCTCAGTTTGTTGCTGTTTTGTTGTTTATTTCTGTTTAACCTAATGGTTTGGTGAGTTTGAGCTGCCAACTGTTTGTTCACTCGTTTGGTCCAGAGGAGGGGCAGCTCTCTGTGGTGTGATGACATGTTTCACCAGCAGATGGAGACAAGTCATTCATTTTACCAAGTCACTCTGCTACGTAAGCTTTAAATGAAAATTTACACTCAATAAAGAAATCTATTTGCAGTTGATTTTACTCCTTTCAGTTGTATTTTTTTTCTAGACTACTACAGTTAAATACAGAGACTGTATAACCATCATCACAGACGCTTTATACTGGTTTCCAGTTGGGTTAAACAATCCTTATTAAGACCACTCAGATTTTCACTAAGTAAGAATAGGTATCCAAAATAAAATTTAAGAAATATCATTATTTTAGCTCCTCACAAGACAAGGTAAATTTAATGTGTCTGTTGCATCATACATGTCTGACTTGTTCACACATGTACATAAGTACAAAATGGATTTACAGTCTCTTTACTTAAGAACTTATATTAGCATATATATTCTTATAACTTTACTCCTCTACCTTTAGGCCCTATTTCACACAACATTTATTCGACAGCTGTTGGTTAAGCTGTGACAAATAGGATACATGCGTGCGTTGATTAAATTATTTCTGTAAAAATACACATTCGTAGTGTTTTTTTAGGGTAAATTCACATTTTTTTCTGTGATTTTACTACATACTATCTATGACCTAAGAAAAAATGAAAATCTGTAAAATAACAGTAAATTGTTCAAAAGATCACAGTTAAAAACTGTTTTAAAAAACATACAGCCTACAGCATATGTGTGTGTGTGTATCTATATATATTTATATAGATAGATAGATAGATAGATAGATAGATAGATAGATAGATAGATAGATAGATAGATAGATAGATAGATAGATAGATAGATAGATAGATAGATAGATAGATAGATAGATAGATAGATAGATAGATAGATAGATAGATAGAAAGATAGATAGATAGATAGATAGATAGATAGATAGATAGATAGATAGATAGATAGATAGATAGATAGATAGATAGATAGATAGATAGATAGATAGATAGATAGATAGATAGATAGATAGATAGATAGATAGATAGATAGATAGATAGATAGATAGATAGATAGATAGATAAATAGATAGATAGATAGATAGATAGATAGATAGATAGATAGATAGATAGATAGATAGATAGATAGATAGATAGATAGAGTCTGATAGACAGATTGAACAGTGTTGTGGTATAAACTTGTGAAGTATATAAACAGAATAGGCAGTTAAAGTATTATAAGAAATGCTTGTGCTAGATGAATAACGATATAAAGATGGATAAATGTAAACATAAGGAACATTTTTTCTTTGCACAGGAGGGTTTTGATCCTCCCTCCTCTGGATTATGAGCCCAGCACACTTCTGCTCACCCCTCTGCTTCCATCCATCTGTATGGGCTCAATGGTCCCACAATAAAGTCCTGCTGTAAAACAGTAGTGAGTGGACGTACCTCCAGGAGTGAGGGGGCCAGCTCTTGTCCTGCGGTGCCCCCTCGGCTCCGCCCCTGCTGGTGATCAGTGTGACTGTGCAGGTGAAGCCAGTAATAGCTCAGTGATCCTGCTGTCAGACTGGATGGAGACAGTTGGCAGCGACTAGTCCGTCAAAACAGTCCCAGGAGAAAGTGGCAGCAATGAGCCGACAAGGTAAGACCAGCTCACCGTCTCTACAGTATCCTGCTGAGTGTTTAGTATAGTTTTAGTGGGCATCCGGCGTGTTTATAGTGTGTTTATTAAAGTTAGCCACGTTAGCATCCTGCGCAACAGGTAACGTTAGCTGTTAGCCGCCTAGCTAGTTAGCCAGGGAGAGAGTTCAGCACTGAGGAGAGCTCCGATGTGTCTCTTCTGATAGAAAAACAACAAACCCATAATACTGATGCTTATTAATAATATAACTAATGCAAGGACTGAATTTTGTGACTCTTTTGTAGCAATTTATATTTTTACAAAATATGTAACAGTTACATGTGTTAGCTAAACACTTCATTAATCTGTTTATCGTTGGGAGGTTTAGGTGGGGAGAATATATTTGTTAGTTTTATTTAATTCAAGGCTTTCTGCATATAAATTGTTGAGTTTGTGCCTTGTGTTGTTCATTAGGGTACAAATGCTACATTATGTGGCATGAGTTCAGATAGATGGATAGATAGATAGATAGATAGATAGATGGATGGATGGATGGATAGATAGATAGATAGATAGATAGATAGATAGATAGATAGATAGATAGATAGATAGATAGATAGATAGCCTTTACTGTCCCTGTATTCAGGGTACAACAAGAACAGGAGTACCACACTGGCTTGGTGATTGAAGTATAAAAATACATACATTACAATATTAAAAACATCAAGAACACCATAAAGTCATTTACACCATTTGCATGAGCATTAAATAGCTAATCAGTTAAATGTACTTGTTACATGCTTTACTGCTTCTAATCTACTTATCTATGTAATATTTTCTCTATGCTTCATTTTTCAGGTTTCAGCGGGGCTTCTTCTTCCGTTCATTTCTCTTCAAGGATAATAGACAATGGATCCTCACCTGCAGATCTTACACCAGAGGATGTTGATAACTTGCGTTTTGAACTTGCAAAGGTAAGGCAGCTCTTTTGGCCCGTTCAGAGTGGGCTACGAAAGCAGGCAGCGTAACTTAAGCTGTCTGCTGTTTTCTCTACTGAATTAATTAGTATGGGTTTTTTTTTCCCTTTCGCACAGATCGACGATGAAATTCAGACCTTGAGGCAGGTGCTTTTGGCTAAAGAACATTATGCAGCAGACATAAGGAGGCAGCTGGGAATGAGTCCTCTCAGCAACATTAAACAGAACCTGTCCAAAGGCTGGCAAGAAGTCCAGACCTCAGCACCGTAAGTGCACGTAGAGCCTCAGAAACATGTGACATAGAGACAGAGGGAATGTTCGCTAAATGCTTAACAACTCTGGTTTAAAACACCTGGCTGCTGTACTGGCAGAGCATTTCCACGCATTGTCTCAGTGCGACATGGTTACATAAAAGCACACTAATGACTGTCATGGCCATCCTCTTAAGTCAGCGAAATAATCTGTTGACCTGTGCACGCTCTGTCCTTTCAGATATCTCACAGCCTCTGCCACCCTGGATGACATCAGCCACTCCAACGTGTGAGTGTTGCTCGTCATATCCTGAAAAAAAAATTTGTGCTACACCTTACAGCGCAAGGATTTCCCGCTGTTTTGTCCTGGACTCACATGTTAAAGGTGGATCTCTTCTAAGGAACAAGTAAAGGGATTTTCCAGGTCAAATTGGATCGGTGCCCCGTTAATAGCCTTACAGCCTGACTTAGCACTAGGAGCAGTAGTATTAACCAGCAGCAGCAGCAGGACTAGCCTGAAGTGAAACAGAGTGAGCAAGAGATCTCCTGCAGCCAGATGGACTGCAGCCATTGACGTATTTCAGCTTATTGTCAGCTGTGCTTGAGTTTATATCTCTGTGCCTCACCTGTTATGTAACGTATGACAATAGTGTGACCTTTCCACAGATTCTGACTTGTATTACTCATTTCTGCCTTCAGATACTTGAGGACACGGGACAGTCTCTCTCATGCAGGCCATGTGACATCTGCTGCCCTGTCCACTATGGGGGTGGCCATCACCAGGAGACTGGCAGAGATGAGGTACACAAAAAACTGGCTCATCTTCCTCCTCCTTATCTTCAACAGACAAAAAAAAAAAAAAAATTTCTAATTTTATTTGTTCAGGAATGGCCTGCTGATAAATCTAAAATGAGCAGAAGAAATTAGATTGAGATTCTGGTTGCAATTCTCTGTGATTCAACTGCAGCTCAGTGACAAATCCCCCGAGTCTGCCTGTGTAGAATGAAAGAAGAATGTGAGTTAATCGTGCACAAGCCACCATCAAAGTGTTGGAAAAGCTGTTTTTGGCGTATTTAGCCAGACAGAAGGACAGACAGGAGGCCAGCAGGGAGGCACGACGAGTAGACAACATGTCAGGATGGTTTGAAATGCAAACTGTGGTTACAGGTTCGCAGACACAATGACAAAAAGTCCACGTCTCAGACCAAGACGTGCAACAGTTATTGGGAAATAAAATCATATCATAGCCCAGAATAGAAATTACATTTTAGATCATTACAAAGCACATTCATTTGCAATTCAATATTACTTTAGTATTAATTAATTAGTTTAGTTATTCACAACTCATCTCTCTCTATACTTGGATCCACTTTCTTATCTCTATATTCAAGATTTCGAACCCTGAAACTAAAACAGCTAAATGGAAATAAGCTATGATCGTATTTATTACTTGCACTAATGCTTTAGATGTTATAAAAGGTCATGGTGATAGCAATAATAACTCTGTTTATATATCAGATTTCTAAAACAAACTTCCAAGGTGCTGCGCAAAGCAGACTTTAAAATAAAGGGGCAAATCTAAACAAGCAAACTCCAAATATATAAAAGAATTAAATTAAATAGCCATAATAAAACCAAATAAGAGTTTTGAAAGTCAGATGTCTTCCATACTGTAAGACTTACAACCAGTGTAATCAGTGAGGACGATAAATGTTCAGTGGTTGTGTTTTTACCGTCAGTGTGTAGACTCTAAATGACCACGGCATAGCAGAGTAGGAATTCTGAAGGTTTACTCACAGTCAACATATTTTACTGGCAATATGAAAACAGAATTTAGGAAAACTTAAAATTCAGTTGGTGTTACAGTTTTTATACTGTGTCCTTAACAAATACTAAAATGTAAATCACTTTAAGTATGAGGCTGGCGATAGCAAATCCCTTAAAATACCAAAACCAGCAATGAATTCTACCCATTAACAGGCCATAGTATCATAAAACACATCAGTGAGCTGCACTTTTCCTCTCTTTAGATGAATGTGGCCACTGTAGCTCATGTTGAGTCATTGCTTTATACACTGTGCTGGTGGACTTGATGCTGGAAGCACTGAGAGAGGACTGCACTTTGGTTTTAGTCCCTTCATAGGTTTTGTTTGCAATAATTTCTGCCTTTTCAAGCAGCAAGAAGCTTCTTTATTGACTGACAGATTTTGAAAAGTGCTGGTGGAGTTCCTCCTTCACAGAGGGTGGAGAAGAAGCGGCTCATACTGCAGGAGGAGTTATTAGGATCAGTCTGCCAACACTTGCACAAATACAAACAGATCTGAAAGATTTTGATTTGAGCGTTACCTGACATTCAAAAGCATCTTCTCTTGTGTTTTTGCTTAGCGAGTAAACAGTCATAATCCAATCACACCAGTGCATCTGGACGTGAGCAGCAGTAGCTGATAAGTCTGTTGTTGTTATCCTTGTGGAAACAGAAGCTGGTGTGACGTTGCTCATGTGTCTGTTTTTATCTTCCTGCTGCAAACCCAACAGAGCGCTGCCTCTTCCAAGCCCACCACGGTAAGACCTGTGAGCACTGAGACTAAACTGGACTCCAGCACCTGTCTTAAGTGGCTGTGTGGGTGACCTGAGTAGGAATGTGAAGTAGACTATGGAGACTTTAGCCCTGTTAGATGATCAGGCTGTTCTTATGAATGCACTGTCTGTCAAAATAAAGCTGAATTAGTCAATTAATCACTTAATAGTTGACTGACAGAAAATTAACATCAACAATTTTTGAAATTGTTGGAAAATTACAATGGGCTCATGATTTTTACTAAATGATAAATTGCTCAATTTAAAAAAAATAAGTTTAAAAATCCTCTTTATTTTATTATTATTTTTGAAATGCTTTTGTAAATGAAAGATTTTCACTACATTTTAAATAAAATTACAAAGAGAAGTTTCTAAAAACATGTTTTTTATTTTGCTATATTGGGTTTTTGAGTGTAGATTTCTATTAATTTAAATCTAAACTTATAACAAAATAAAGTGTGAAAAAGAGGAATCTGAATAGTTTCTGAAGGTAGTGCATATAGTAAGAGGTCCATTTCACTTATCTTTATGTAGCTGCACATTCGTCTCCCGTAGATATGTCAACCCTAGGTCCAAGATAGTTCAGGAAAGAGCACCATATTTCATAAAGCTTTAAAGGTTTGTCTCTTTAATTTATTGGAAATCAGACACTTTATTGTAAACCCATGGCACATAGAAAAGTTTTCTCAGCTGTGCACATGTGCAAAGTGCATTTCTGAGCACTATTATTGAGAAGCCATCACCAGAGATATATTAAACTTTGTGCACATTAAAGTATCTTTTCGCCTTTTTCTGAATCTGTGTATTTTTGAAGGACTGCTTTCCCCTTTTAATGCTCAAACTCCTTCTTTCTGTCTCCTCCACTGCACCTTCAGCCACACCATTAGTGTGCCGACGATGAGGTAAAACACCACAGCTGTTTGTCTTTTCAAACACGACACTTCCTGCTGTTTTTGTGTTGTAATTGCTCGTCACATCTCTCCCCAGACATTCCTCTACATTCAAGTCTTTTGAGGAAATGGTCGGCAATGTGAAAGTGAGTTTATCAAAACAACAGGCGTATGAATACATCATTTCACACAGTGAAAGTACAGTCTGCTTTACTGATCTCTTGTTTCTGGTCTGAATCACGCAGGATAAGGTGACTGGAAGTCTGACAAATAACGGAGACACCGCTGGGTTTGAAAGAAGATCCTCACGGCACACATGAGATTACCCACTGTGAACTGTTTTCATATCTCCCTTGTGTGTGTGAATACTGTATGTCCACTGTTGTTTCTGACTTAATGAATACAGAGAAACAAATAGAATGTGTTATGTTTGTAATGTAAGCCTACTTTGCCAGTACAGATAAAAATAATATTTTAATTCTCAGTATGTTTCATAAATGTAATTGATTTATTTTTAAATGTGAGAGCAGAAAATTCATCTTCTGAAGTCAGATGTATTACCTAAAGTATTTTTGTAAATTACGATTTTTCAATTAAAATCTATAGAATGGTACACTGACTTTTGTCATTAATGGTAACTGTATTGTTGTTCTGATTCGAGGCCTTATTTCGTATGAGCCTTTGGGTGGTGCTAGAGGCCCACACAGAAAAACAATTTTGCTTAGGATATGGACACTAGAGTCAAGAGTTACAAAGAATCCCCTTTTATTGTAATCAAAAGCTGAGAAATCCTCAGAGGAAATTTTACCCAGACTAATGAATAATGAGGCAGGAGTTTAATACAGAAACATTAGGAATAAATTATATTTCTGGCATATTAATGTCAAGTCATAATCATTTATGTAACACATTAAAACATCAGAAGTTGACCCAAAGTGTAGAGTCATAATATTCTAACAACATTACAAATTTACCTGGCTAAATATTACGGTTTAGACCCTGCAGTATCATATGTGATATATATTTACCTAACAACAAGAACCTACAGTATTATTTGTTATGCAAATTTACCCTTACCTACTTAAATGTTAAAGTTAAGACCCTACGATATTAAATACCATACCAAATTTCCAGACCAATTTAAAAAATTGTGCTAGACTCAAATTATGCATGTAAAATCCTGGAGTCCTGGAGAGAATGAACTGTGTGACAGGTAGAGAACTTATGCAGAGTTGAGCTCAGGTAGGGCAGATATTATAAAATAGTTAATTTAAACAGCAGTATATAAAATAGAGAACCTAAAACAGGAATCTAGAACTAACAACGTCTTAACCGTCAAAAGTAAGTTCCCTGACCGGGAATCGAACCCGGGCCGCGGCGGTGAGAGCGCCGAATCCTAACCACTAGACCACC
Source organism: Dascyllus trimaculatus (assembly GCA_024666655.1). Classification (NCBI taxonomy): domain Eukaryota; kingdom Metazoa; phylum Chordata; class Actinopteri; family Pomacentridae; genus Dascyllus; species Dascyllus trimaculatus. The sequence goes on along the minus strand of CM045452.1, from coordinate 13,584,484 downwards.
AGGGAGACCTGTAAGTCAGTATGTTCTATGGGATTTTAAAAGAACGGAAGTCATCTTTCGTTACGGAATTTATAGTTCGTTTGTTAGCAAGGTGACTTCAATGTCGGATTTTATTGGTATAATTATGAGCTAACGACGTTTCATGTCGAGGTAATAAGCTGCCCTTTTATTTTCCACAATCGGAAACAGAGAAACAGACCAAAGGACGTGCGTATTATTCATGCAGACTCAAAGCAGCGCTAGTCTTTGAGTGTTCAGTATTTATAAGCGTCTCTGGCTACTAGTTTTATTCCTATTTTCTAAGGGGTTTGATAATATAGTATTCTTAGCCTGTTTTATATTACACCTAATTCCTAAAAAGAGCACATCTCAAACAACAGACAATGAGTCAAAGTTGATACTGACAAAAGAAACGTGACAAATTTACCCGACCAGTGCAAATATCAATGTTCACATTATACGAAGTTATATATAATACAAATTTACTTGATTAACTGAAACATTAAAGCTGAGCACCTTTAACAAAATATATTGTACAAATTTATCTGAATAATTTAAATATTAAAGATTATGTGACAAATAATTTCTAAAAAACATGACGAAAATTCTTGCTGTTGACATTATTTCATGGAGTGATAAAGGAGATTCCTTAAATCCCTCAGTAAAAACATTTAAATCTAATATGCCATCAAAATGATGAAACAATTCTGAAGCTTTTAAAAACTACATGACACAACATTTACATTTTTTAAACACATCAGCTCTTAAAATTTATGATGCAATAAAATCCTTCAGCTTGGGAAGTTTCATGGTGAATGTTTAATTTTGTACAGTTTTTATTAGGGCAAAATGTTCCTCATTTCATGTAAACCTTTGGGTGGTGCTAGAGGCTTCACGTTTAATAGTCTTGTTTGTGACACAGACAATAACAAGAGTCCTGCTACTTTACTTAATCCACTTTTACTGTTGTTGAAAGCTGAAATCCAGCCAAAAAATATTGAGACGTCTTGAGAAAAGAGATTGGTGCAGATTTACCTGACTAACATAGGCATTATTGTTAAAGCCCTGCAATAATGTGTGTAGATATATATATAATACAGATTTACCTGCCTATGTTAAAACTAATAAACTAATGTAAAACTAATTTACCTGATGAATGGTAACATTAAAGTTGATGCAGTATTATATATTACACACATTTACCTGAGTAATTTAAATATTAAAGTATATATTAGTTCCTAAAATCTTGCAAAATAATGATTTTGATCTAGCTGCTGACAATACTTTCTTAATAGTGGAGTGATAAAATAGATACCCAAAGTCCCCTCAGCAAAAAGTGAAAAGATTTGACATGTCTTCAAAATGAAACTAAACTAAAAATCTCAAGTAGGCATCAGATGACTGTTCTCAATATTAAGGAAAATTAGGGCATTTTTAAATACACATTATTTACAAATTCAAACATAAAATTTTTGAAAAGTTGGGATAAAAAAGTCCTTATTCTAAGTAATCAACTTGGGAAGTTTCATGATGATTTAGAAACAATAAAACTGTAGTGTCTGTTAAATGTCACGTGTTGTGTGTGTTTATGTGTGTGTGTTTCACTCCTAAATCTTTCAGGTGAACCTGGCCTGTCTTTGCCCTCAGAGAGTTAGTTAAAGCCTCTCAGAGCCTCCCTTTTGTTTGAACAGTGCACGTTCTGTTGGTGTCCTGTCCTGGAGCTGCCACAGTCTCCGCCCCGTGCAGCAGCAGCACACGTCCAGCTCAGCCCCTATAAAAGACGCTCATGCTGCTGTGTGGATCAGCGGCAGCAGCAGCAGTGACCGAGACAGGTCCGAACAAGAAAGTCAGTCCACAAATGGGCCATTGTAACAACTAGCTCTTCTTCTACTTCCAGCCATCCGCACCTTCCAACCGCCTCTGGTACCAGCAACATCATCCTGCTCTCACAGGTAGGTCAAAATAACAACAATCAGTGTTTTATAACATGGAAAGTTCTTCCTTTGTATGTTTAAATATAAACTGAATATATAAGCTTTATTCAAAACTCTGCAGTCCAATAAGTGATGCTTTTCCAGTTAGTTTTCACTCATGTTTGTGTCACTTTACTACAAAATACTAATGGAGTTTTTGCATAAGTGCAAACAATTTTTGGAATATTTGACAGAATTACTCTCTGCAGCACCACATATACATCCATGTCCACATCCATGTCTTGCAGCATATGCGGCTAATGTTAAATAATGGGTAAAATTGCCATCTGGCTGCTGTATAAGTGACGTGTTTGTGCGTCAGCTGCTGTGTTTATCTAGGCTATGGGGTGCAGACATGTATTTGTCTACACCATGAAATCCCCAAAGCCATCTGCTGCTCACCTGGTATTAAGCTTTACAGGCGTCAGCTGGTTCTGCAGGCTGTTAACATGCTCCAAGTTCAACACACTCTAATATGTTTCTTTTTGGATCGATAACTTTATATTTGTTAAATATAACTATATAATTGTAAATGTGCAATACATTTTTGTTGCAGTTACATTCAATAAATTCTCAAAAAGCTTTAGTTTATTTTGTTCTGGGTTTTCAAAAATAACGATAGTGTCCTGCAGTTGGCCCAGCTGAACACAGTAACAGCTTTGAAGTCTTAGCAATACAAGCATCCTGAGTGGCCGGTCACTTGTGCAATCACGCAGTCAGCTCATGCACAGTCCTTTCTCTGAGGTCAGCTGGACATGTGGACCTGCTCTCACACACACTCTAGTTATTTGAGTTATGGGAAACCAGACTCTCAGAAGCAGCTGCTTCTGCTTTTATCACTCTGCAGTGCAGAGCTGTGGAGTGGGCTCCAGCAAAGATGGATGAATGAACGCAGCTCAGCTTCTCTGAAATGGCTCTTGAGTGCCACACTATTCTGCGAATGCTGTGATTGCAGATGTGCTTATATCTCTATAAGCATGGGTTCTATCTTTGGCTGCAGCACTGCACTGCTTGAATGCAGTGATGACAGCAATACAACAAGATATACAACCTGGGAGATATAAAATAGAATTGCCCTAAAATTATGATGAACATTAAAGAATGTACTTTTTCCATTTTCTCTGCAGCGTATTAACGTCTGTGCTCTCCTTTAGGTTACCATTTTCCATCTTTGAGCGGTTTTACACCTAAGGTCGGAGAAAATGGCATCAATTCCATCAAGTGGCTCCCTCATTGCCACCCATGATTACTATAGAAGTGAGTCACACTTGGTCTATGCATTTATATTGTACTCATTTCAGTGAAAGGAGATTTGGTAGTTTTTTTCCTGGAAGAAGCTTGTTTTTGCCTTCAACTGGTTGAACTAAATACATAATCGTCCTCTCTCAGGACGCCTTGGGTCCACCTCCAGCAACAGCTCTTGTGGCAGTGTTGAGTTCTCAGGAGAGGTCATTCCACACCATCCAGGTATGAAGAAAGACCTGGTTTAATTCTTAAACTATAATAAAGTGGCATCTTTCTGCAGAAAAACAACTGAGGTTACATTTTCTTCCTTGTAGGACTTCCCAGGCAGGACTCTGGTCACTGGTGGACTTCATTTTTCTTTGCAAAACAGAACCAGCCCGGCATGCAGAATGGCTCTGAAAATCAAAAGTGAGTGCTACAAGCATAACGACACTGGAGTGAATGGAAAGCATTTGATTGTTTTTGTTTGTGGAGAGTAAAACTGTGATTTCTTCACTGTTGCAGGAGCAGAACCTACACAGTGGCCGACGGTCAGGTGACCTGCATCGCCAGGGAAATGGTTTTGAAAAGACAAGCCAGTGAAAGCAGTGAAAATGGGAAGTTGGAACCAACGACCCCTCCACCAACGGCCTCCTAGACCCCCTTTACCTCACCCACTCCCCCACCTCCCTCACCTTCAGCTTGCCATCCGTCACATAGTCCAACACTGGAGATGGAGAGGATGGTTTTGATGATGGTGTTTTTGCACCTTTAGACAGTAGAGTTTGCTTTTCGGTTTTGCTTGTGTATATTATCTTTGTATTACGACCAAAGGTTTTAAAAAAAAAGCTCAAGTATGTAAAAAGTTTTTTTTCATGTTCTTATGATACTGTTATATTACCAATAAAATGCTTCAAGTCAGCTCCCGTGTGTCACATTTCATCGTTTCCATGAAGCTTGACAGGTCAGTTGCCAAAACAAACGCCTGTATTATTTAGGAAAACAATGTGACCTGACCTGTTTAGTATATTTAGCAATCGTCAAACTCACCGCTGTTCATGAGACACACGAAGCAGAGCAGCTGTTTTATAACTCTGTGAAGGAAACACATGCAGCCTACTTAACAGACCTAATCTTGTTTAACATTGATATGATTAGAAGTGATTCATTTAGGTCTTAATAGAGCTTATGCAACACCTCACCTTTGCTTGGATGTGGGTCACCAGCTTCTGGAGAAGACACTGTCAGAGAGAGGAAAAGTTAGGAAGAATAATAATTACAGGATTTGTTTTGACTTGTGTAAGTGCATAAATTACCTGAAGACAGAGCTCTGGTCACTTACCTGCTGCCATAATAACTGGCCAGCAGGACCGTAAAGCGTCCACCTGCTGCTGTTCTAAATCTGCCTCGGGAACTGCAACATTTTTTAAATTCCATATCTCACTGTAAAAGATTCTGTCTGTTCATGTTGCATATGCTGCCAGGAAAAAAAGCCTTTAATGCTCTCCTGAGATCCTTTTGTTCCTTCAAATGCAACATGTCACAGTTTTTTGAATAATTGTCAGGGAAGTGATGCATGCATATAATCAAATAAATGCACAATGAATAACCTATCATCCCAATTAACCATGAGGAAAACAAAAAATCATCCAAAAAACAAAGGGTAAACGTACTGAGATACATTCACAGGAAGAGAAAATGTTCACTGAGCTGAATATAGATCTAACAATGAAACCAGAAGGCATCCTGGAGGAAGACCTTTCATTCACAAAGTAACTTTTAAGGCTCCCTGCAATACCTTTGCAAATATCTGCAAGAAAAAAATGCATCATAATTTACACAATATCATTGTAGCAAAGTCCTCCTATACGCTTCTCTAGTGAAGATCTTCTATATTCACTTATCATCATGTTGGACCTTAAGATGTACTGTGATGACATGCGTTACTAATAACTGTCAGAAGGATCAATAAGTGCACCGGTTCCTTGAACTGACTTTTCCGTGAAAAAATACACGGGAAACATTTTGCAATGTGGACACTGACAGCTAAGAATAGACTCAACAAAGTCTGGTTACAGTCCAGTCCTGTTGTAAGATAATCTTTCTGTCCAAGCATTAAAGTCAGTTTTCCACTGCTGAGCATTTAGAGCAGCATACTGGGACAAGCATTTTGGCATCGAAGTGGCCGAAGACGTGATTCATGTAGTGAGACTTGACTCTGCTCATTTAAAAATGACATGATCTGTCCTGAAGGTCCTCTAAAGCTGCCCTATTCTTGGCAGAGTATCAGGGAGGCACTTGGGTCTAAAACTGTCCTGTGATCCTGGCCAAGTACAAACACACTCGTGTGGCTTTGCTGACATGGGAATCTCCCATCATGCAGGTCTTTTTTTTATGGCTCCAGAGGGCAGTGTGGGTTTCTCTGTACAAAGTTTACCAAACACTATAGCTAAATGACACAGGTGCAATAGGCACCAAAAAAAAAGGAAATAACAAACTACTGGTACAGAATCCTGCAGAACAGCGCAGGCTACAGAGCTGTTTTTAATGAAAAGTTACAAAAAGGGCAGGACACAGATTAATATTAGAGAAATTAAAGTATTTAAGTTTACTATAGTGAAGCTGAATTTATATTTTTTATTGCTTGAACTGCATATTTGATAGTCGGATAGCTTGTGAAACTCCATCTGCTACACCGTTTTGATGCTGGATAGAGGGTGTCTGTATCCCCATCATCGGTAGCTCTCCCTCAAATTCAGTTTTTTAGTCTCTAAACAACTACCTCCATCATGTTAGTGTATGCAACGAAGGGCAAAACTGTTATTTCCTTAGAGCAAAGACTTTCTAGGAATGCAAAACCATCAAAGTGCCAAAAAACTGCAGTTCCTTAAATGGTCACATGAGGCTGACTCCAAAAGTGAGTCAATCCCCATAGACACCCATGTTAAATGTCCAACCTTCAGCTGAAATATACTGTACATGTTTACAGCCTGGTACAAATAACCATTTTTGACTCTATAGATAATTTCCCTATTCTTCACAACTTTGTGGAAGGTGAATTTTTGTATAACTCACCTGATGAAATTGTATTAAGGTTTACACCAATCAGGTATAACACTATGACCACCTGCCTAACACTGTGTTGGTCCCCTTATGAGCTCAAAAAAGCTCTGAACCATTGGGCATGGACCACAGGACCTCTCAGGGTGTCCTATGGGGTCTGGAACCAGGACGTTGGCACTGGATCCTTTGGGTACTCAGTCTTGTGCAGTGGGGTCTCTGTCAATCAAACTTGTTCCACTGCATCCTGTTGATGCGTGATCAGAATGGGGTGTAGGAAGTTTGGAGGTCAAATCAACATGTTGGGCCATTGTCATGTTCCTCAACATGTTCCTGATTGATTGATGTTTTTTCCATGTGGTGGGGTGCACTTTCATCCAGTGACATTTGGGATTTCCATTTGCATGAAGGAGTGTGTTTGTTGTGGGACAATGTTTATTTGGGTGTTTAAGTCTCATCAACACGGATGTCAAAATCCAAGGTTTTCCAGCAGAACATCACATAGTACCAATATGATCAATGTTATTCACTTCACCTGTCCGTGGTTTTAATGTTGTGGCTGATTGGTGTATAGCACTAAGGCAGGTAACAGGTGATCACAGGAAAGTTTCTGGCCCAGAGATGTTTGCACAACCCACCTGAGCTCCACTCATGTTCCACGTCTTTGCTGTTTTTAGATTAGCCAGGATTTAGAAGGACTCAGGCACTGCCAAATGGGGATGAATGGAGCCACCAGACTGAGCTTTAAAACCGGTCTTCAGACAACCTGTAATTGATGTAATCGAGGACTTGTCCATTCTTATACACAGTCTATTCCTTTATTTCTAGCTCCATTAATAACTGTGTCCAGACTAGAAGACACCAAGATTCTCTAACTAGATAGTTATTTGACCAATATAAAACAGACTGCTTGCCAGACTGTCTTTTTAATGGGTCATTTTCACATATAAATGTACAAGTTGTGGTATTCCTCAGATAAGATGTCTAGGACCATTGATACCACATTTGTAGTCATTTTTGGTTCCACGCCTTTTCGCCGTTTTGTTGTCCTGTCTGGGACTTGTAATGCTGCTGTCTTGACCAAGTCTTTACTGGAAATTAAGTTGCTAATGTCAGTGGGAATATAAATATCTTCTTTCAGCAAGTGCCCCAAAACAACATGTTTCTGTTAAAGTCCAGGAAGTCAGATGACATCAAGATGACAAGAGAAACTCTGCAGTCTGTATAGAAGGGAGCTCTGGGTGGATGGATGGGTCAAAACGTCATCATTTAACATCCCGTGATGTTAAAATGGTTTATATTTTAACCAAAAAATGATCCAAACATAACATTAACTATCATGTTTTAATGACATGAATATGTGATTTGTAAGTGTTCGGTAGACAAAAAGAAATTACAAGGTTCCTGCTGACATTTACCAGTGTCCAATCAGAAAATACTTTTGCCTTGTGTCTTATAAGATGGTACAAACAAAGTATTTATCAAGAATTTAGGAACTAAGAAGTGAGACAGTTGTTAAAAATGATAAGCTTGCTTAAAACTTAAAGTATTGTATTGTGGTCAAAAGTCAGTTAAAGGCAGAGCCAGAACCTAAAGTAGAATCCTGGTTTATTTCAACCTGGCATATTACCAATTAATTATTTAATTAATTAATTGTTTTTGAGCCTGGAAAACACTTTATTTTGTTTTTCTGTATGGAGAACAACTGCCACATTAATAGGAATCACACCAAACTAAAGGAGATTTCAACAAAAGGCTATTTACTGTCAGATGCATCAAACACTAAAAGCTTAAGCAACTCTTTGTTGATCAGTGTTTGTGATTTCTATTATAGGGAGGTTTGTGGAGGCATGTTTATGCTGCAAAATGGTGAATATGTGCATTTAAAATGACAGAAAATTAAAGATTCATACTACAGTGGCATTAAGCTCCCTGGTCTCCTTCCACTCTATACGTTTTATACAGAATAATGTCAGCTTGTAAGAAACACTTTATCACTTTATAAGTTTGAAACTATTGTGATAATGATGATGTTGTTGTTCTGCTTTTGTGTTATTTTTCTATTTGTCTAGCATAAGTTGGTATTTTAACATGTTCGACTTTATGCTGTCTGTTAATTTGTGTGTGAAAACCACCTGTGGATAATAGTTTTATGCAGAACACGACACAGCTGACAGAATTTGACCTTAAATCATATTTTCTGCGTTGTGTCATTGGTCAAAGTCTGTTCTTAACCCTGGTTTGCAGTAACGGCCCACAGCCAGTGGAAAATTATGGAATGACCACTCAGAGCGCTCATGCACATCAAGTGGTCCAAAGATAAAAGTAGAATCCAGGGCAAAGGCACCTGGCTCATGACTCAGAGCTGCCAAAAAGTCCAACATCCGACTCCCCCCTCCCCTCCAAATGTACAAGTCTGGTCTGTATGGATAAGATAAGAGGAAAAGATATGTGCAGCATGCAATATATGTTTGTCTTTTCAGGTAAAGGGGTTCAAAATGTTAGCAGGGGCTCAAGTGTCGTCCAGTTTTAGATCTATACTTGATCGGCAGCATGAGCCAAGAACGTGAAGCACTGAACTCGTGTGAGTGAACGTGTCTCTGAGGGGCTGTCAGCGTCAACACAAGAACTGCACAGCTGTTTATTTGAGTTTTGTTTGCGTTCCTTGTCCATGCGTTAGACAGTTTATCGCATATAGTCCAGCTGAAGTTTTCAGGTGCTCGGTTCATGTCATCCCTCTGACACGTGTTTGCACGTCAGCAAGTCAAGGTGAAACTTCTACAGAAAAGGAAAGTGCTTTAAATCTAACCTAAGCTGAAAAGGGCAAGGCTGGTTATTAATAACAAAACCCTCATGCATAAATGTGTTCAGATTTTTCATTCTGCATACTGAGACATGCGGCTGTTTTGGCCTCATTCTACTAACAACACTGAGTGAATATAACAAGTAATGTTCATAATAATATAATAATAAAATAATATAATAATATCTATATCAATAGTTATTTTAATCAACAGCTATTAGTTGCTTAGCTTACTTACATTTGCTGCATTTCAATGATGTGCAACAATAAAATGCTGCCCACACTTTAATGCAGCAGTAATAATAATTCATTATGATGATATTTAACACTTGACAGTCACAGAGGATATTTTACATCCTAATGAGTTGATATTTTATTTTGTTGATAAGAGTCCTGTACTGATGCTTTACTCTTACTTGTACTTGGGTATATTTACTTTGTGGTACTACAGGACTCTAGTAAATGGCCTAAAGTATTATTTCAATGCTCCTACTAATGAGAACTCTATATAATTTCATTTTTTATGTTAAACTCCCCAACAGTATATAAAACTAGTCATTATTTTTTCCCAGAAAAGTGTTTTGATCCTGTCTAAAAGTGCACATTTGGATAGAAGTCCTAACTGGTTTGTTTTGAACACCCGGGAATGTTGACTTTGGCCAAACGGGACACAGCGTACAACTTCACACAAGACTCTGTGAATTTTGCCAGACCTAGATACGCTGAACCAAAATATCTGACAACACCAGCGCTCCACTTCCAGCTTGAAATCATAAACCATTTAAATGTCAGACCAGACCGGACAGATGAGACAAGGCAGCAAATACTAGACTTGTGCTCTGGAACATTATTCGCATTTGTTTCAACCTAATTAATACAATTACAGTGCAAAAAATTAAATAAACAAATAGCATGAATGGAAAGTAAGCTATGTAACTGTAATTAGAGCTTTTGGAAATACATTTTCTGTATTTTTCTGTAGAAGTTTAAAAATTTTGTTTATTGCAAGAATCTGAATTTGTTGATCGCCTGTCTTAAGGTGAAACAACAAAGGTTCACATTTGTGGTTTTGAGTGAAATTTCTTCACAGCTAGTGGCTGAACTGCCCCAGTCTTTGCTTCATTTAGGATTTACATGAGCTGCAGTCATTCTGTTTAAGTGTTCATCTAGCGCCACCATGAGGTCAAAACAGTTTATCACAAAACACCTGTAGGTTAAATGACTTCTCCTGAGCCTCAGCTGTTGTTTATGTTGTTCAGTGCTAATTAACAAATGCTAACATGCTAAAATGCTAAACTAAGACTTGCTAAGCATCATCGTCTTACCATTATACATACCATTTTCTTACAGCACTAAAGAAACACCACTCTTTGATTCATTAAGCCAATTGGTCACTGTGTCTACATACATATCCATAAAGACATACACATTTATTATTATTAGCTTCATAGGTGGTTTTCTAATTAACCTTCTGATGTCCAGGGAGTTTCTGTGCATTTTTGCTCTTTAATATTTCATCATTCGTTTTCAAATTTAAAAAAAAACTGAAATAAACATGCACAGCTGGTGTTTCCATCAGTGAAGAAAAGTATAGTGGCTCCACGTGCTAAACATATCTCATCATTTACTTTTTAAAAACCTTTATAAACTTGTTATTTTCCACACTAGTCTGCACATGAACCTCCCAAAGCCGTTTCACCACGCTGACTGTATCTTCCAACAGCTTCTTCCTCTGTGTATCATTTTTGAACCAAGCTGAGTTTGTTTTGTTGCTCACGTTTTGTTTTATTTTTCAGTTTATGTTTGTCTATTCTCTGCTCTGTGCAAACACAACCTGGAGTTTAGTTGAGAAGTCCCTGAATTAAGTTGATCACAGCTGAGTGGCTGATCATTCCTCAGTTACACGAAGGAGCACAGAATTTCTGTTTTTTACAGGATCTGGTGCAATGTTTTGTTTTTGGTTGAGTTTTTAAATGAGACACAAGGAATAAAGTGATTTTGATTGAGAATTTGCTCAATTTTGAGCTTAGATTTGCTTAATCTTCCCAACAGAACTGCACTTTATACATGTTTAGTTCAAGGACCCATAGAAAGTGGAAAATCTGACCTTTCTTCCTCACTTTACAGTTTCTGGCTCAGATGAATGCAGTGATTTTAGCTTTAAAAAACAAATAAAAATAAAACCAGACATGCCCTTAACATTTGCAAGCACCTTTCGGGGTTGAAAGGGTTAATTGTGGATTATGTGATTCTGATCTAATTCATTTTTGTCAGATTCAGTGAACATCACCTCAAGCCTTGGTTCTGTAAACAGGAAACAAAGAAAGTGGCTCAGACTGATCCATACAACACTATTCTGGCATGTTATGTGTACATTCAGTGGGGGTAAAGGCGGAAGTGGGAGCAGGAGGGACAATAAATCTGTGCTAATATCAGCAATCTTTCTACAGAATCACAAAACTCCACCTTTAGCCATTCTTTCTGTGAAGATACCTAATAATAATAATAATACCAATACTACTACTACTACTACTACTACTACTACTAATAATAATAATAATGTATGAGTACTTTGTAAAACCAGATTCTTTTTGCTGTACTAATTAGTTCTTCCTCATGTAATATCATTGTTTTTAGGTTTGCAGTAATTAGTTTGTTGTCCAATACTATTTTAATAGATTCACCAGTAAGAACCTGTCAAGCTTACTTATCTCCAGGCTTCATTAGAAGAGTGTTGAGTTCAGGACAAAGCTGTGCAGCAACACACATAAAGGACAATGTGAGCATTTATTTGGTATTACTCAATACCTGAATAATATAATGTTGTGTGAATAAATACGAGCTACATGTTGCTTTTCTACGGTCTGACTGCTAAATCTGGTGACCCTGTTCGTTTCTTACCTCACTGTTTGCTGTAACTCTGCTGCCCTCTTGTGCACAACACAGAGAAGACGCAGTGAAGAACCCTTTTTCTTTTCCCATCTAAGAGCTTTGTGTTTGCGAAAAGGACAGAAAGAAGAAACCACATGCAGGGTCTCAGTTTGATAGCTCATCGCACTGTTTTATTCAATTACTGACATCTCAGGAGAAGAGGAGAGCCTTGCAACTCTGCTGTTGGTAAACCACTGGTGTTTTTTTTTTTACTTTTTTCTTTTTTTTTCCATAGCGTTGATGCAACACTGAAAAAGCGCTATTTCCGAACAAACACAGGTCCCTCCTTAGTGATATGTAAGAGGCAGAGAGAATCTCACCTGGACAGTTTTGCATGAAACATACAAATGAAACAGGTTCAACCTTTTTCTTTTGTCTTTTTGTAGTTTCACATATAATAATAAATATCCATACCTATAAACACTCCAAAAAATCAAAATATTAAGTCACAGGTACTGGAAAAAGCTCCACTTTTAAATCACAATGATAAATGTACAAAACAATAGACATCTCATATAAATGTTAATGGTTTCGTTAGAGACTTAAATCTCATCTCAGAAGAAATCAGCGGATAAAAACTTAACTTGGAGATTCAGTATTTCCTGAGGTTTATGGGTTCCCCTTAAAAGGCCAGGAGAGGGGAATGGCTTTTATGTTACCGAGGAGATATTACAACAGGTCAAAGTGTACCTTTCAGGGCACCAGTCGGGTTAAGGACAAGGAGTTTTCCCTGACAACACGGCCGGGATATTAAAAGATTATGAGCACTTGTATAGTAAATGTACCTACGCCCCACCATTCTCTACTTAGGCCACGATGATATTTGAAAACAGTTGATTTAAGTCATCTTAATCCTTGATAAATCTTTGCTGGTCCACTTTGAGAAGTTGTGAAGCTCCCGTTTACTTAATATTAACCTTTTTAAAATGCTAGAAGCCACCACAACGCCGAGCCGACCACAGCCAGTTGTCACGGCACACTCTGACCATGTGACCGAGGAGTCAAAGAGGTCACATCTGCACTTGATGCAATGAAACGACAAAAGGAAAATATCTGGGCAAATGTACACAGATCAGGGGAATTGGTGAGGAAAAGAGAAGAAAAAAAAATCGCCTGAATAAAACGCAAAAACAAATGAAAACCCAAAGTATTCTGAAAAACTGTACATGTAAACATCACACTTTCACTGAGTCCAAAACCAGAGGGGAAAAATACAAAGCTTCACACAGGTTTACAGTACAACCCCCTGCACAGAGCTACAGTCTCTTATCAGTGCAGGAGAGGCAACAATTGAAATAATATAAATAACAATAGAAGTAATACAGACCATCACCAAATGATAAGTTAAAACAGGCAAGGGCTAAAACCACTTTGATTTTTTTTAAACAGTGCTGTACCCACAGAAAAAAGAAAGGTTTAAAACATCTTTTATCACTCTTTGTACAGCTATACAGTACATTTATCTGACCACTTTAGCAATCCACAAGCTACCAGGGCATTTTTAATCAACACCAATAGATTACATTGTCTAGTCAATACAAAGAGAAAATCCATTGGGCATTATTAGGAAAAAACCAAAACAAAACAAAAACAACAACATGACAACAAGTGGTTGTCGCTGATCACAGTAACTCCAGCACACAGCTAAAACGTTGCTCAGCGTAGACTTAAGACAGAATCTGCAAGCAAGTGTTTGGTTGTGAAAATGGGACGAGATTCAACATCACTGAGCTCCACATGAAGCATAGAGGATCTGCTATGGCTACAGTAACAGACGAGCCGGTTGAAGGAGACGAGGAAGACATGTGTGAGGACTCAGGTCCCACGAACATCTATGATTGCGTCACTTTGAGCCCAGAGAGGTGTTTCACAAAGTAAGGCCTTTGTCAGCAAGGTGGGAAGATGTTTCATAAAGGAGGTTTAAAGAAAGTCTGAGCTGATAAATACAAGTCTTGCGTTCCCTTTTTGCTCTGTTTTTGGTCCCTACCAAGTCGAAGGGGACAAATTTGCCCCTTCAGCTGCTAAATGCTCCAACATGTTCCCATCCGTCTGAACAGGTAGTGTTCACTGGCTTTTTAGAGGCTTTCACTGACAATATTTTTCTGTCGCAGCACCAACAATGTGATGACAAAAGTATGAGCAAACTAAGCTAATCTAAGCTCCAGTGTTTCTTTTTAAAAATTGAAATTTCAAGTTCCTTGTTTTATCTGGAGCATTAGAAATCAGAAAATTTAAAAATCTGATATCCAAGAAGTACAGAGAAATTTACAGAAGGGCTTCGGTGTTGTTCGGTGTTGTCAAATCAATGTTTGATGTCTCAGTCTCAGGCTTGCTCACATTAGCTTTTTGTGTTATTATTATTATGGTATTTTTGGCTTTTTAAAAAAAAAAAAACAGACAGTCAATATAAACCAGAAATGTGGGGAATTATTTGCAGTAAAGTTCAGGACAGCTGGGATTCGGACCAAGGAGTAACTGATAACGGCATTTGCACCCATGTCTGTTTGTGTACTGACTACTTGGCTATCGTGTCGCCTCTGCTCACCAGGGTTTTAATGAAACAAATTCATCTGATTCGATGTCTTAGACTAACTAACTTTCCACGGGCTTCCTCAATGAAACACCCCTCAGATAGCCCAGACACACTGATGAGTTCAAACTGAGCTCTGATAAAGGAGCCGTTTGCTATTTTGTATAGATGAAAACTGCCTCTGATTGTGAGCTGTGTCAAACTGTCCTTTGTTATAATCAGTTCTCTCTGTGTGTTTGAACTGAAGCTGATATCCCAAATGAGGTAAAGACACACTCAAATCTCTGTGTTATGTTACCTTAATCCTGAGCTATAAAGTGCTTCCAAACTTGCAATAGATAATAGAATTTAAATGTAAATGCAATGCAGCCCGATCGTGACACGTGAAATGTGAAATGGTTGTTTAGGACATGCAGGTCCAACTGCTGACTGGCCTGGTGGTGGTGAAACTGATGGATGACACAGATATAGACTGATTAATGATACATTTGATAAGATTTGTGATAAATACAGAAATATATCTCTCTAAACTTTGACAAATCAATAAGGTGCGAGCCACTTCTGGCTGCCTGAAGAGTCATTGTCATTGTTTGGAATGTTTTAGCCTACTGAATTAAATCTTCACAGATTGATGTTGTACAAACTGGGTCACTCCACTTATACACAAACAGTGAGTCAACACGCTGTCAACACCAACACTTACATCAACGGAAAAAAAAGAGAGAGAAAGGATTTTTTTTAAAGCACATACACACAACAGTTTTTGTGCTGAGTGACTCACCATTTAAAGTTGTGAGACTGTGCTCTAGATCTGCTTTGTGTACTCTTGTGTGTCCTCAGACCACACACTCACACATACACACACACACATACACACACAAACACACCATAGCAGAAAGCTGGGAGAGTAAACTGTGATGCGATTACATCTTTTTCAAAGATTGTCTCTTGCTTCTTTTTCAGACAGTGTGTTTTTCAGACGTGGTATCAATGAGGAAAGTGGAGATGGGGTGTGAAACAACTGAGGTCAGAGGGGACGGTACAGACGGACGGACGGACGGACGGACGGACGAAGGAGTTCTCTTTTGTCTGAGCATCCCACTCACATGCTCACACTGCATCCAGTATGCTGACTGACTGTCAGTAATGGATGCACAGGAGCTCTACGTGCCCTTTAAACTGAAGAACACTCACTTAAACACTTCCTTCACAAAATAACCCAAAACCACTAAAAAAAAAAAAGACGTGCAACATTTAGTCTCATTTTTCTGCCAGGTCCCATTTCCTTTTTTGTCACTACGGATGACTGATCCCAACACATGAAAGTGCCTCGGTTCTGAGGTTAGCGATAAAGATCAGTTATTCAACAACAAACGACAACATTGAAATTGGCTACAATGCTGCATGGGATATCATTTCTTTTTACAACTCGACAGTTACAGCGGGAGAGGATCATGGTGAATTTCTAACCCTCTTCAGACGCCTCCGAATGCCTCAGCAAGTCGTTTCAGTAAGCACACCATTACTGATTATCTTCAATATTGCACCTTTTTCCGCTTTTCCAGTAGCACTGGTTATAAACCAAGAGTCTAAACAATATATTAATCTCCTTTTTTTTCCCTGACAGGTGTCTGTGACCTCAATTTGCATACCCAGGCTTCTTCAAAGCCTCCTTCCCTTTAAGTAATGAGAAACTGCCCATGATAGAAATATTCATAATAAAATAACTGAGAGTATAAAGTCACGTTGGGTAATGAGTCTTTGTCTCTTCGAACCGAGGTATCGTTTTGACCACACGCTGATGGATCTGTTCCTCTGGTCAAACTTTACACTGTCAAACACTGTCATGTTGATATTCCCCTTTTCTCTACTGCTTTTTTTATTTTCTTTTTTTGCGTATGTGTAAGTCAGCACATCTGACAGTAGCTGTTGAGGTTAGCAGGTCAGTGGCAGGTCGCCACATCTTTTAGCAGCGATTCATCTACGGACTTCTGGTTATCATTTAGAAATGACTCTATTCAGACGACCCAATCAAATCATGCCACTGTACAGCGTATTTTACATTAGTGTAAAAATAGAGAGATGTAATGATGCTAATTCACTGCTATTTCACTATTCATTTGCCCAAACATCTGCACAAACGAGCTGATTTGGCGTTCCGGTGGTTAAGCTAATTCGACACCTCAGTGCGTGTACCAATGCACGTCATTGTTTCACATAAATCATCGCTTCCTGAGACGAATGGAGGTTCAGGTGGTAAAATGAACTGAGTGGGATGAATGGCTACAGATAACAGGGCACTAAGGTCAAAGTGAACCAAATGCATAAATAAACATTTTTCAGCCTGTGATATGTTCGGGCCCATCCAAATACATAAACATGTGGGAATAAGTGAAGGTTTCATACCTACAGGACCCACTGTGCGCTGCAGTATCACTTGTGTACAATTGTGTCTTTGAAAATCTGCCCAAATGTGTGTGACAGGGATGGACAGGCGGCGGGGGTTCGGAGGGCGTTGGCACGGTTTGGCTCGGACTCAGTTCTGCTGCAGGATCAGGTTTTCCAGCTCATCTGCTGAGCGGAGCAGGAAGGCCGCGGACTCCCGGTACCCTGCAATGAGCTGCCTCACCGCCGTCACCTCCGGAGGGCTGAGCTGAGCCGAAGCTCCGCCGCCGCCGCCTCCCTGGCCGTGACTGTTGGAGCTGGAGGAGGTGGAGTTGGGACCGACGGATTTCATGCTTAGATCTGTGGGACCTGTGGACGCAACCGGGATGATTTAGGAACACAAACAACACAGGAACAGCTTTATAATGAAAAATCTCTAAAAGCCATCACAGAGAAGCTCTGTTTCTCTCTACAAATTACAAAATCACACTTTGTAATTTACATGATGTGTTGCCATGCAGACAGACAATATTAGACGCCATAATGATTTAATGGTGTTCTGAAAAAGTACATTTTCTATTATTGCTGCTGCTGTGAAAACATTTAAAACAGCTGAAATGCTGAAACTGCTGACACTGTAATTGAAGTGGCTGTTTAAGACCTGAAAACAGCTGAAGCAAATAAAAACAGTGAAGTATGTGGGACTAGTGGGGAAACAAGAGACCTCAAAGGGTTTCGCAGTGTAACATATAAGTATGAAAGGAAAACGTCAGTCAAAATGAATGAATGAAATGACGAAAATGTAAGTTAAAAACTGCTGACAGTGTGTCCTGTGGTTTATAAAAGAGGCAGTGTCTCCTTTAAAACATGTTGCTATTGTATTTTAAATGGCTAACGTTTTAGCTGACAGTCTCCAATGTATAATTAATTAGTCCAGATTTGCTGTGGAAATTTATTTACTAATACAGTAGGTACCAACACATACTGACAGGGGAACAAGACGAAGTTCAGGGAGTAAGAGTGGAACGGTTAACACCTCATAGAACTCAGCCCAGAGGAAATGTGGGAACGTTTAATAGAGATGGAAAATAAATTAGTTTTGCCTTTTTTCCATCTCACTGCATCTCAGGGACTCACAATGCTGGTCGAATACAATTACAAAGTAGTTTACTTATACAGCTTTGGAAACAATTATTAGACGACTGTGACTCTGTGACGCTGTTTTGCTGATGCCAAGCTGGTTAGCAGTGACTCTTTAATTGTATCCTTCTTTGGGCTGCTGTTCAGCACACTGAGTTAAGGCTCAGTCCCCCAGCAGCGGTCGTGAGTTCGAGTCCAGCTCGAGACTCTTTGCTGCATGTACTCTCCTCTCCATCCCCAATTTTACTCTGTCTCTATCAATAAAGGAAAACTCTCCCCCACAAAGATAATAATAACAAATTGCATCCTTCTTCATTAAGCACCAAGGTGGTGTCTTCTTGTAATTCTCACAATCGTCTTATTTTACGAATTGTTGAGTGATAATTTAGTTTGTATTATCTATTGACTTTACATACACAGATTATGCACTAAAAATGGAGACTCAAAAAGTGTGTCAGCCAACTAGTGCAAATTAGAAAATTTGTATTTTGTTTATTGTATTTTTATTAATCTGTTGCATGCATTGAATTAGTATAAGACCATTTTCATGTCTTTTAGAAGATATTGTAATTATTTATCCCTTCTGATGAAATTGAAAAAAAAAATATTTATGTTGCAATTCTGTTGTGTAGACTTTGTAATAGAAAATAGAGCTGAGGTGAGCCATACAAAAGTCCTGTGATGTCCTGTGACAGCACCAAATTGGCCACACCCTTAATTATGTATACCTTTAAGCCCTAATACAATAGAAACAGGAGAGCCACCAACACCTCCTCCTCTCTGTCACAGACCACAGCCATAAAGACAGAGAGACCTTTTATCACCGTATATACTTCTAAGCTGTATTTTTCTTATAATTGAATGTATATGCTTGTATTTGTAGTTATATTACAAGTTTACTTTCATGTAGCCTAGAAATCTCAATTTGTAAGACTATTCTTGTTGTGTTCTTAAGTTAACTTTAATAACGCAACAGCGCAAACATTTTCTTTTTAACCATGAGCTTCGACTCTTAGTGTTTGTACTTTGCACATTTTTACAACACAACTACACCAAAGTGCCTCCATGTCTCTGTGTCCTGAACCAATTCTTCCAGCGGATCATCCCAGCTACTAGTCCTGCAGTCTGCTTCTCCCTCCATCAAGGGCTACGCAAGTATCATTTTCTTTTTGTTAAATGGGTGAATTCATAAATTACGATTGGCTTCCAATTCCAAAATGATTCTAAATTCATCACCTTTCTACCAACTGCTTCCAGTAACGATCACAGTTAATTAGCTTATCCACATTCATTCATTCATTCATTCACTGTTTGTTGTTACGTCATTGTTGTTTGTTGCTTGTTTGTAGTGGTAGTTAATTAATGTTTGTGTATATTATCATCGGTTCTGCCGTGTACTTCTTAGTTTGGGAACTTGAGGTCAATGAAATCAGAGTTTACGACTTTCAGCTAAGAGACTGATCAACTTCATTCAATTGAAGTCTCTGTGAGATTTAATCTAGAATGATCATTTTCTCAGTAATCTGAGATGGTGCCCCTTCATTAATGAGTGCAATTTCATTGTAAAGTGTAGTTATAGGCCTACTACATTAGCTATAGAGACCAAAACTGTTTGTGAACTAGGCTGTGAACATGTTTTCTTTTGCTGTAAATTTGTACATTTTAACATGAGGATCTATGGGGATTGATTCACTTTTGGAGTCAGCCTCACATGGCCATTTGGGGAACTGCAGTGTTGGACACTTCTATGTTGACTTCAATTTTCAGAGGTTGCTGCTTAGATAAAAGACACCTGCAGTACATTGTTTAGATTCCCAGATTGTTCCCCTACTGGTTCACTGATAGTACAAAGACTTACACTGTAAATTTGGATTTTTTCAGTTGCAAATTCTAACCTACTAAATTACATTAACTTTACTGTGCTGTGAACTCCAAACAAAGACATTTCCAGTCACCTCCACTGCATTTTAGAGAATATAAGATAGACACCTCAAATAAAAGCTAATGTTAACACACATTTCTCTACAGACAAGTATGTAAGCTGTGTGTTAAACATCTTTCTTTGCCTGAATGTGTTTTATGAGCTACATTACTTCAGTGAGCTGGGCAGATAAATGCGGCTCACCATTGGTTTGTGCAGCACCAGAGTTTTGCTGGTTGCTGCCGACCGTCCCGTATCCCCGCAGGTTGTAGTTGAGGCCTCCGTTGGTGTAGAGCTGGTCTTGGGCAAAAGCTGCGCTTGAGATGGTGAACCCTGACGGGGCCACAGAGGCTGGGTCCCTCGAGTTGGGTTTGTCAACAGAGGAAGGCTCGTCCTATGACAAATGACATGTTTTCAGTTTGGGCAGATTATTGTAGTTTGTGTTGTGCAGTTTCTTGTTAATGATGCATAGCCAGCCAAGCACATTCCCAAATCCCTGCTGGGCAGATTCACAAACACCAACTGCCAAGACATTTACCGTCGCTTGGTACACATCGAGCCGCATCCTCTTGGCAGCATTTCGGGTTTCGCTCTCGCAGGCGGCAGCGAGGATGTTCTCAGCCATGGCAGAGGTGAGGTGAGGGGGCGTTGGTCTTATCTGCCAGCGGGGTCAGCGACATTTTTACATTATGAATATAAATATTTGGGGATCAAGTGATTGCTGGATTTACACAGAAAACAGTTAAGCTGGGGGAACTCTGTACCTCAAAACCGCCTTTTTTCATGCGGCGACAGGATTTGAGGTAGGTGCGGATGCGTTTGCGGGAGCGCTCCTGGAATTCTGGAAACTGGCGGCTACAGGATTCAATGATGGCCTGGATCTTCTCCTTGGGCTGTTTGGAGATGGGCACCATGCGGTCCAGATTCTCATCCACAAACAGACGCACAAACATCTGACAGACACAGAGAGAGGGGGAGGGGAGAGAGGGGATGTAGAGCAGAAAAATGGAGTGGGGGTGCAGGGGAGAGAGAGAGAGGGGTGTGAGAGTGGAAACAAAAGAGAGGAGAGGGAAGGCAGGGGAGGATGGGGGAGCATTAGAGGTAGAGTGGAAGAGGAGAGGATAAAGAGGGAGGGGGAGGTGATGAAAACAGGAGAGATGGAAACAGAGTCGTCACTCAGAAAGCAGGACAATATTTCTGGTGTTTTCTGCTTATTTGCTCATGTTTGCATTTCTCCAACTCTGCTGCTTCTTTAACACTCAGAAAAGCAGCCTGCAGTGAGTGTTTTCACAGAATAATTTTGGATCTCAGAATTTATTCTCATCTTTGGTATTTGCAGTTATAATACCAGCACAAGGTAATAATATGATTGTCTTAACTGCTGTGCTGGCAGGCTAATGAACAGTTCTATATTTAATTATCTATATGTGTATTTAACTCTGCTGTGACAGTCTGACAGATTGCTTACATTGAAGGCTTTAAGTCTCTCCGGGTCCATTCCCTCAGCGTCATTGATCTTGTCACTGTCATCGTGGTCATCGTGATCGTCGTCATCGTCATCAATTATCTGTGCCCGACCAGAGGTCAAGTCCTCTGCGCTCATGCTCAGTTCAGTTTTCACAGAATCATAGCTTCCTGAGCTGTAAGGAGGAGACTAAAAACACACAATATAAACAAAATAATGATTAATTCTTACTTCTATGGGGTTCAGGTTACTCAGTTGTGACTATTTGTGGCTTTTCTTTGTCCTATGTCATATTAAACCTCAAAAACATGGGCTTTAGAAAAATTGTCAAACATTTCTTGGTATGTTACCAATTAAACAATGACAGACAATAACAACAACAGTCAGTTGCTGTTCTGTTTTGGTGCTTCTTTTAATTTCACTAAGTCTGTTTGCTAAACTGTATGGTCCTAATAAAGAGCACAACAGTGAGAAACAGTAAAAACAAATCAGAAGCATTATTTCACCATGTTTGCAATTTATTTCTTTATCAGAAAGAAAGAAAAAAACTGAATATAGATGACACAGGAACACATGCTTTTTTTCCTCAAAGACAAACGTCAAGCCAAGTTACCGTTATTTATACGGGACATTTAAAACAACAGCCGGTGCACCAAAGTGCTTTTCTTTCAAAAAGATTATAACTGATGTTATGAATTAACCTAACAAGTTTAAATATTGAGGCTAAGACTCTATAATGTTAGTAATTTACATATTACTGATTCAAACTCTACAAAAACAAAATATAAAATACTACTTTACCTGACTATAATACACATTAAGGCTGAACACATGTGATGAAGTGAAGACTATTTGGTATTATTAATGACAGAACTTAACCTAACTCATACAGTTATCAAAATACAACAATAAAAAGGTTTTGTTCTTACCTTGTTGGCATATTCTGTCTTGATGGGATACTTTCTGTTGGGCTCTGCAGGGAAGGAGTTTGGTGGTGAGCTCCCTGCAGGCAGCAGTCTGTCGCTCAGATTGACCGGCTGCTGATCCTCTGAGGAGGACGAGGACGAGGTGGTGCTGAAGTCCAGGGGTGCGCTCAAGCCGTTCTCTGTCACCTCCCCGTAAGAGGCCCCGCCATCTGGGGGGTTCCCACCCACAGCCAGCGCCTCCGGGGAGGTCAGAGCCGGCAGCCCGTTGGCACTGCCGCTCTCTGAGGAGTCATCATCTGGCACAGGGGAGGCAGACACAGAGATGAGCTGTGGATGTTTGTCATCTTTTACCATTATTGTGGGCATGTTTACTACAGAAGGCCTGATTTTAGTCTGAGTGGGTGTGTTACTGCAGGGAGAGGGGACTCACTGTCTCATGTTGAGCATTCTGAAATAGTGAAAGTGTGTGCTGGGTCAGCTGTCAGGACAAATGAAAGCTGAAGTAGAAGGAGGGACTCTTTGGAAGTTTTACAGCCCAGAGAGATGAGGATGAGGAGGGACTGATGGGGGCTGGGAGCCTTCAGTCCCTGCTGTGTGCAAATTACAATTGTAAGCCCCTTTTACGGATTTCACTGTGACGATTTCGACATGGGTCACACCTATGTTCACTGGAACAGATTCATTCTCCCTTTTCAATGATGGGCCCCATTTTGAATCTTCTCTACAGTGGTGCCTAATCTGGGAAGGTTAATATCGGCCTTTGTCCTACTTCTTTAAGCCCTGCACCCTGAGAGAGCGGGGTGCACAATGGATCGGGGCTGTGCTGGTGTCCCACCCCCTGTAAGAGTGGATTTATTTGGATTAGTCCACTAAGAACGAGGCAATCTGTTTCCTGCATAACACCGATCTGTCCCCTTCCTGATTAATGAGGGAACCTTCACATTCCAGATGTAAATAAAGCCAAAACAAAACAACATCTAGAGCTGTGCCGACACTATAGTGTGGTTCGTCGTGTCTTACCGTCCTCCTCTTTAATGGTGGCTGTCGGGTTGCTAACCCTCTCTCCGTTGGGTGGACTCGGCTCAGGCACTGCAGGCTGCTCAGCTGCGACCCATGTGGGCTCGGCAATGTTCATGTCCTCACTGCTCACCGAACTGTCATCCTGAAGAGAGACAGCGTGAGAGAAAGAGGCTGTGAGACTGGAGAGGAAAAGTGAGCGGGCAGGAGAAAGATCCTCACACTTCTGACTTTAATCACGTCGTTTTTGCTGTGAGAGGACAGGCTGACACTGGATATGTGAGCTCTGGCTGCTGTCACTGTTTCTGGTGTAGCATAGTCACCACAGAGAGATCTCTTCCTGAGGAAATTTCAACTGAAGCTAATAAGACTTCAGCAGCACAAGTTAGGCAAATAAAGTAGAAATCCTCCAAAGTTTTATTGTTTTTAGCTTCAGATTTTCCCACCTCTTTGCTGAGATGTGGCCGAATGACAGTAAGAAAAAGCCTCCTGTTAGTTTCTGTTTTTGGCTGAAGACTTTGTTATGTCCTTAACAACGTTCTCTTAAAGGTGTTTACACGAACCAATAATGCAACCAATGCACATTTATGACTTAGAAAAAGGTGAACTTACCCTTTAAAGCACATTTTTTTGATAAAATGTGATGAAGTGAGGAGAAGTAGGAGCCTCTCTGTTAACTAATACGTTTCTTGCAGCCCTGCTATTTTTAACTCCGTTATGTAGAGACCCTGAAGATGCTTGTTGTAGCGTAACACAAACATGAGTAAACCACAGGGGTAAAGGATTAGCAAAGGAGAGCTGAATAATCTCAAAGGCCTTCCTGAGCTCTGGCTTTAAACCA
This sequence comes from Dascyllus trimaculatus, assembly GCA_024666655.1. Lineage (NCBI taxonomy): Eukaryota > Metazoa > Chordata > Actinopteri > Pomacentridae > Dascyllus > Dascyllus trimaculatus. The sequence goes on along the minus strand of CM045452.1, from coordinate 13,560,268 downwards.
CATGAGCGATATTTACTTTTCAGACCACAGTGAGCGTCACAGAGCGGCCCGAGTCAGCCTACTTCATGATAACGTAAATGACCTGCATGCATGCCGTCATGTGTCAGCTGGCATCTCACTCAGAGGGAAGCACAAACCATGACTATGTGACAGGAACAGAGCAGAAATCCATCTCATTCCCGCCACACGAGCACACAAATAGGCCTAAACTCCTGGGAATATGCTCCCGTCCCTCTGTAAGGGGTTTGTGGAGAACCAAAATGCTCAGTGACAGCTCTATTAGGTACCAAGTGAGCCATGTAGCATTAAAGAGACAGAGAGAGAAAGAGAGTTTCTAATTACACCGCTTCTAAGTAGTTGGAAATCTAGCGTCATTAATGTCTCTACTTCAAGAAAATATATAATTGATGGAGTAGAAAAGCCTGCATTTAAAAATGAGGTCCAGCTAATGAAACAGTAGAGCAAAGAAGTCAGGTTAAAATTAACACCTGCATCCCGAATGTGACATGTTTACAAAATCGTACAGACTGTATTAGATATTTCAAGCAAAAAAATCTAAACTTTATGTGGTTCAAGCTTTTCAGTTGTGATTATTTGCCGTATTTGTCCTATTAAACTTTTTGTCTTTGTGTGCATAAAGAAAAATGTGTGCTTTACCAATTAAACTATTACCAGACAATAACAATAACAGTCAGTGGCAGCTCTGTTTTTGTATTTGTGTTTGCATAACCGGGCTCGTGCACAATCAAAATAGCCCCAATCACGCGTGTAACAGTGGGAATGTTTGGTTACCGGGATAGAAAACAAATTAGACGCATTATTTCACCACATGCTTGCAATTTGTTTCTTTACTAGAAAGAAAATCAGAGCTGAACTGTAACAATCCCCCAAGTTTTGCCAAACAGCAGGCCGGCAGCTGAGGACTGAAGCTGCAACAGACTAAACACACACTCACGACTTTCCTCGTGATCTGCTTTTGTCAACAGAGCAAACCTGCTGCATTTCCAACCAGCTGCTGTTTAAACCAGTGGAGCACAGATATGAAACAAATTACTACAAGTCTCCTACAGCACCAGGAACAGCCCTCTGTGATGGTTAATTATTAAATTATTGGCCTGTTCATACTCTGTCTGCACACAGATGCGACCAACAGTCTGAGCATTTGTTAATTTGTACTCACCCGCAAATCGCAGACTGGGTCATTGTTCCGGATAATCCTAATTATGCGTGAGTGAGGTCTACATTATCATCATCAAGTACCGCTCCCTGCACTTTAGTGGCAGCAGTTCCTGAGTGTTTCTGTCACAGCTACACAAGGGAGGGGTCTCACGCATGACGTCACGCTGCACACACTAATCCTGGTTTTACACTGGGCTCCTCCTCAGAGCAGAAGGAGACTCTGATTCTTAAATAATGAATTAAAAGTTGAGAGGAGGGACGTCCTCTCTGGCATCTCTGCCCACAGCATCACATGACGTATGCACTCAGCACAGTTATGATGAATGAGGAGAGGTTAACATTTTCTGCTTAATCAGGACAGCTTGCATCGATGCCCACACTTTAAAACTTGCAGAAAGAGTCACTCACCCTCTCAGTGGCCGTCATGCACTGCAGTTTCATTTGTTTCAGGTAGGTGGCAGTAAGAGGCATGTTGTAATCGATGAGGTCCGGGACCAGTGAGGTCGGTCTGTCATTTTCTGACAAAGGAAAACAGACAATTTAATAAGTATAATAAATATAGAGGCAATGAGATGCACTAAAGTAGCTGAGTACAGTCATAAAAATAATGCTTTGGCTTGACGAAAACAGTTTGCATCAATCTATTTTATTATGTTCAACCAACAAACTGCATTGAGTTGAGGGAAACAGCTTTTCCACTACAGTTGAAGGTATTTTAGCTATTTAGCTACCTATTTAATGAGTAGTAGCATCAACACAAGTTTTAAAGTTGATTACCCATAAAAATGAAGCTGTTCCAACTAAAATTTCCACATTATTTAAAAAGAATTTTAAAAGTGTTATGTACCTAATTACCATAATTATGAATACACTCTTTTAAGTTGGCAAATTTAAAACAATTAAGTTGCTCTAATGTTTAATAGGTAGGAGAGCGGACTTCCTGAAATCCTGACCTCATGTGAGGAAAAATTATGTTGTAAAGACAATAATGTTAAGTTACCTCAACTCGGTTTTAGTTTTAAATCAACTAATAGGGAAATTTGAGTTTAAATACACACAATATTAAGTTGACGCAATTACCAACAGTATTCTATCAACCCAACCCATCAAATTAAAGTCTGCAACTTAAAGGGTTTCTCTAAATCAGTCAATTTGAATAAGTTAAAGTCTGTTCTTTTTCCACAGCTTTAAATTAACATGGCACTTTTACATATTTGATATGTTATGGTTTAAACATGTTTTGCCACAAAAACTTCAATTCTGAATGCAGATTATTTACTTAAGAAAGAATAACTTTAGTACACTACTTTTACTCAAGAAAAACGATATAAATACTTCTTCCACCACTGCAGATTTTTTAAGTTACCTTTCATGATTTTAATACAATATCATATACTGGAAATAACACATCACATTTACACATGAATGTATATAATTTTAATTTTGTTATTTTCCCTGAGACAGATCAGATTCTGTGATTTAATTTGTGAAGCTGTGAGGTGGACAAAAAACAGAAAAAAATCTTTTCATCTAATTGGAACTACACTATATTTTCAAAAGCTACAACAACATGAAGGTCAGCACTTCAATAATTGCTCTTATACACTGAAACTGAACATAAATAATTAGCTGGTAATGACTGAAGTTTACTGTGCATTCTATTATATTACACAGGTTCCACTTTGACTATAAAAACCGCCATGTTTCTCTTTTTAACCTGACTATACTTTTAATTTAGCACCATTAAATTATGCTGAATTAGCCATCGGCAGCTCCTGTTTGCAGTCTATCCATGGATGTGCACAAAACTATCACCGGATTAATCTGATGCTGAACAAAACATAAAAATGTGACAATTCAAAGGCAGGTTCTGCGTGTCTTTTTCTGTGAATTCTAAGTGGATTTTTTTCCTGTTTATTTACTTTGGACATTGCAGACTTGAAGATATTAACATCATCAGTAAGTTTACATCACACTGAATGAAAAGAACATATGTGTATCATGTATATGCGTTAATAATTAATTGAGTTATGAAAGAGAGCAATGTTTGGCACGAATTTCAGGACAAATCAGCTACAATTAAAAACTTTATGTTAATTTTCGTTGCTCCTTTTATTAAATCCCCGATTATCAAGATCTGAGCTGATCACACAGACAAAACCTTGAGCTCCACAGAACTGCTTCGATATTGTGCAAGAGGCTGAAATCCAAACCTTTGCTGTACGTAACACCCAAAGTCAAACAGTGTGGCTGGCAGCTGTCTGCAGTCTGCACATCAGCCACTAGAGGAAGTCTGTGATCATTTTAGAGGCTCCATACAATCCCAGGGAACCAGTCCTCTTGAGTCTTTGTTACATCATGTCCATGATGGATATACACATATGTTTTATTAATGAGGGTTCGATTCAGAAACTCTTCAAAGTACGAACACCGAGGATCACATCAGCTCATATTTAGTGTCTGACAGGACAATGGAGAACTTCGGGTGTCTGTCATTCAGATGCCAACCACAAACATTTCCATCCTACATGATAAAACAAATGATTATATCTATGAATACCATGACAACAGTTATGTCTCTCTGTTGTAGTAGATTGATTGTCTCATTCCATCTCTGGCAATTTAGTAAGAAATCCTTTATCGTGTCAGTATGTCAAAGCATCTGAGCATTAATAACTCTTAAAGGTTGATCACAAAAATAGCATATCAGTTAATGATGTCTCCAGAATGAGCGACCGTCCGCGGGTCACATGTGCGCCTTTACCTTTGAACTCCGCAGTGCTGGGGTTAATGTGCATCCTCTTCTGACACTCTCCACAGCTCATTAGGAACCGAGTCACCGCCTCTCTGGGCAGGAAGGCGTAGGTCTCTGCGATCTGTGTCGGGGGAGTGAGCAGAGGAGGCTGGGTTATGGCAAAAAGAAAAAATGACAGCAGATCTGGCTCAGGCTGTGGCTGAAGTCAAACAGCGTGCAGGTGTTTTTATTGTAACATGCATGTGTGAAAATTTGGGGTCAGCGATTATGTGTTATCTCGACATGGCATGAGGAGGAATCCTCCCTCTGGGCGATCGCTGGTGCTTTTGGATGGCCTAATTCCAGCTGCAGCCTGCTACATATTCCTGCTTTGATACCTTAAAAACACAAGTGGCGTTCATGTTTTCTGATTTCGTTCCTCTCGCTGCCCTCCCAGGTGCAGCCGGCTCATATCTACACCTCTCTCATGCTAAGCCTTCCTTCTCAGTGTGCCTCCACCGCCATGCCACCCTCCCCTCCTCACCCCCTCTGGCGTTTCCCTGTAAAATCCGACCTTCACGTGACCATGGAGAGGCAGTGGGGGTGCCCACCATCCCCTATGCCCGCCGCCCCCCCACCCCTCATGGCCCCTAGAGGCAGCTGAGAGGGAAAGGCCACCCAAAGGAGCGTGCACCTCCCAGAAGGCCACAGTGACAGCTCCATATTATGCCCTGCCCCAGTGATGCTGCCTCCTCAAAAGGGTACACTCTATGAGACGTGACAGGACCTCTCTACAGGGCAAGAGGAATTGGCTCTATGACTTTTTTTTTTTTATTCCTGGTGGGGTGGGGGGAGAGGAAGGGTACCAACCCCCCCGCCCCACTAATGCTGCCTCTGCACCTCTAACAAACAAAGCAGCCCAATAGACTGCCTTTGTTCTAGAAACATTAATAAAGCGGCACAAAAGAAGAAGAAGTTGTGGTTTGAATTCGACAAATATCTTGATTTCCTGTTTAAGGTGAACAGCTGTTACCTTGGTAACTCTAATGCTAAAAATTATACATTATGTTCCCAGAGTTAACAACTACAGCTTTTCACAGACAGAAAGGAAAAAAACCTTGGCTCTTTAGGCTCTTACTGAAAAGTCATCAGCTTCTTCAAAGTTCAGGAGCCATAAAATGCTGCTTCTTCTTCTTTAATACAGTCCACTTTAGCCACCACATTATCAAAAACTACAATAAAAAAGGTCAACGGGCTGGTGATTGATACTTCTGTGGGAAAAAGCAAATGGATGAAAAAAAAATCTCCATATCCACTCAACACACATCATATTAACTACATACAGCAGTAAAACTCAGCTTGTGGCCTGCTGGCTACTTTCTAACTCACAATGAAAATAAACTGATTCACACCACAGACCATATTTTTAAGATAGCTGTGTCGTCATTGTTAGTCTGTGCACAACTTTTTTGAAGCCTTGAGTTTGGAATTTGGCCGACACCATTATTTCTTTTGAAACCAGACATGATGATTTGAAACCAGGGGTTATTTCACTGACAACTCGAGGACATCACACATGATGACATGCTAGCATCCTGTCCATCACGAGGCAGCCCCGCCCTGAAACATAACCCACTTTAATGTCTGTTTTACTTAAAATGCAACCATAATTTAGTAAACAAACACCATGCTCCACTGACGGAGAGTTCAAATTAGAAATTCAAACCATAAACTTATTATGGAAATGTTTACATAGATAATAAATCAAGATAGAAGTAGGATCATTTGCTTACAGACTTCCTTACAATCACACTTATTTTTGCAACCAGAGGAGTCGCCACCTGCTGGCTGTTAGAAATAATGCAGGTTTAGGAAAATTCAGGCTTCAATTTTCAGACCCTCATCTTGTATATGCAGTCTGTGGGAGAATATTTTAGCAGCCTGTCATTCTCCCTGTCAGAAAATGCTCCTCTAACTTTGCGAAGGGAGCTGGCAGTTTGTCTGAGCTCTGTATAGAACCTGGTTTGGGGAGGGGAGTGTGTAATTTAAGCAGCAGAAATAGCATTTTTCTGAAAATAAAAACAAAGTACTTGTTCATCTTAAAACATATGTCTCATTTTTTTCTTTTGTACATTTGCTATCACTTTTTAATGAAGCAAAAATCCTTACCCAACTACTGGAGTAATCTTTAAAATGACTGATTACTAAAATAACTGAAAGGTGCAGCTGTCCTGAAACGTTTGTTAAAAGATTCATGAGCTTAACTGTCAATCATCTGGTTTTACAGCAGCGTGCTGTTACCGGTCACTCTTGTTTTTTTTTTAAAACAGCTTTTAGCTGTTTTTTATTTAATAATTTTCCATGATTTTTCAGATTATCCCCTTTTTGTTAACTACAGACAATATCTAGTAAGACACATTCATTTGCATGTTAACTGTAAAAAAACAGGCCAGAACTATAAATAATGTCAACACCAAAAATCTATTTTTCCAAGAAGCAATTTGTTTGTTTACCAGGTTTGACTGTAAAATTAGGCTTTTTTATATTGTATTTAGATCAATATAAAATATAATTATTCCAAAGATTTTGGGAATTATTTGATTGGAAATTTTCAAATAATTTTCAACTATTAGTTTATAGATTTTATTGTTTTGTTATACATTAATAATACAGATAATACCTAGCGAAATCACAGAACATATTGAATTACACATAGACTGTAAAAAACAAACTGTCAACATCTGCATTTTACAAATAGTAAAGTAGGCCTAATTCACTCTTTAACAAGTGTGACCATAAAATTACAGTTTCACTGAATTTAAATCAGCTAAAAGTTTCAGCCAATCAGGTAACTAGTTTTTCCCTATTATTGTTATTATTATTTTATTTTATTTTATTTTTTACAGTTTTTAAGCATCACAGTATGCCATTATTTTAAATGTGTTTTTTCTGACACCACTGTGCCAGATTTCCTGCATTTTTATAGTGCAATGTATATAATGAAAATGTCTGAATTGAATTGGGACATTTAATTTTGATTTTATGGTTTTCATTTGGCAGCTGCCAGTCATTTTTTGAGATGTGTATTTTTACAGTGCAGGCCTCTGGTCATGTTGACTCACCGCCTTGTAGGTCTTCTTCTGGCCTGCATGTTTGGGTGCTCTGCCGGGATCTGCACCCATCTCCACATGCATGGCATAGATGATGTCGAAGAAGTCTTCAACCACGGCTACACGCTTCAGGGAGGAGTTGTCTTGGGCTGAATTCCCGTCTGAACACTGAAACACACAGACAGACACAGGAGTTTATTTTATTGCCTGCATGGCCTCGGGCTGACAGAGATAACATGTGCGGCCATGTGTTTGCAGACGGTCACAAAAGTACTCGGCAGCCTTAAGAAAAAGCTGAAACAGGCTGATTTGCTCTCTTCAGCCCCCCTCCTGCAGGGTTTAAATTTCTCCTTTAGGTGGAGAAGTGTCGGCTGGGTCGACAACCATCACCTCATCTCTGTTATGGTTAAAAATAACACCAACTACACTGTACGAGACCAGCAGTCCCTCCTACCACCACCTCTGGCAGCCATCCTGCCTCCCGTACTGCTGACCCTGTCGCCATAGAAACTGCCACTGATTCCTCTCGGGCAGGTGTGCTGGGCAAAGGGTCATGTGACACACCATGGAAGTAGGATCGCCAGGACAACGGCCTCCATCCACAGCACCACATGGGGCTTCTCTCTCCTTTCTGCCTCCATCTCCTCCTCTAACTAACTCTTTGCAGTCAACACTTTGCATTTCTCCACCAGATCTTATCATTATGCTCCTGCACCTGCTGATATTCTAAACATAAAGTGCACCAGCAAGCATAAAATGGAACAAATGGATTTGGGCATCCAATTAGCTTTTTCCTCCCCCATGAAGTCCACCTCTTCCAGGCAAATATGAGACGGGCTCTGACATTTTCTAGAGATTGGGCTCTGGCAGGGGAGTGATCTTTTCTTGTTTGAGTGAGAGGAGGGTCCCGAGTTCAAAAACTTGTCCCCCTGGCATTGAGGAATCACACTTTGCGCCCCTCCCCGGCTTGACATTTCTGCACAGTTCCTGGGATCTGACATTTCATTTTCTTGTTTTCCCCCAACTGCGTCCTCTCTCCTGTCTCCATCCCATACCTCCCGTCCCATCTTTCCTTTCCTCCCCCCCTCCTCTTCCTTCCCTCCTTCCTCCTGCTCTCCCAAGTGCGAGGTAATGATCGTTGCCATGGCAACTAAAACCAGCTCACAGAGCGGGTTTGTTTTAATCCGGCCCTCTCCCTCGCTCTCTCCCTCTCACTCCAGCCACTCTCCCCTGTCAGCATGGGCTAAATGTAATGATAATAAATGAAATAATGGCGATCCTCCGCCTCATCATCGCAGCTGTAATCTATCGCACTTGGAGGTATCATCATCTTTCCCCTGGTGACATCACTGCCGCCGAAGCTGCTGCTGCTGCTGCTGCTGCCTGGGACAATGGTGTCGGGTCCATTCACGCTGGATTTGGATAATCTCATACAACTGTGGGGTGTGCAGTGCACCCACATCACCGCTGCATCCTCCACTGAATTCTGCCACAGAAAAATATCCAACATGCACACTGGATACCCTACTGGGAGCGTTTTCTCTCACCTGAACCACAAAAGAAACATTATTGTGCAGCTCATCAGTGTCAGACCTGGTGATGAAGTCTGAACTAATGTAGGCAGTGCTTTGGCAACTATGATTGTCTTTATTAACTGGGGAATAAAATGTGAGAAAAGGCCAAGATAATGTCCTCAGTTGTCTTGTTTTGTCTGACCAACAGTTTAAAACATCAAAGTATTACATTTATATAAATATAGATATAAACCAAAAAAAAAGCAAATAATCCAATTTAAGAACCTACAACCAGGGAACTGTGCCTTAAAATGACTATTATTAAAATAATTGCAGCTTTACACTGCAAAAAAAGAAACCCTACATGATCATGTAATTGCATATAAATAGCACAATGGTCATTTCTATGCCTTTTCAGCTTTTCGTATGGTTGAAATAACACCAGAGATGGTTACGGTAAACGGTCAGGGTTTGCAATTTATTAAAACTACGTGGTCTGTAATAAAAAGCCAAAGGCAAAAAGATACTTTCTGTTTATACACAAAGTTACTTGGCTTTCATGGGCAACAAAACGGGGAAAATCTGCAAAGTAACAGTAAATTGTTTTTTAAAAAGTTACACGAGTTACAGTTAAAAATGTTGAGATTGTTCATTTTTTCCACAGAAAAATATCCAACATGCACCCAAGATACCACTGGAAACACAAAAGAAGCATCATTCTTCAACAGATCTGAAGTCTGAACTTTAATCAATGCGTTTGCAACTGTAGTTTTCTTTATTGACTGGGGAGTAAAACGTAAAATGTAAAACATAAAAATATTAGACTACTTTAGTTCAGCAGTAACTACCTTTAATTGACTGGCATACAATGGAAACTTAGAGATTATCACCTGAAGTATAACAGAAAAATAATTAATAACTATATTAAAATTTGTAATAAACACAGAAAAAACATCTCTAATTTAACATGATACGATCGCTTTAGTACAGAAATGGTAGCAAATTGAGAGGATATCGTAGAATTGTGCATGAATTCATCACATCCCGGGGGTTCTTTGTCACAAATGTATGGTGTGTAATGAAACGGCAAATGTTAAAAATGCATTTTGGTAAAAAAAACAAAAAACAAAACGTCTTTTCCTGATACCAGGTTGGGCAAAGTTACCATAAACTAAAAACACTCTTTTAAAAGAAAAACCTGCTGATAAAGAGTAAATTGTTACAAAAAATCACATTTGGGTTCTCTTAAAAATTTTCATTGTTTACCACCAAGGAAAAGGCCGGAACCACAACAGAAACATAGTACTGTAACCCACCAGTCTCAGACCTGGTAATGAAGTCTGAACCCAGGACTAATGCTGTAAACACTCTGGTAACTGTAGTTTTCTTTATTAACTGTAGAATATAATGTGAACAAAGCCAAAGATGAAGTCCTCAAATGTCATGTTTTATCTCACCAGTAGTCCAGACCCTACAGATACTACTTTATAAAGGTATAAACCAAGAAAAACTAACAAATAATCAAATTTGAAAAAGCCAAGAACCAGGAAACTGTGCAAAAAAATTACAGTTTTTTACAGTGTACTTTTGTGCTCTCCTCATGCAAGAACATGCAGCTAAGATGGCACCTCCTGCTACCTGGAGGCCTTCTTGGGGCCTCCTGCACCAATAAGCTGTTTCAGTTTCCAAACACAAGCTACCGGGGAGTTGAACAGTCACCTCTGAACGCAGCACACTTTCAGACTGTGTGTTTAAGCGCAGTATATGTCTACCAGGCAGAGCTCGTAGCCGGAGCATCTCAGAGGAGAACAGCTGTTGAGCAGCGCCGTAGATATTTGGTCTCTCCAGCAGCACGGCGCTTTAAAGAGCAAAGGAGACATGTCAGCATCCCTAATCGCCACAAACCCTGCAAAAGTCGCCCTCCTTCTCCTGCTCTCCTCCTTCTCTCGCCATCTTTTCTAATCCCGTAGGACTTTGCTCTCCCCAGTCACTGTACAACCAGCCCCCATCCCCTGCGCCTCCCCCTGTCCCGCACCAAACCGCTCTGTTGCTAGGAGACTGGAGGGGTTGAGTTGGCTGCCCCCACCCCCGCTGGCAGTCTCGCACACACACACACACACACACACACACACACACACACACACACACACACTTATTGTAGCAGAGAGGAGCAGTCCTGCACACAGGCAGGTCAGGAGGAGGAGGACGAGGAGGTGGGGGGAGGTTCACGGGAAGCAGCTGGGTCACAAAGGCAGCAGAGAGGAGATGCATCACACAAGAAACGAGCTCCAGCACCAGAGTGACATGCAGAAATTTAGCTTAACTTTTAAAGTCAAGCAGCAGATAGATTTTTTTTTTTTAGGAGGTGGCTGCAGAATAAGAAGCTTAAGTTGTGGGAGCGGTGCTGTGTGTTCAGGTGTGTGTGTTTGTGTGTGCACTTGGAAAGGGGGGAGTAAAGATGGCTGTGTCAACAGTGCTCATGACTCAGATTATCTCACTGCAGATGTGACAACAGGTCATCTTTTACAGTCCCATCTCCCGTTTGTAAATCTATCAACTGACTAATTGAGGTGTAAATGGGACAATGTGTGCGTCGTGGGGGGAAGACGGTGCAGGACAAAGGTTTACATGGAGGTAAACTGGGATAAAAGAGACAATTATCTCCAGTCAGTGTCCCTGGTTTTTATAATCCTGTACAAATATATGTACATACATATAAATCTCATCCCATTCTATCTCTTTTCACTGTCAGCCTCTCCCCTCCGCTTTAATTCATAAAGACCCCCGTCATTAAATCCACATTAGGTGGACCGAGCTCAACCCCTCTGTCCGACATCCACATCTCCATGTGTGTGTGTGAGCTGCTCCCATGATGAACATTATTTGATAGAGTGTGTGACATCCCCTATATCCAACCGAGCCGGAGACACAGACGATCCCACCGGCCCCGCAGACTGGCACTGTTGACGTTCCAGTCACTGACTCAAAATGGGATGTAAATGACTCGCACATACATCATCACATCCCAGAGTCCATTTCACCGTTTTCCTGCCATTATCATACTGTCCCACTTTGTTAAATGTTGGCCTTGCAAAGGTATTAAAAATGACAGTGGCGGTGTGGTAGGAAGATTATTGCCGTCTTAAAGACTCTGTGTGTGCGTGTGTGTGTGTGTGTGTGTGTGTGTGTGTGTGTGGAGCACAACTCAGACTATCTCCCACACAGGGGGGAGGCCCCCGGGCCAGTTAAAAATGGTGTTAATTTCTCCTCCTATGGGAAAGCAAAGAACGGTCTCTCCATGGCAACAGAGAGGGTGCTGAAGGGAGGAAACACAGAGCATGCGATCAGCGACCCCCTCTTTGTACGAGCACACAAACGCGCACAAACCACCACATTCGTGCAGTATGGATTTCGCCACCCATTTACAGTAAGTCACAGTAACATAGCAATGTCTGAAATGACCAAATGGACACTTATGGATATGAACTTGTGTCGTTATGGATCTTTATTTGGCTCACGTTTAACAAAGAAAGAGTCCCTGCCCTCAAACAGACACATCTCCACCTTTCAGGGAAGACAAGTCAACCGCCACCACACGCTCAGGTGGATTCTCTGCTGCTCCGATGAGGAAGACTGACAACAGAACTGTGATTCTCGGTTTGGGCTAGTGAGCGTTTTACCATTTGATCCCATGACTGCGAGCCCATGTGTTGCTCCTAATAAGCACTGCCAGAGAAGAACGAGACGAACACACACAAAAAAAAAGCCGGACAAAAGCACTGGAGATTCACTATGCAAAAATAGCAATAATGCAAATGCTGCTGAATAATAGGGCCAGTATTCTTTTGACTCTGTGGCCCCTCCACAAAAGACCGGCTCTCAGGGGAAATGCAGACTAATTAATCAGATAATAATGATGATGTTCCTCTTCCCATCTGACGGTGAAGCGCAAACATTTAGGGCCCATTTTTCAAGACACAGATTAGGAATAGCGCGTTGTGATTTCTGCACGAGGAAGGGGACGTCCCGAGACAGACCTTTATTTAGTAAAATGATGGCTTTATTAAATCCTATTCCTGACAGACCTGTTTAATTTCATCCTGTCCTGTCACCTAACCATTAATTTTCAGTGGCAACCATTCATTGAAGAAACATTTTGTCAATGAAATGTCAGAAAACACTGACAAAGGCCCAAGATGGTGTCTTCAAATTGCTTCTTTGTCAGAGCAACGGTCCAAAACCCAAAGACATTCAGTTAAATGTCATTTATGACAACATAAAAATAGCACATTCTTACATCTGAGAAGCCCAAACCCAAGAATCTTTGATATTTTTGGTTGATAAAACAATCATTTAAATCATTGCCAGTGGAGCGGTGATGATTGGCTGATTAACAGACAATAACTTGCAACTATTTTGATCATCAATCAACAGCTTCTGTCGCTGGTCGGATGAAACAACACATCTGAAGACTTGAGTGTTGAGTAATTGTGGTGGACAGTTTTTGCTGTTTCCTGCAGCCTCAGTTGCCAATTTTCTGCTGATTGACTGTCAATCATTGCAACTTTAGGTCATTTCTTTATTTTGTTGCCTAATAAATTGCTAATAGGGTCCAATAAAGATTTTCATGAGCTTATGCTGGCTTCATAGTTTGTACAGGGACTTTGAAACATCATGTGAAGTCTCTCTGTGTCTGTACATGAGAGCATGTCCACCAAAACCTACTTGTGTGAGAAACGAACAGAGATATTTACAGATTTCAGTTGGCATGGCAACAAAAAGCAACAGCTCGCAGTGTTTCAAAATTTTCAGTACAATGCTCGTGTCAGCCGAAAGGAAATGCGCAGGGCATTTAAGCGTTTCTTTTGAAATTGGCTGCACTCAGGAAAAAGGCTTGTGCTCACGTTGTGTGCAATTCTGTGGTGCATCTCTGTGCCTGTTTCTGGTCCTATTCCCCTCCTCCTCTGTAGCGTCCTCTAATCAGGACATAATGAGAGCTAAACGAGGTTGCATCTCCACACTGAGGGCTGCTGGATTCTCCGAGCACTGGCGAGGCTCTGAGTTGTGCAGAAAGAGGGCGAGACAACACGAGCAGGAGGACAGAGACGAACAGAAAACACTGAAAGAAAATAATCCCCTGTCCGGCTTGAAAAGAGGCATCTACACTGAGTCAGTGCTACTGTGCCCTGCCTTTCTGTCCCATCACACACTGAAGTCGCCTTGTACGCTTCACTGACACATAGAAGAGACCTTCTCTGTCTGCACATCAGCCACCATCCATCCCTACCCCCACCCTGCCTCCCGTCATTTAGCCCCATGCCTGCCCCCATACAGAAACTTGGCACACCCTGGGAGCAGCTGCAGCGGGGCTTCCAGTGCTCCAGCTCCACAGACACGCCCCCGGCCTTGCAGCCCTGCGAGCAGCCACTGACCATTGTGTGTGCGTGTTTGTACGAGTGTGTCGCTTTTCCACTGGCCCCGGACAGCCTATTTATAAAGCAGCACAGGCTGAATCAAAAATCATGCTTTCTAATACAGTCACATGCATATAAATTGGTTGATTTGTGGCTTCTGACTCATCATTAGGCTGGAGGCAGCTTGTGTTGGCTGATGTTTTGTTTGTTGTTTAAATTTCCCAAGTGGAGCTGAGTCAGGGGGAGGTTTCCCCCTAACTTATGATATTAGCTACAAAGCCTGCACTCCTCACCAGTAAACAAAAAGCTACTTTTTTTTAAAGAAATACTGCCTTTCTCAGCCTCCTATGGTTTAACTGGGCCTCAGACTTGGCCTTCACAGATAAATCAACAAAAAGCTGACCTGAGCAATGTTTGTGGATAAACATATTGAACAAGTGGACATTTATGAATTTAGATCAACAAGAAAAGGCAAAAGTCACAGACAAAAGCTAATCAGCAGCACATTTCAGGCACCATCTGCACCTGCAGGGACGGATCACACCTGCCCTGCCCAGAGGGAAACATAATATTGAGCAGAGATTAGAGGAGTTTCGCAAAGGCCTAAATCGAAATGGTTCATTCACACAGGTAAAACACCTGTGGAGGGATCAGATCTGTTCAGCTAAAATCAAAGGATCCAGAGTGAGATCAGGCCAAAATCTCCTCCAGTTTGTTAACACAGAATGTGTTTCTGCTCTCTGAGGTCCAGAGAGACTCTGTCCCAGCAGGCCGGGTGGGGGGAGATTATCCCTGAAGGCGCTTATTTAAAATGGTGGTTGTCTCCTTGCTGGCACAGCAGGCCCCAACACCATGCATACACGTGGGCGCGCACGAGCACTCGCCCGCGTGCGCACAAAGAGAGCTGCCGGAGCACTGGCTGACACTTCATCACGCACATGTTCATCTTGATATAAAAATAAGAAGGAGACGTTGTTTAACCCCAAACACACCTGCAGCCTCAGCAGCGGGACGGATGGAGGCCAGACTTCCATTTTACCAAAGAAACATCACCACACATCCGCCACAAACACGCAGAAGTGAAGTCTGAGCACCAACTGTGGGCGTATGTCGCTATCAGTCCCGAGCAGACCCTTTTGTTTCCGCCACAGCCCCTCACGTGGTCACCAATTACGCACAGCTATCCCTCTCCATTAAAATGTACTATTTCATTTCAATATCTTTCTCCTGCGGAGACAGTCTTAAACGGGCTTATAGAGCTTAGTGTGGGAGCGCACACAATAAAATGCGGCAGAGGCAGGCTATCCTGGACTGCACAGGTGTTGCCAGAGCAACGAGTGCTGATCTGCATCCTGTCCAGGACAATGAAAAGTGGGGTGCAAACACTCAGACTGTCTGCACACCGTGATATTTCACCAAAGGGCAGATATTTGAGTATATCAGAAGCTAATATTTGCTCTCCCAAAGGAAGCAAATCAGCCTCACAGAGACGGGCACACATTTCTCGGTTGAGATGGGACAGTGGGGGAGCGCGTCCTTTGATTGACTGTTGACAATCAGACCTGCGGAGCTCCGCAACACAAAGGTGAAAATAACATGTTAAGTTGGCGTTTAAAGCCTGTGGTCCCTGAACGGGAGCACCGGAGCCCCCCGGCACAGCCCACCCGACCCACCGACATGCCGCTGCATCCACGTGCGCGCGCACAGCATCACCATACCGGGATACACGAGACCTGCACGGCACGGTTCAAACAAAATGTTGTCAATAGTCAATTATCTCGTGCTTTGCAGCCGGCAGCGCGCCGCTGACAGGACTTCAACCTCACTGGCGAGATGGCTATGCATGATAGCCTACCTTTTACAAATGCGATTGCCAGGAGGCACCGGCGTTGCTATGGCAGCAAGGGATGAGAGTAGGGCTGCTCTGGTTGGGATGTGGACAAAGTGAAGCTTCGTCGGAGGAAAGATGAGGGCGAGCCGGGACGACAAAACAGTACAAGTTGTCATTTTATTCGTGTGACTGGTGCGCAGCCTGAAATAATGACAACTTATAGGCGGCAACGGGACACCTCGTGCGCGAGTAGCACGCACGTTATCCCTCCGTGTCACACACACACACACACACAAACACACACACACATGCACACACTTTACCGTTGACTTGACCGGGACATATAGGACGGGTTTCCCTGGAGCTCCTTTCTTGTTGTGCTCTCCCAACACGTTGGTTCCGACCTGAAATCCTTTAGACTTCACCCAGAATTTGAATTTGGCGTTGATGTGGCTGTTGTCGACATAAACGCCGTCCGACTCGTCGTTCTGCAACAGTGTCTGCATGATTTTGTTATATTTTCGCCGGGTGACGGTCTTTGTTTTACCGGAGTCTCCATAAGTCCGGAGACACCAGTCCTGAAATTCACTGAACATCTCCGCCTCCAACACGACCGGACTCCGGCTCCGTTTGGGCGCATCCACGCACGCCTTTTTCGTTGCCATCGCTCCCCCTCTCTCCCTCTGTGTGTCTGAACCCGTTCAAACAGCCCAGGCTAATAAAGAGCACACTTGAACGGGGTGGGGTTTTTTTTCCTCCTCTGGCCCCTGCTGTCCCGCGTCCAAGCGGCTTGGTTCTGGTTTCGGGACGCTACCTCCCGGTGGTTTCCCCGGTAAAAGTGACCCGGACAGCAGCACACCTGTTTGCAGAGGAGCAGTGCTGTCCCGAACCGCAGCGGTGAGAAATGTCACTTCCTCACATCATCCGCTGAGGAGCAGAGAGGGGGGCTGTCCTATGCTGAGCGGGTATCTCCCACCTGTGCGTAAAACGGCTCTACACAAGGGTAGGCTATGAAAAAAAAACCCACAGTCCTCGCTAAACAACAAAGAACACAGACAAAAGCGTGGAAACAAACGTCGCTCTCAGTTCCTATCGACCTACTTTCTAACAGCCAACACTATTTTCGGATGCGGGTTGCTCAACCCTTTAAAAAAAAAAGCGCAAAGATGCTTACAATGCGCTCCTATATGGCCACGTATCCGATCAACATGCGCCACCTGGGACTGTTTCTGCTCCTCACACCTGTTTGAATGGGATTTACGCTTGCACTGTCGGCTTTGTCCACCTCATAAAGACACACTGAAATCTGCATTACACTGGTAACTGGCTTCATTTGCAGCAAAGGGCTGAGAGTAACAAGTAGCGTTTACATGTTGTCCAGCCACTGAGAAAAAAATGTCCGATTTGGAGACACAGAGGAGGGAGAGGGTGGAGGCAGAATTTATGTGATAAAACACTGATATTATGTTAAATAGGAAGCACTTCATGCGTATGTAGGGCTCTGTGGTGGTATCTATCCCAAAACAAGAGATTTTTTTGTGCTTTTGCCGAAAATAAAGATGTAACTCCTCTGCGTAAATGTAAATTTGGATTTAAAAAAACAGTTCAAACAATTGTTTGTGTTCTTTAGAAATCAGTTTGAGAAGCTCCAGGCGATTTACATTCTCAAAACTGCAGCAAATTCCCAAAAAGAAAAAAAGAAAGAGAAAAACTGCATTTCAAACAAAGAACAGTGTCACTTTTCATATCCTTACAAGGCTTAAACGGTGCACAGAGTTGTATCAGTCTCTTGGGCTTGATGCGTACAGATGTTTGAGCATATTTAGACTCAGTATTTGTCTCCTCTGTGTAGTTTTCTGCCCGTGTGTCGTGCTCTCAGTGTGTGTGTGTGTGTGTGTGTGTGTGTGACTCCTCCTGGCCTGTGCATTACAGGCCCATGCCGGCGGTGGTGACTGCTGCTGTTGCCATGACAGCAGCGCAGCAGTGTCTCCGGCCGTGCAGAGGGTGAGTGGGATGCCCCGTCCTCATCCCTCCATCCTGACTCAGTCGACGGTGCGCCGGGCCGAAGAGCCCCACCTCGGCCGGATGACGAACAGTTCTGCGCTCCGTCAACAGATCGTCAGAGATAGAAAAACTGCGTGAGCCCTCGTGTTTGTCTGTGTGTGTGTGTGTGTGAACGCATGTGTGCTGACTGACCGAGGTCTTTGCAGGCTATTTCATTTCATTTCATCATTTGGTCGCGTGTTGTGTCTTCTTCTAGGACTGGCCTGCATGCAGGATGAGCTCCGGGGCTCCCAGTCCGTCCCTCGGGGGGGGAGGCAGCATCCCAACACACGCTTTTATTTGGAGACTTTTGGTTCTAGGCACATAAATCCAGTTTGTTGTCACTGAAAACTTCTTTGACATGCATGCAAGGATGACTTTCCTTGTGCTCAGATGACTTGACTAAACCAGTGATGGGAGCACATTTAATAAAGTTGAGGAATTTTTAGGTGCTTGTACTTTACTTAACTCCTTCAGTTCTGGCTGTTTTTAAAGTTTCTGCCTGAAAAACATTCCCAGATTCAGTCAGTTGCAGCTCCACAGCTGCAAGGACAAAAGGGACAACACTGGGCTCTATGGATACAAGACATTTGGGAGAATTTTGAAAGTGTATGGTTGCTTATCATCACACTGCAGTGAGGTATAAAGAGTAAAAAATTACCTTTTCTTCCTTCCACCTAATCAAAGCTGCATAAATAACATCTTTACAACAATAAATCAGTAAACGGGATTCTTGGGACTGATGCTAATGCCGATTTTTAGGGAGTAAAAGCTCCAGCTATCAATATATCAGCCATTATTCCTAATGCAGATATACAATATACATCGATCAGCCACAACACGATGACCACTGACAGGTGAAGTGAATATCATTGATCATATTGGTACTATGTGATGTTCTGATGGAAAACCTTGGATTTTGACATCCATGTTGATGAGACTTAGACACCCAAATAAACATTGTCCCACAACAAGCACACTCCCTCATACAAATGGAAATCCCAAATGTCACTGGCTTACCCCTGCAGGAAAATGCACCCCACCACATGGAAAAAACATCAAACCATCAGGAACATGTTGAGGAACATGACAATAGCCCAACATGTTGATTTGACCTCCAAACTTCCTACACCTCATTCTGATCAAGCATCAACAGGATGCAGTGGAACAAGTTTGATTGACAGAGGCCCCACTGCACAAGTCAGAGTACCCAAAGGATCCAGTGCCACTGTCCTGGTTCCAGACCTCACAGGACACCCTAAGAGGTCCTCTTGTCCATGTCCAATGGTTCAGAGCATATTTGACCACATAAAGGGGAACCAACACAATATTAGGCAGATGGTCATAATGTTATACCTGATTGGTGAATACATATTAGGGTTATAATGAAAAAGTGAAATGATAGGACTGTCGTTTACTGACTTTCCAGAAATGTATTTCACAACCTCTGTAACAACTTACCATGAGGACACCGCTTGACTCCGCACCACCATACACTCAGCTGGGGTATGTACTCTGCTACATGTGCTGCAGACAGAATTGAGAGACTTGTAAAACAATGGAGTCTAAGCTGTTCTGCTGAACAAACTATTTGATGACACCATCTCTAAAGTACTCCAAGCATCTTTTGCTGCGTTAAGCTCTGTAATTAATAAAGATGTCCTATCTGAAAACGTATACGGAGACAACGATGCATCTATGATTAGCCTATCAGACAAAATATCACTTGGGTTCTAGTAAACACTGATATTATTGTTCCTGTTCTACAAAATTGCAACTGTATCAAGAAAATTTGATGCAACAGAAATGATGCACAACTATCTGATATTAGTAATACAATCCTGCCTGTTTACTGAATGTACCACACTATAACTTTCAAATGTCTGATAATAGCGGTTCGCCTGGTCCTGGTACAGGGACATCAGTGGTGGAGAGGGTTAATTACTATCATTTTATGCTATCTTGCAGGGTTAGATTATCAGTGTATCTGTCATTGATTTTCTTGATTAATCATTTTGTCAATAAAATGTCAAAAAATAGTGAAAAATGCCTGTTTCAGTGTCTCCAGGGTAAAATCTTCAAATATCTCTGTTTCAACCAACCAATAATGCAGAACCCAAAGATATCCTGTTTTCTGTCATGTGAGATGATGGAAAACATCAGTTTCTGGCATTTGAGGTGCCAGAACCAAAGGTAAAATTTTGCTTAAAAATTGTGAAAGCAAATATTTTATTCTTATTCATTTTTGTGTTGATGCAATTTAAAAGGTTAAAATACAACATAGTGAGAATCTGCTGCATCTCAACCACAACAACAGTGGTTCATAACCTTTCTGTCTTGTGATCCACTGAAATTAATCTTTGTTTATTTCTCACAATGTGGTTACACTATAAAATACACCGGGTCAAGACTGACCCAGTTTGGATCAATGCAGCAACACAGTGCTGAGTCTGCCTTACTAGTGTAGTGCTCATGGATAGAAAACCTGCCCAAGACAAGCAGCCGCTTTGAACCAGTGTTGTATGTTTCTGGTAAATGTCAACCTTTTAAAAACAGTCCAAAACTGTGAATAACATATACATCAGAAATTAATATTTTTACATACACCGATCAGCCATAACATTATGATCACCTGCCTAATATTGTGTTGGTCCCCCTTATGTGAACAAAATGCTCTGAACCATTGGGCATGGACAAGAGGACCTGTCAGGGTGTCCTATGGGGAATGGAACCAGGACGTTGGCACTGGATCCTTTGGGTACTCTGGCTTGTGCAGTGAGGCCTCTGTCAGTCCAACTTGTTCCACTGCATCCTGTTGATGCTTGATCAGAATGGGGTGTAGGAAGTTTGGAGGTCAAATCAACATGTTGGACCATTGTCATGTTCCTCAACATGTTCCTGATTGTTTGATGTTTTTTCCATGTGGTGGGGTGCATTTTCCTGTGGGAGTAGGCCAGTGACAACTGGGATTTCCATTAGCATGAGGGAGTGTGTTTGTTGTGGGACAATGTTTATTTGGGTGTCTAAATCTCATCAACACGGATGGCAAAATCCACGGTTTTCCATCAGAACACCACATAGTACCAATGTGATCAAAGATATTTACTTCACCTGTCAGTGGTCAGAATGTTGTGGCTGATCGGTTTATATTCATTTGTTTTTAACAACACTTGACTGTTAAATTACAATATATTAACTGTATCTAAATCAGCAAAAAAACATTTGTTTTCCAGATATTTGCCATTATTTGAAAGTAAAAATCATGTAGGCTGCGCCATGATTCTTAATTTACAGATTTTCACTGTTTTGTTAAGTTACAGTTAACATCTGGTAAAATCACAGAAAAAAGTATTCATTTATACGTTGACTATAAAAAAAATGTGGCAAAAACTCTAAATAAGGTCCACACTGAAAATCAGTAATTTTAGGAATGGTAATTTGTTCTTTTACTTTGTGTGACTGTAAAATTACACTGTTTTACTGTATTTAAATCCATCGAAAATAACATTATTTTAAAGATATTTTCCAATGTTTTCACTCTTTTACAGTTTTTAAATTTTATAGTATTCCAACATTTTTTACGTATTTTTTCTAGCGCCCTTACTACCGGATTTTCACTATTTTTTAACCTTCAGGATTTTTTTTTTTACAGTGTAGCTCTATTTAAACATGACTGTTAATATGAATATCATGTGCAGTTTTGAATGCTATGCTCATCAATTTGTACAACTAACTAATATGTGTAGATTTGTCTGTTTTAAAAGTAAAGTCAACAATTCTAATCCAGTATACTTTCTGTAAAATTCAGTCATTATCTCCTCACAGTGCTTTAGCTGTATGTTCTGTGCACTGAAGAAAAAAAAATCTGGCATCCATGCACAGCCCTGGCTCTGTAAATGGGAAACAAAGTGGCTCAGACTGATTCATAAAACACTATTCCAGCATGTCCAGTGCACGACCAGCCTCGTCTGTGTTCATGCACGTGCACAAGACTGGGATAAAGGAAGGGGGAGGGGAGATGGGAGGAGAGGGGGGAGAGAGAGCGAGGGGGACAGTAAGTCTGGCTCATGCAAACCATCTAAATATCAACAATGTTTCTCCTGAATTGCAGACTCCATCTTTAAAGTCAAACCATAGGTGTTAAAGTTAACCCAGTGCTGCATCAGAGCTATAAAGACTCAAACTGGGTTAATTATTTACCCAGTGATTTCACCATGTTGGCTTTGTCTCATCTGAAGGGCGTTTAGAGGCCTGAAGGGTTTAAAGTATCCGGTATTTTACACATGTCAGGGATTCTGCAGGCTGAGGAGGTGAAATAAAAACACACGTCAGAGACAAACAAGAAAAAACAATTGCAATAGATCTTTTTCTGATGACCCCTCAGAGTTATGTTGAGACCATTTCCAGAAACCACTAAGCTGCACATTTCAATTTTGCTCACACACAAATGCATCTGTAATAAGAATAATAAATACTCACAGGGTCCATTAGAGTACTAATGAGTACCTCTGATGCTTTAAGTACACCTTAATGGCAGTATTTGTGTACTTACATGTAACATTTTGAACGTAGATGTGTACCAGTTGCCGACTGATATTAAAGGACCTAAATATGTCTTCCAGCACTGCAAAAATCACACATATTTAACAGGACACAGGGCTCAGATTGCCCTCGCAGCCTCCTCTGAGCAGGGATCATCTCTCAGCGCCACCATCCGTGCACTTCAGCTGTCGGACCTGTGGGCAGGGTCACGCCTCCTCACTCCTAATGAGGCAAAACTGCTGTAATTACGCTCACAATCCCCCACTGAGTGCTTTCCGTTCACCAAGAGGTGGACTGCTCCTGTCCTAGAGGGCCACAGCAAGGGCTGTCTCGCAATGAGATACCCCACATTCGAAGATAAAGCCCCTCTCTCGAACACACAAGGAGGATGACAGCATTTCCACTCCCATCAGTTTACACCCTGACCTGAACCTCAATGGCTGCTGGATCAACTGGATCGTTTTATCGACCTTCCTGTCCACACACAGTGTCGTCTCTATTAAATTAGTCTAATTGCAAATGCCCTGACCATGTTCTAGTCTGAACCAGTATTTCAGATCCTTCACTTTAAAGGGACACTCTTCTCATTTCACACACACATCTACAACTCAGCTTGTCAGGATAGTGATATAATGTGGCTCTGGAGTTAAATTAGCTGAGAGGCAGGAGGAGCTGATGGGAACCTCAGCTTCAGAAAGTAAAACACCTGTTCATTTTCCCATAAAAAACACGAAAAGACTCACAGCTGAATCTCGGCACTCTCCCAGTTGAATCATCCATTCAAAAATATTAACAACTAAAGCTTTGATAGATTGTGAAAGGTGCAGAAAAACAAACTGCAATATTAACTACAACTCCCAGGGTGCATTTCTACAAGAAACATTCACAAATAAACTCTGGGTAGATTTTGAATGAATTGCAACAGCTGTGTCATCCTGGTTTCCTGAATTTGTTACTAGTCTGGTATGCACCTCTGGCGGGCTTCTCCATGGCAACAGAGGCTTATGGGTATTGTAGTATTTAGTGCTGTCCATTATGATGGAATGGCAAACAAAATATAGTTTCTCAGAAAGGAAGCTGAAACCATTGAAAGGGGTGGTCATAACATAAACCTACGGGGTTGTTATATTGCCCAGAAGCGTCTCATGAAGGTTGATTTGCAATATAGGAAATAAAGTTTAGCTGCTATCATAACATTTAAATGTAAAGAGATATCAATTGTTTTATCCAGTCAGCAATATAACTTCTGATGTTGACTTCTAGTATATGTTAGTAAACTGCACTGAAGTGGTTCACTTCTAACTGGGGTACATCATCATGGTACCTTGTGCTAAACACCCAATTTGCTCTGAAGAAGACTCTGTCCAAGACAAGAAATCATCATGTGTTAAAACATCACCTACTGACCAGTCAACTCTCTTGGAAAGTGCCATCACTATTCCTGAAGCTCAATGCCATGATAGAGGTTTTTTGAGCTGGAAGTCATTTTCAAAACCATTTCATTGTTCTGTATGCCTTTGTAGAGCAGCTCCTCATCAAGCTCTGCAGAAGCCTGATAACGATCCTGATCATTTGAATCAGGTGTGTCTGAAGAGGGAAACATCTAAAACCTGCAGGATAGCGGCCCTCGAGGACCAGGATTGGACACCCCTGACTTAGCCTGACTACAGTTGTTAGGTTTAGTGAAGCCAGATAATGGAAATATATCCAGGGTATGTTGAACTTGTTTTGTAGTACAGACCTTTGGCCTGTTATCGGCAGATTTTGTGCTATGAAGGTCCAAATCACAACACTAGCCCTACACTTGCCATGTTTAGATTTGGGATGAACAAACCTTTTAATCTGTGACTGAACCACATGGAAATATAGTAAATGGTGCTCACTTATATACCAGTACACAGGGCACCTTTAAATAGTGCCTTTTAACTTTAGCTAGGTTCCACAAGGCACTTTGCAATGCGTTACTCATTAATGCAAACAGAGGTCCACTGCAAGGTGCTCACCTGAGCAGCTTGCGGTTCAGTGTGTGTTGTATATTCTTCATTTTTTTCTGGTACAATGATGCAGTCAAACAGCACTTTTTGTTGTTTTTTTTAAGTGTTAATATGTAATAAAGTTTTCTATGGATCTATAAACGGAAGTAGTGTTTGTGGATTTTTCTATTGGGTGACACAGGTGGGCATCTAAAGAGGTTGGAATTAATGCGAGTTTAATGCAATACAATCAGGTAATGACCAGTTATGGCCACAGAGGCTGTTGCTGCTGTTTAGCAAAAATCTACAGTGCTTTAACACTCAATGGCCCAAATAAGAGTAATATTTCTGTCTCTGATTTCAAACAGCATCATTCCATTCTTAGAAAACTACACTGATCAGACATAACATTATGACCACCTGCCCAATATTGTGTAGGTCCCCCTTATGTGAACAAAATGCTCTGAATCATTGGGCATGGACAAGAAGACCTCTTAGGATGTCCTCTGGGGTCTGGAACCAGGACATTGGCAGTGGATCCTTTGGGTACTCTGGCTTGTGCAGTGGGGCCTCTGTCAATCCAACTTGTTCCACTGCATCCTGTTGATGCTTGATCAGAATGGGGTGTAGGAAGTTTGGAGGTCAAATCAACATGTTGGGTCATTGTCATGTTCCTCAACATGTTCCTGATTGTTTGATGTTTTTTTTCCATGTGGTGGGGGGCATTTTCCTGGGGGGTAGGCCAGTGACATTTGGGATTTCCATTTCCATGAGGGAGTGTGTTTGTTGTGGGACAATGTTTATTTGGGTGTCTAAGTCTCATCAACACGAATGTGAAAATCCAAGGATTTCCATCAGAACAGCACATCGTACCAATATGATCAATGTTATTCACTTCACCTGTCGGTGGTCAGAATGTTGTGGCTGATCGATGTATGAAACCTTTTAAAGAACCGCAGTGCTACGAACGGTTAAAACTATTTCAGATATCAGTACCTCAGTAACAACAGCTCTTTACCTTGTAGTATGATTATCTTGTCTGTTGTCTCCAGTGTTGGGGTCATAAAGTATTGCATTACTTTAGTTATTTACTCCTAGTAGGATTTATTTCATAACAGTTTTTGACATTACTTTGCACTACTCCCCAACATCGCCTGAGGTGCAGTGTCATGTAATTACGAATTAACAATACAAGTTATAGCTTACATATGCCCACCTATTAGCACAAATCTCTATCCTAGTAAGGAGAACATAAACAAGATCTGTCTTTTAAACTCTTCAGTAAAGTATTACCACAGAACCAACGGCACAGCTGATAAAAAACCAGCCCAAAGAACATTCTACAGAATCAAGGTGGCTGTACAGTTTAAAATAAAAGCAGTAACTGTAATCTGATTGGCGAATTTAGGAACAGAAATGTGTTTCATTGCAGTGTTACAGACGAATCTAATGTGATTACAGTAATGTGGTGCTTTACAGTAAGAGCTTAACTAACAAAAAGCTTCCAAGCTTTTAGTGTATTTTCAGTAAAAAAAAAAAGAGGTTAAAACACTATAAACACTTCCTTACAGATGATAAGCTGCATGTGTTTTCACAGATGTGACAATGGATGTATAAAAAGGACAAGAAGGCCCTCTGAGGCTGGGCATGTAACGGCCTCCGACTTCTATGCTATATAAATACTGATATAAATACCCAAGCTAAGTAGATCAAAGCTGTCCTTCACTACTATATGTGAGTAAATGTACTTCTACCGCTGGTTGTATCTCTAAGTGCTACACTGAAGGTTTTCTCCTCAGGGCTGTTTACACTGCTAACAGAAATTTTCATGTAGCGTAAACAAACAAAATCTGTCTTCGATGAGGGTGCAACAACCTAAACAGAGCTTAAGGGAGGACGTACAGGGGGGAGGCCTCGCAGTAAACAGAGGCAGGGAGACAGACAGCGGCGCAGAGCTGTGAGTGTTACACTGAATAAGAGGATGAGAGGCAGACGCACTGAGGGGGAGTGATGGTGAATCAGCCTCAGTTAGGGTGACAAGTTTACCCTGCTCGGCCCGGTGTTGATCTGCCAGCATGATTAAGTCTGAGTGACAATTTGATGACTACTGCCGCCTGATGGAGGAGCTGGAAAGCGCAGCTCCTTTGTGTCCCCCATCCTGAAGTGGAAATGTCCTGCACAAGACCACACAATCATTAACACAGAGATTATACCTCTACCCTGGACTGATATGTTCTTACATATATGAATGCCTCTATTCAGAACAAATGGTCGGTTCTGCTAACTATGTACAATGAAAGCGAGTAGATTTCTTTTGTCGTTTTTGGATCTTTTAGTGTTAAAAATGGCATTTTACAGGCGCAACATCTTTATCCACAAATCTCAAATATTTTCAGTCAGAACATGTTTATGGGATTATCACTAATTTGCAAACACATCCTTTCTAGAAAGAGACACTGCTGTCTTAAAATGTTTATTGTTTTCTATTCACATCCAGTTACATTTTATTTGTATAGCATCTAAATGCAATTCAAAGTGCCTTATAGATGTGTGACAAACCAATAATAAGACAGGCCCAAATAAAACAATCCGAGACAAATGCACATGAGAAATGAAAAATGATAGAGCTGTAATAATAAAACTAACAAAACTGAAAGGCTTAAGAAAAAACTCATAGAATTTGTTATTAGTTGCAACCATATTTCTGCCTTTATACACGGGCAAAACATTTTCCAAGTTGTCTCTGAGGTTCATATACACTAGAACATACACTTCAAAAAATACAATAATTTCTAGAGGAATAATCTCTCTAGATTTGCAAATACACACACACACACACACACACACACACACACACACACATATATATATAGTAATTTTATTGTGACCATTAAATTGTACTAATCATTCAACTGTATCTTTGAGCAGAGTCTCTTATTCTGTGATGGCGATGAGCCATGAATGAGCACATTAAGATTTAAATTAACAGGCCAAATCAAACATAAGCTTCATGTGGTGCAGGGTAATAGCTGTGGAACAATGTTTTCTGAGACTTATTATTATACGCAGTGCCCTCTAAAGTATACTGAGTGAAATTTCATTCTACCGTTATCATACTTTTGGATGTATCTAGGCTATATAAACATATACAAGCCTATTTGTGCAGAGTTAGCCTATAAATAGCGTGAATTAAAAACAGTGTTTTGATCTTGAATCCGACCATACCATACTGTTGGATGGTGATGTATGTAAGGATATTTAATAGAGCATTGTTAGATAACAAAGGTCGATACTGAAAACTCCTATAGGACTCTGTGGGGCAGATACATATGGTGGGGTTTTTTGCTCTTTTTCAGTTTTTGGATGAACTCTTTCTCCTCATACACTGCTGTGGCGTTTGCTGTGTGATGAGATGAAGCTGTGTGAAGCTGAGAGGGAGCATGCTGGCTGCATATTCAGCGTCTATTATATCAACTCCCTCTTTGTCTGTTCAGTCAGCCACCACACGGAGCAGCCAGAAGTTGTGTTACCAGTCTGCCAATGGAGGGGAGGCTGCAGCGCGACGTGAACACACACTGACAGCACTATGGGACCATGACGTGGGGAGGCGGGGAGCGGTGGGTCAGGGCCCGGGGTGGCTGCAGGCCATCGGGACAGCGCAGCCGAGAGGCAGCCAGGAGACGACAGAATGGGCACAGTCGCCATGGAAACACAAGCGGCCCAGGCAGAGCATGGCAACTGGTAACTAAGTAACAGGAAACGGTGGACCATGGAGGGCGATGAGTCTGGTTCATCATGAGGAGAGGATGAGGGGGACAAT
Source organism: Dascyllus trimaculatus (assembly GCA_024666655.1). Lineage (NCBI taxonomy): Eukaryota > Metazoa > Chordata > Actinopteri > Pomacentridae > Dascyllus > Dascyllus trimaculatus. The sequence continues at coordinate 13,532,108 of CM045452.1, read as the reverse complement.
GACAGGGGAGATGAGGGCCGCTCACCCCTCGGCCCTCTCCTCCAAACTGTGAGCTCACTGCCTCCCATGTGAGCTGGAGAGGCGGCCTCCCTCCTCCAGTCTCCCATCATTTTCTTTGTAAATCCATGAGGGGGTGTGGACGAGCTACAGGGAGAGGGGAAACGAGTCAAGCTGCAGCCATTTAACTCAGCTTGTGTGTGTGAGTGTGTGTGTGTGTGTGTGTGTGTGTGTGTGTGTTGATATTAAAGCAGCTATAATCAATATTTTTAGGCCATAATAACAGTGACAGTGGGAAAGAGGTTGCAAGTCTCAGCTCATTTTTGACTGTCCGCCCCTCAACTTTACTGCTTTGGTTCACTTTCACCTCTTATAGCATTATTTTTATGCAGCTGTTTGAACAAAAACAATAACAAAAAAACTGTACAAGGTAAATTCTATCACCTGCTATACCTGCAAATTTTAGTAGAGACCAAAAATGGAGAGAAAAAAAAGGAGGAATAGGATGACGGGACTCAAATTCATTAGAAGACTAGAGACATGACTGTTCACTGTACAAACAAAATAATTGCATTTTTTAAAAACAGTTGTTTAAAAGAATTCAGTATATTAAGGAATTAAAGATGGTAAATAATTATTTTGTTAATTTACAGATTTTTTTACATAGTAACATGTTCTCTTACATTATGTGAATGTAAAATTATACTGTTTTACTGTCCTTAAATCAGCTAAAAATATCACTATTGCACGTGTATTTGCCATTATTGTCACTATTTCTACAGTTTTTGAATATTACACTATTCCACCCTTTTCAACATATTTTTTGGTACCCTTGCTGCCAGATGTTCTTTTCTTTAAAGGATGTTTTTACAATGTAGATACTATGCTCCTAAATGTTTTGGGATGGACCTGATGCAAGATTTAAAAAAAAAAACGTGTTGGAAATGGAAGGAGGCAAATGGCACATTTCTACATGCCATATGGATGTGCTCTGTGGTTTCAGCCCTTTGGAAGGAGGTGCTGGTAAAACTTGGACAGTGGATAAAACAGATCTCATCAGACTCTTTGTAAACAAAAATCTTTTACCACAAAGTGTCACCAAGCACAGTTTTTATTAATATCTACAGGATTTAATATTACAGCAAGACTTATTTTCAAAAAAGAAAGAACACAAGGACACCTGAACTCACTGAATAGATTAAAACGATGAGAGAAACTGCTTCCTTTGAATAATTGATAGCTAGGACGAACAACACAAAAGAGAAGTGTAAGCAGGTCTGGGATTATTTTCTCTAATATTAAAACCAAAAGATTGAGAGAGGGTCAAGATGCGATGTATTATTAAGGGTGCAGAGGAAGGTGCTTTGGGTGCTGTACTCGACTGTCAGGGTTTTTTCTTTTTCGTTAGCTTCTTCATTTGTTTGTTTTTTTTTCTTTAATGGATTGTTTGGTCTCGTTATTTGAAAAGTGGATTTGTAAAATTAAGATATTCAAGGCTCATGTATGCACACATAATGTTTGATTGATTATACAATAATACAAATTATATTGACAAAACAAAATCTCATTTCAATGCAATATTGTGCTGGGAGAGCTTTGGTCTTGGGGTCCTTGTGGATGTTACTATGACACTTATCATTAAAGCATGATTAGAGACTCAATTCCCCATCCCCCAATACAATGGCATTCCCTGACGGCAGCGTTCTCCCCCATCAGGACAATGCACCCTGCCACACCTCAAAAACATCTCAGGAACAGCTCAAGGAACACGAGAAAGAGCTCGTGAAACCTACAGGACCCAAAGGATCCACTGCCAGCATCTCTGTGGCAAACACCACAGGACACTACAAGAGGTCTAATGTTTAGTCCTGTACAGGTCAGAGCTGTTTGGGACGAATTACGGGGACCTGCACAATTTTAGTAGTTTTAATGTTGTGGCTGATCGATTACTACAGATGTTGTGCCTCCAATTTTCAACACAACCTCACAAAACACAGCTGGGTAAAACCCTTTTTATTTTATGTGCTGAGACTGTGAAATACCAGCTGCCTCTTCTATATAATGAAAGTAAATTACTGACTTTCATTTATAGTTGCTTTTGTTATTTTTTGGTGCCTTTACAGCAGCAAATAGTCTTTGTTAGTCAGAGTTTACCCACAACCCTTCACACTTTTTACTGGGAATATTTCTTTTACTAGAAAATAGTTAACTAAGGCTAACTACAAACAGTGACCAGTCATTACAATACAATCAGTACAAAAAAGGCAAATATATCAGAGGAAAGGTATTAGTGTTCCCACACATAGTCAGTAGTTCAAGAGAGGCACTGATCATTTCATTAAGCAGCAAAAACAGCATGTTTTATGTAAAAATCCTGCATTCAGAATGTTTCTTAAAAGTAAATATAGCCATTAATGTATTGCTAAAATGCAAATAATAAACACACTCATTACACAGAAAAGTGCACTTCAGAATTATATATTGATGTATTGATATAACTTTAATGTTAAAGTGAAGCTAATTTTAACTGTAGTGTTTAGTATCTTATAAATTTTACTTTGTGGGAAACCGTATTTGTTTGTAGATTTATTTGGATTCTCGCTCTGCCACAGCAGTTTCTGGTCTTACTGGAGTCCACAACCTAAATCCTAAATCACAAAAGCAAATATTAGCACTTATTAAAATGTTATTATTGCCATTTTAGACACGATAAACCAAGATATGCTGGAAAAGCTCAGAAAAAATGGAAAAAGAATCCTCTTGGGTTATGGAATTATTAAGTTACAATACATCACAAATATTTGGTTTATAATATTTTGTGTTATTACCTTGAATCTGCAAAGTAACCACCAACTAAAGCTATCAAATAATAAAATATCAGACATTTGGCTCCGGATTGGGGTGGAGGAGAAGTAAGGAGTAGTGGAAAGCGTAAATACTCAAGCTAAGTACCACAACATTGTGTTTAGAAACAGTACTCACTTTCTGCAATGTAATATTGTGAGGTTAACGTGTCTGCGGCCCTAAAGATGAGGCCTGTCCTCACCTCGTCACAAAGACAAAGCTACAGTTTCCATCCAGGACATAGAGTTTTGTTAAGTGTGGAGCACAAAATCTGCAAATGTTAACTGCTGCCAGTGAAGAAAGATGTAAGAACACAGTGTAAAACTCTCTTAAAATCTCTGCATTCAAAAGCCAGTAGAAGTAATAGAAGAGAAGAGCTATCAGCAAAATATTCTTCAAGTATCAAAAGTAAAAGTACTTTTCCTGCAGTAAAAAAACAACACTTTTCTCCAACAGTTGGTCATTCTTGGGGGAAATGTTGGATCACTGTACAATTACACCAATGAGACTCTTTGAAATTTTGAGGGAAGAAATGTTTCTTTGATATTGAAATGTGACTAAAGAGGCAGCAGCCAGACTTTCTTTTAGGGAATTCAAGCCAATGGAGGCTGGGAGCCACTGTTTTAATCTTAAAAATGTGTTGTGAGTAAGCTTGTCACGTTTTAAAATCTAAAATCTTGTCATGTAAAGTGCCAAGTCACTAAGTCTATTAAGACATGTAGTGGAGTTCAAAGTATAAAGGAAGATGAAAAGAAAATAATCAAATAAAACACTCAAAATCTTGTTTTCCGCCTCCGTGTGCAGCACCGCTGAGGGATCATCAGTCAACTCTGTCTCTGCACGTAACAACCTTTAAACCACATCATGCTACTGTCACACTTTGGTTTTGTACACGTTAAATATATGAGAACATGTTAACTAGTGGCCTTTATATTTGCTGGTGCATTGATTTTGTTACATCTGGAGTCGCAGAACGTTTACCTCCAGCTTCATATTGCAGAAACAGAATCAAAATAGGTGAAAAATGTCAAACTATTCCTTTAAAGGCTTCGACAACTTGTGTTTTTTTTTTTTTCGCTTCTCAGATGAGTGATGGGGCCCAACAAGAAAGACCAAAAAATTTCTGTGAAAATGGGACCCATGTCACGTTTTACCATGTACCCACCAGGACTTATCCTGGTCTTGTAAAGATGTATTTAAAAAAATGTGATTCTTGCAACCTGGAATAACAAGCAAGAGCAAGCTAAAGCTTCTCTTATATTCACCCTTAGGACAATCAACATTTTAAATTTGATCTCAACTCTCTTCCAGCTGGTCTTGTTTCAGTTGATTCATTTGTCTTAAATCTTAACTTCTCTACTATCCTTAATGGTTTTATTAATTTCTCATTCATCTGTTTGTGCAAGTTGTTTTGATTCAGTTGTGATATAATGACTGCTATTTAGTAGACATTTGTCGGTGTAGTAAGCAGCACATCTGTCATCAGCTTGTATTAACCAGTTTTTAGCTGTAATTAACTGTAATTATGGGCTCGTTCTTTGATTAGTTGTAATAACTACCATCAAGAGTTTTATATCCAGTTTTATTTTTGGTATGTAAGGTGTGTGTATTTTTCAATGGTTTTTAATTTTTAACACATTTTTATACAAGGTTAGGGTTTCAAGGTTTCACAATAATTCTGCTCCTCCTGCTACAACCAGAAAACATGGCATCGACCATAGAACTATTCCTTTGGCTTCTTTCACCACAGCTGTAGTGTCATTTTCTGTCCCGACAAGCACCGGCTCTCAGCTACAAATCTCTAAAACACACAGCAGACTACCTGCTCAGCATCAGACAGACACAAAAAATCTCCACTGCAATTCTACCAAATCTGATGGAACAGAACTGAAGCGCAACAAGGAGGCCTCCAGTGGTGAAAAGTAACTGTACATTTACTAGGAAACTTGTACTTTCTACTAGATTATGTTTATTTTCCAACTTTAGCTACTTTCAAGATGAAGATTTTACATCATGGATAATATATGTGGCAGAGGACCTTCAAGCCTCACAGCTAGAAGGTCCTGGGTTCAGACCTCGGCCTGTGTGGAGTTTGCATGTTATCTCCCTGTGCCTGGGTTTTTACCGGGTGTTCCGGCTTCCTCCCACAGTCCAAAGACATGCTGAAGTTAACTAGTGATTCTAAATTCGCCATAGGTATGAATGTGACTGTGCTGGGTTGTCTGTCTGTGTGTGTGGACCTGCGATAGACGGGCGACCTCCTTACCCTGTCTTTACCCTAAGTCAGCTGGGATGGACTCCAACCCTGTGACCCTATAAAGAAAATGGATAGAAGATAGATGGACATGTAACAAGCCTGCAAACTACAGCACACTGTTAAAACTAAACCAGTGGTGTCCACAGCAGTGTGTCATCAGCTTCACAGTTCAGATGTCTATGAGTTGTTATCAGCTCCACCAAATAGGGATTTTTCCCTCCTAACTTCTCACATGTGCTCAGAAAAACAATGGTACCTAAGTGGCTCTGCAGAAAGCTGTGTGGTTCTTTAACACATCATCGCCAATTGAAGAAACTATTTGTTTTGATGATGGTTCTTCACAGGGTTTATGTGACTTTTTAAATTACAAAAGGGTTTTACATTTTTATTGAAGTTATTCCACGTGGTAGCAGGTAATGATTATTCAACATTTAATCATTTGATCAATAAAACATCAGAAAACAGTGACAAATATCCACGATCCATTTCCTGCATCCCAATAACTCACCGAAAATCAAAGATTAGAGGAAAAGTCCAAAAACTTAAAACAGATTTGTGTATCTGAACTTTGCTTTTTGTTCTTTCCTTCAATACAAATCGTTTAACGGGATTTTTCTGGTGTCGCTGCACGTAAAACTGTGTGTAGTTTAAACTTGCAGCAGCCACAACAGCAACATGCTGCTGACACACTGATTTCAGACTTCAGTATTTATAATCTAATTATGTATACAGCAATGTATTGGTATTTTACCTTTAACATTTGAACTGCATTTTACTGCTAATGTTCACTCAAAAAGGATTTTTCATGCAGGACTTCTTCTTAAATTGAGTATCTTCACATTGCTGTGTTGGTACTTTTACTGAAGTAAAGGGTCTGATCATGTTTTCTTTCACTGGCAGCCTTTTCATTGAACTTGCCATGATTTGCAAGCTTCAAAGAGGGGATGTTTTATTAAAGCCCAGTACAGTGAACCTCAGGGTGAAAAGGGTTAATGGGATTTGTTGACGTTAAGCAAAAGTAACACCTGCCCTGTCTTTTTAATTGTACGTCAAGAGAGATAGATAAACAGTTGGATTTAAATGACAAAAACAGAGCAGATGAAGGAATTTCAGCAGTCATACTGTGAAGATTTGTTCAGACTCCTGCTGTTTAGCGACTAAAACAATAATACTGACAGAGAGAATGAACTATTACATGCAATCAACAGTTACTGCAATAATAACAACTTGACATCAACACATTTGTGGAGTGTTAGGCTCGAAATATCTGAACTTAATCAATGCTAGAAAGAGTTGGGCAGAGATGGAGGAGGAACCGGTGATCAGAGAAGAAGGAAAGGACAAAAAACAGAGACAAAGGTCGGCGGGAGCGTTTAGGGGATGAAGCTTAGAGGACAGAACCTGACAGATGCAATGAGATGTGTCACACGGTTGCAGCAAAGTGGATGTGCGGCTGTGGGGGGCCACTATAAGCATGTCACAGCCGATCAGGAGGGTCCAATAAGAGCTGTGGAGTGGTTGAGCAGCCGGCAGTGTTTGTGTCCCTCAACAGTGATCCCATCACAACTGTCGAGGCTGAGCAGTATTGGCACGATGGAGGCCACAAACACAAACTGACAAGTGAGAGGGACCAACACTATTAGCTACATACAGACCTGTGAACGTTCAGATCAGGTAAGAGTTAGGCTTCGGTTGGCTTTCTGACAACTTGTGCTTGTTTATGACTTGACTTGTAGACTTTGAAGCCCCTTAACTTGTTCGCGCCTGTCGGTTTAGTAAGCAGATGTCGTGTCAGAGATAAAGCTTTAGTTACGAGCAGTGGTCAGGTCACCGGGGTCGCACACACAATCTGCCTTTGTGTGGCGGTCACAGGTTTCCTCTGGGCCCCTCACAGACGCTCAGACTGCACACAAGTATTAAAACCCTTTTAGGGAAGAGATCGGATTAGAAAAAAACACTTTTCACTTACATGTAACTGCCTCATTTAAACACGCAGTAACTGATTTTTTAAGCCACTTGGGGTCAGCAGAAACAAGTTGTGGACGGAATATTAACATGAATTTCAGAGGTTGATGATGAGTTAGAGGACTTCTCTGCAAACTGTTGTTTATTTGCACACCCAACACATAAATCCTTCTGTTGGAGTCATGTTTCTGTCCAGCTGGCAAACGTAATGCCAATATTCACTCTCATTTTTGTCTCTTTGTTTCTACTGACTCATGAGAAAAACATAAAGCTTTGTAGGCGCAAGACGCTTCACTATGTTCAGGTTCAATAACATCAGTGCCACTGACTCATTGTTATAGTGCTGCTTTTCACTCTCTAAGCTACAGTTTTGATTAGGTGGAAACAAAAATGTCAAACAAGAAGACTGGTTTGCATTGGAACTTAACTGAAACCTAGACAAAGGCTTTATAATGGATGTCATCTTTTCCAGTTGCAGCCAGGACCTCAAGCACATCAAAAACTACAGTTTGAAAATGAAGACACATTGACAATCATTCAAACTACTGCTGACCACAGACTGTATATACAGAGCATATAACTGAGGATTTACTTTTATCTGAAAGGCCACTTCAATGCTTCTAACAACCAGAATTATTCATATGATCCTCATTCCTACGATTCAGAGCTTTGTGTCTGTTTTGTTCCCTTTCTTTCTTCCTGGTTCTCAGACCACATGTCATTCTTCCTTCTCTGCCGACATCACATGAGGCTTCTTCACACTTCGACCTTACATCAAGTCAAGTTAGTTACTTATACAACACTTTTAAACAAGAGAAATCGACCTAAAGTGACAAATTAAATAATCTGGTTAAAAACCCAACAATACTTTATATTATACATGATTATACATTATGTGTAATTAATGTAACTGCGTTGCTACCTTTCATCCACTTTTCATCAGGTGCAGCAGTAACATCTCTCACACTGAGGGCCAAAATAAACCACAAATGAAAGTGGTGCTGAAATGTTTGTGTGTTTTCCACACAGAGTTAATCATCAGTCTAAGTAATCTAATCACTGAACCCCAACAACCGCAGTCCTACAGTATTATTCAGATGAGGTGCTACTGTTGATGATGAAACTACACTCAGAAAATATATTTTGTTAAAAGCGATTAGCACAAATATACACTCTGGTCACTGATCGCATGTTAACAAGTGCTTTCTAGACTTTGTTAGACGAGTCATTCAGGTTTTCAACCACAGCAATTTATGGTGCTTTTCTTTCCTTTTGTGTGCACAGCTATTATAGAGACTCCTGCATTCCTGTGTCTGACCTCTCGACCCAACACATGACGACACTATAAAGAAATCTTTACACAACCAATGTTTTAACTCTTATATGAACACATACAGTATATTCACACATTGTCAACTAGTAAAACGTCACAGAGACATTAGCCTCAAGAAGTAAAGTGAACATCTAATGCCGTCTTTCTGTCCACTGTGATGACCCTTGCCTTTGGGAGGATGGGCGGCTGAAGAGGTGACCAGACAAACAAAGTCTACCCCGACCCCTGTGACCCCGCTGTGAGCCACCACTCACCACTCACTGTGGATGGCGTCACAAAGGCCTGAAGGCGTCTCCATAAGAAGACCTTCAGGGACAATTTGTAGTTTTCTGTATTAAAACAGTATTTCACACTGTAAGAGCATTTTCACATGAAGGGTTGAACTCAGTGTCAGTCCATAAATACTGTTGCCCCGAGGAGTCACTGCCATCAGCGTTCAGCCTCCGTCTCTAACCTTTCATGTACATTTATTCCAACATAAATTCACACACACACATTAACCCCTGGACCTACTCTCAGTACAATTACATTTATAGCACCAGAAATGCACTAAATCATTTCAGTCCAAACCACAGAAATGCAACTTCGACCATTGATAGTCATACAGCTACATTATATTTTACCAAAGCTATTAAGCTCTTTTTTTACTTTTTAAATTTCTACCTAAAAACATCCTCAAATTCAGTCAGTGACAGTTTCACAACTGTAAGGCCACAGAGAACAACCTTGGGCTCTTTCAATAAAAGACGGTTTGGAGAATTTTGAAATACAATAAGTCTTCTTAAGCTCATCTCCTAGCTGGAGTAAGATTTTAAAACTCGAGCAAAAATGGACATTTTTACTTCCTCCTAATCAAATCTGTAAATTAGAGCGTAAATAACAGCCTGACAACAATGAGTCAGTGACACTGATGTTATTGAATCTGTTCTAAATATTCTCAACTACAGCTCTACCAAATTTGACGCAATGGAAATGAAGCACATCATCCATTTTAATCATAGTGGCACTGAGTGGCTGCTTCACTGAATGTGTGGCACCTCAACAACCTTTGAAAAACGATGGCAGGTCGCGCTGCTTTAACCCTTCAAGGTGTAAAAGGTTAATTATACTGTATGTTGTCATTTATTTAAATGGGAACATCGCTCTTCACCAGGCAGAAATAGGCATCGCCTACTTTTACATGACAGCAGCTTTTCTCAGTGTTTATGCTGTAAACGCTAAAAGTCATGAGGATATTCTCATTACGAGCAGTGCTTTGACATTTCCGTAATGAATCAGAATTGCATGAAAGCATCATTTGGGGCACATCATTTGATGACACACTTTAGATAAATGAAACTTCTGTCTGGGGTCTTAGAGAACCCCGCTGTGGTTAAATATAACTATGTGCCTCCTTGTTAACTGAACATTTTTTTGTTCATTCATATCAAATTAAAGTTATGAACAGTTTGTACATAAGAGGGAGCTAATGGACCTCAAACATGCATCATGCTGTGGGTTAATGCTGTAAATGTATATTTCTGTGCCTGTAAGTGACTTTCTGGGAAACAAAGACAATGTTTTTTGTTTATTTGATTACTGTACAACACCGCTCAAAAGTCCAGTTCATGGCAAAGAAATGAGTTTCCATTTGAATACTTTCGTAAATAAAGTAAATAAAGGTGATAGACCAAAAATAATTTTTAAAAAATCTTGATTTGTGTTTAATTAGTAATTACTGTAGCTTTTTTTAAAAAACAGATACGGCACTGGGCCTTGTGGGAAATTAAATGCATAAAATTTTTCATTCAATAAGATATTAAGCATTACAACAAAGACTTGGCCTAATTTTACTTTAATATGAAAATGAATTAGAAGAGTAATAATCCAAATTCACTAAAAGCATAGACTAACTGTCCAATTAACTACATCGTCCCTCATGACAACAAGAACCAAGTGTCATTAGTCAAACATTAAATTTAGAGACATATATGATGTATCACACCGTATTTAGAGCAGTGAACACAAATCTAAAAATTAAATATCAGAGTAAAATACACAGCAGCTAAACACTTTCTTAACAGATGAGTTACAACATTTGGTTACACTTTCTAATGTGGCACCATTTAAAAAGTGTTTATAAGCTGAAATCAATTAATTTTTCAACAGTTAATACATATTTACATTTGAACAACTTTTGATTTGCCAGATTATGAAGAATCCTTCTCCAGCATTGTGCTTTGGTGTTGAGGTCTCTTAGAACAGACCTGCAGGACGACTAAAGACGCTACAGAACCCACAATTTATCAGTTTATTTATCCATAAGCACCACACCTTTTATTAATGTTGAACTAACATCTATAACTGAAAAACTGATAACTCAAGATAGAAATAATACTTATCATTGCTTTACCAACCTTTATTATTGTGGAACTTCTAAACTTAAATTACAAAACTTACAAACTACAGTTGTAACATATTAGGCTTTGTATCACAGAAATTAACAGCTCTGTGTGTCAGAGAAAAAATGCACTAATATGTTTGCAGTTGTAAATGTTAATAAGACAATATTGCAGAGAATAAGGAGCAGCAATATGTCAGTGAGCCACTACAGTCCAACTCTTTCATTTTTGTAAAATATTGATTTGTACTAGTGGAGATTGTAGTGTTCAATATGTACTACGGCCAGTCAGTTCTTTGAATATAAGAAATACACACGTTTATAGCCAATCTAAGCAATATAATGAGGCTTTTTTTGGATGAGTGGCTATTAAGGTTTGTTTCAAGGAATAAAAAAGACGGTTTGGCCTGTTTACCCACATGTAAAAGTATAATTTCATGCTAATTTCTAGAAATAATTTCCATTCAAACGTTCTGCTCCACCAACATGAATACTGTCCTTTTGATACTAGTAGAATAATCTGGCCATGCGCTGGACATCTAATCCTGGTTTTAGAAACCCGGATAAGCCACTTTATCCCAATTATGGAAACACTTCATCAAGTTTCTGTTGGTGCACAAATTAACAAGATCCAGTGAAAGACATTAACATCTAGGTTTCTATACATTTTGTCATATGCTGAATAAATCCAACATTAGAAGACAAAACATATGCTAGTTGCAGATTTATCTATATTACTGGCTCTGCCATTGTTTGTGCCATACTACTCTGTAAGCTGGTTTTCCACTATTAAATTATTCAAATATTTTGATATGTGATTAATAAGTTTGAGTTATTTTTTTTTTGAAGAAAAAAGTCAAAATTCTCTGAATCCAGCTTCTAAAATGTTTTTTTCTCCTCCTCCATGACAGTAAACCTAATATCTTTGGGTTGTGGAGTAAACAAGAAATTTAAAGATGTCATCTTAGGCTTTGGGAAACATTAATCAACATTTTTTCGCCATTGACCAAACAATGAATTGATAAAATGTGAAAATAGTGTTAATGGCAGCTGTATTACCATTTGTGGCAGGTTTTAAATGACAAGCGTCCGTTTTCAGGCTGATATAGGGTAATGTGATGCTCAAGTTGAGATTTTATCAAAATCCTTTGTTGTTTGTTTTGTTCATAATGCTTTTTTTAAATAAATAATTTCCTTGCATGCCTCCTATTGTAGTGTGGATGATTCACTGGTGCTCTGATGATTCCACAACCGCCCAAAATGGAGTTGTTCTCGGCGGACATTTTGACCTGATACCAAAGTCGTCAAATAGGACCCACTGAACACATAATCGAAATTAGAAGCTTATAAAGCAGTTATGCCTCCCTAATGCTATCTGTTCCTTCAGAAGTCACATTTTGTGCTGGAAATTAACTCTATAGGAGCCATACTGACTGATACTTACATCATCATCAACTCTTGAGACAGCCACACGGGGCGGTGAGTTTCTAGTGTCGTGGGAAGCCCCGCCATGATGTCGCTTCGTGGGTAGTTGCCTTCACGGTCCCTCCACCTGTTGGCCTGCTGGAGCGCCATTAAAACATAACACAGGCCGTAAGAAACAGAGCTGATAAGCCAAGTGTAACATTTGTTAGGTACAACACAGTAGGCATTAATATATGTTTATGAAAGCTGCGTGTAAAGAAGCACAACAGGCGAAACAGTTATTAAATTTTGCTTTAACTAGATTGACAGCTAGCATGGCGACGATATATATTAGCTAGCTAGCTAGTATAATTGAAACATACAGGTGTACGACTTTTGTGAAAACGCCTCTACACAAATGACGTTTATATTTTAGGCTTTGCTGTAAGTTTTCATATCACCTTTTATCACTTTAAAGTTGCTAAATCACGCGATGTTTTAGCCACGACGTTTCTCTTTATGAAGGGAAGTGTCAAGTAGGCTAGGCTTGTGTAGCTAATGCTAACGACCGCGCAGCTATAATTGTCGGCCAACAGAAAAGCGTTTCATACCGATGACGACAAGCACTAAATTGGCGAAATTATTGATTTAGTTAAATTATTGATTAGAGTGTGCTAATTCTGATGGTGATAATTAGCCAACATAGTGATAACAGTGCGTTGTTTTTTCGAAGTAAAAGGAGAACTGAGTTGGTTAACTGAGGTTATAGCAAAAACATGTTTATTAACCAGCGGACAAATGGCGAGGCTTGTTCTGTCTGCGATGCGGGATAGCATTAACTTTATACGGCATAAATTCTTGCCTAGCCAGCGCTCATTATTAGAGAGGTGGGGGCCGGTGTCTTAGCTAACAGTGCTGCTACGGGACAGCCTCCTGTAGCGGGCGGCCAATGGCTCGGTCCCGGATAACACAACGTCACTAGGGCCGGTCTGCCTATCGGAAAATGTGCATTAGGACGGAGCTAAGAGTCAGGAGGATCGTCTGTACTAATAGCGGAGCAACCGAGGTAAGTCAACCGTGCTATAACTATTGTATATTTGCAAAACAAGCCGCTTCTATTCTCTTCAGACCTCCTCAATTATATCCAGTTTACGGATGGTGCACACAGGCTCCTGGTGTTACAGTTTTTATTGTCCTGTTTTGTTGTAAATCCAGCCCTCTGCAGGCTCAACAACACAAAGACCGGCTCCTTCAAACCTACAGCGGTAGTAGCAGACAGAGCAGTGGAGGTTTTGACTTCCTCGTAGCTGCAATTTACTTCTTTTTGTTTCTTCATGCCCGTTGCTGAAATAACCTGCATATGTAATAACAGTCAGATGTAATTACATTTTTCTAAACGGCTGTCGGATCCTGAACATCACTTGTAGCCACTTTGCTATAAGATAACATTAAAGCATACAGATCACTTCCCTCGTGTGAAATTAGGCTGTATGTGCTGCACCATTCATGCACTCTGAAGAGTTGAAGACAAATCCAGACTATATAAATTTGCTGTAGGTCGGTGTAGTATTCACCGTGCCACTTCTGGTGAACTGTATCTGTTTTATTTGTCTGCAAGGAAAGTGACAGGATCTCGTGTTAAAGCTCAAGTGTCCTTGTCAGTAAAAGTTGTGTGCAGTGGGGGAAGTTCGCGGCAAAAAATGAACAACGCGAGATTTCATTGAGTTTTCTATACATTGAGGAAAAGGGGGAGGAGAGACAGCAGCGTGGCCAAAGTGTTCCGCAGCGCTCAGCTCGAGTGTAGCTCGGTGTCTGAATGCACACATGACAAGAAGACAGTCAGATGCAATCAAGGATGCACATGTGAAGATTTTCAAATGACAGGAAAACCTCAGTTTTTAACCTCCTCAGTCTGTCATTCAGACAATAGGGGATTAGTCAACCCACCCACAGGCCTAGTCTCATTCACCACCACCACCACCACCACCACCACCCCAGAAGTCAGTCGGGGGGTAGAGGTAAACACTAGCTTTGGAATCACTGACAGCTGTTTTTTTGTTAAACAGTAGCAATGTGAAATGTATGCATCACAGAAAAAACAAACTTTTGGTCACAGATGTTAGTAATGTGTAAATAAGAAAGCTTTTTTTTCCCCGTAAATGCAATATAAAGCAATAAATTAAAAACTCAAACAAGGCTGTCGCTTTGTTCTGCACTGGCTTGGATGGTAAAGGGCCTGCCAAGCCTGGAAGATGAAGTTCCTATAACTGGGTGTTTAAGAGTGGCAGAATTGCAGGGCATGTAAGGTATAACCAAGCCTGGAAACTTGTGAATTACAAGTGGTGTTGCATTTGGGTAAGAGAAATTGCAGAAGAGGGACGCTGTGATAAAACCTCCTCTGAGCAAATGAATTGCTTTGATATGCGGAATTTTCAAAGGATGTGACAACAAGCTACCTTGCTAGGTGCTGGTACTACCAGCAACTTTCTGATGCACATTAAGGGTTCACTGTCTTGTAATAAGCGACTTCAACATATAGAAATAAAGAGCCAGGAATTGAATAACCAGCACTGTGATTAGGGAACAACCTGCTCCACTTCCTGAGCAACAAGCACCCTACAGTCAAATTACACAAAATTATATGATTTTATGTTTGATACAAATGGAAATGTATAAAGGGATATGCAATATTGCTTCATCAATCTGTAAGAGAACTGACATTCTTTCATTCGGACATTGGTCACTTTTATGTTAATGTTCCTCACAACTTCAGTCAGGCATACCCACCACAGTAAGGGTCGTAGTACTCGTATTTGTCATACAGACGAGATTGGAAATTAGATTAAATGATGTATAATGCACTAGTAAACAAAATACAAAATCTGAACGAACAACACGCTTATCAACTGTTCAATTAGCTAAAGTTCATATGGGTCCTGCTGCATGTTTAATTCTGCAGAGGAGAGACTCCCACAAACAGCTGGAAGCAACAAACTAAACTTCAGCTCCAGTTAACATTTGTCAAAACCCAGATTTCATTAATTATTGGGGAATCTCAATAATCCAACCTGTTCTGTCTTCATTGTAATTAAGTTTAATTTTTATAGTCATTTCAGTTTGTAGTTGATGTAAAATTGTAGATTAAAGTGAATGGGGAGGGTATTTTTTCTTGTCTTTTGCTGTCTGTGATATTTTTGGACCATTACAGAAAAAGCAGACTCCAAATCGCTTCACACAACTCAAAATATGCTGCCTGTCCATTAATGCAACATGCAGCTCAGACTTGTGACATGTTGAAAGTGATACAGAAATGTTACTAGGGCCCACTGAAATTGCTGTCTCAAAAAATGATGAGGATGGTTGTCAGACATAAAGTCAACATGCTCATGTGCTTAACAGTGTGTCTAAAAGCAATTTAAGAAAAACTCATATGAACATAGGGTAATAATGATGAGGAAGTTTTGGATAATCTAATCGTTTATTCTTAACACCCTCATTCTGAATGTATGCTAATCCAATTGTTGTTTTATTTCTAAGAGAGCTTCAAGATGGCAAGTACAGAGATTGTGACTCCAGACCCCTCCAATGATAAGTCCAGCCGTTTTTTTTTGGTGACCTGGACCAACAACCTCCTGAAGACAAACTTCAGAAATGTACGACAAATGGGTTCAGGTATGTATGAGCAGTCCTTGTGCAGTTTTTCCATAAACCTGGTTCAGGTCACTTGAATCGCTGCGCTGCAACAAATTGTAAATACATTTAACTGTGGCTGTCTATAACCACGCCAACTTGAGTATTTTAGCCTTGCATTTGCTTGTGACAGTCTTGCCTCTCAAAGCCTCTTGTCTTGCACTTGTCTTGGCTCAGTTCAGTTCTCTCCTAAATGTCTACCTGTATTTGAAGATAACAGTTTTACCTTACTTTCATTGGTTGGTATGCAGTCACATCACAACTGTATTTGTTCTCTGTGGAGTTACTGTTACCTGCTCCTTGTTCACATTAAAAGTTCTCCAAAGCCAAACCAGCTTGAGCCTTTAATTGTGAAACATCTTTAGGGAAAAGAACAATTTGGTACTGAGTTAATAGAACGGATCATATGGCTAGTCTTCAAACGAAGCTGTTCTACACAACCATCAGATAATCATTCTTCTCTGTAGTATCCTGCTTTCTTATTTTCCTACCAAATGATTCTTCTTTTCATTTGCATAGACGGTGCTTTCTGAACTTTCTCTATGTGTGTATGATCTGATAGGTGCATGTCACTGTCAGATTATGGACTGTGTTCTTCCTGGATCTGTTGACATGACCAAGGTGAAGTTTGAAGCACAAAGTGAGGATGACTATAGGCACAACTTCAGTCTCCTTCATGAGGCCTTCAGCAAGAACGGAATTACAAAGGTATGTAACTCTGCCCAAGGATGGTGATATTATTATTCTTTATTTCTGTTTCAAAAACATACTTACAAGAAGCAAATCAATGTTTCGCAGCCCTATATTCAATCAGGAACAGCTGCACAACTGTATGGCCAACATGAACAACAATAGATGAGAGGCATGTTTGAATATTTTGAAATCATTTAGTCTCCTTGTACCCATCACCAGGATAGAGGGAGATTTGAAAAACTCCAGCAAAAATTACCATTTCTATTTGAGTCTAATCAAAACTGTAAATTAGAGAGTAAATAACCCTTACAACAATGAGTCAGTAACATTGATATATTTAAAACTGTTCTAAAAATCTCTATTGCAACTGTACCAAATTTTATGCTACAGAACTGAAGCAAAGCAGTGCTGCATCCATTCTCGTCATGGTAATACCAGGCGACCTCTTCAGTGAATGAACTGCACTCAGCAACTGTCTTAAAATGGCAAAGGGTTGCATTTTAATAACAAATATGATCTTATTCCGATACACATCACTCCAGGGTGAAAAGCTTTGATTAGTTAGCTTGAGAGATGCTGGTAGGCAAAGTAAAACAGATATGATCTTTGCTGTGACAGAACAAGAAAATGCATTTAGCTGTAAAATGCCTTTTTATTGTAAGGTATAGAATTCATAAATGTTGTCATCTCTTCTTTCACTCCAGACCATACCAGTTGAGGAGCTCATAAAAGGGAATTTTAAAAGCAGCTTTGAGGTCCTGAAGTGGTTCAAGTGTTTCTACACAGAAAATGTGAAAAGTACTGAATATGACCCAGTGAAAGCTCGAGACAGCCATGATATTACCCCCATTGTGACATCTCCTCAGTCAAGTAAGTGTAATTTTACATTTTCTTTCTTTGATTAATGCATTTTGTTTTGCTCATCACATTTACAGCACTTGTGCAGAAATGATGAATGTAATAAGATAGGGATAACTGCTACAAACTCAACAAAAAGACTCAAATTTCCAAGCTGCTGAGCCACAGACTTGTATCGAGTGGCTGAGACTTCGAAAAAATTCAGGCTCTCCACAGATAATGTTGTTGCTGTTTATTTCACAGGTAAAGGTGCAGGCTTAGAGCAGATCTGTTGACAGCTCAGGGACCTCATTCTGAACATAATAACCTTGGAAGGCAGGTACTCCATCACGGATGTTGGTTTTCATGCTCAGGTTAAGAAGCTCTGCAGTCAGGCTCAAGAGTTTATGGTAGACCTCCACACACAGTGCTCCTCCTGTCTACCAAGTAAGTCAGCCTGAAGGTGTTTTTTTGACTCAGGTATCAGGACAGCTTATCATCTTACCTTAACATTAAATGCCGTAGATTTTTCCTGTTAGTCACAAAAATCTTGGCAATATGGACAGAACTCCTATTACACTTTAGCTTTTTGCAGTTTTCAATGGTAAATATAGACAACTTTTCAAGTTGATATGCTGCTCATCCTTGAAGAAGCCAGTAGCCTGCTGTGCACCTACACCCTATCCTTAAGAAGAATTTCCTCCTATCAAGCCTTTGTCTCAGTCTCAGTGGAAAAGTTGTAGAAGACTTCTTGAAAAAGTCTGAGGCTGCAGAGGCACTGCCAATGTTAAACGAGGAGCTGTTGTTGTTTAACATTGCACTCAGAGGTTGCATTGCGGAGGAGCTGCTTTTAAATGACTGGGTGCTAAAGAGAATCACTTAGCTGCTGAACCCTCAGAACAGGCTGAAAGTGACAGGGAAAGCGGTAGGGATGCCTGGAACCAAGCTGGGAATCTGCAGCTTGCCCTGAGAACGTCAAACAGCTCACAAGTGAATACTTGTGAGCTTCCAGAACTTGCTGGAATAATTTTGTGTGGATCAGCCTGAGACACTTTGTTTTCCATTTCCAGAGCCAGAATGGTGTATGAACACAGGATCTTTTTAGCGCTCACAGAGCAGACAGCGTACTGCGACAATATATTCACTGAATCTGACAAAAAAGTGTATTGATTAGAAACGTTGACCTCACCTTTATATCTAACCTCTGAAGAAGGGGGTGCAGCTATGAAAGACTTTTTGCTTTCTTCCAGTGCACAAGAAAGGAAGTCACAGTACTTTAGACGACTACAGACCATTGGTAATGACATCTCATGAAGACCTTTGACAGACTGGTTCTGTGGCACCTTAGCACATGATGAATAACTCCCCAGATCCTCTGTAGTTCATGTATGAAACCCAAATCAGTGTGAATGATGCCATCATCCATCTGCTGCATAGGGTTTACTTATACCTGGAGAGGCTAGGAAACAATGAGAGCCACTTTTGACTTCTCCAGTGCAGTCAGCACCATCCAGCCCATCTTGCTGATGGAGAAGTATGGAGCATGTTGGCATGGATTACAGACTGCACAAACAGGCCACAGTTCATCCAGCTGTGGTGTTGGGCAGTACCAGGCCACCCTATTTCACCAACTTCAGCTTTGACTCTGGAATGCAATACCTTTAGAAGTTCTGTGATGATCCACTATGGTGGGGTGCATTAATGAGGATGAGGAGCAGCTCCTAAGATACTTTCTTTACCTCACTTTGAAACTCAAACATTCAATACATATAAATTCTCTGGAAATTTAAATTACTTTAAGTTTGGTACCTTGTTCGCTGCATATGCCATTTGACTTTACATGTACCATTGTTGCTTGTTTGTTTTCTTGTATTTCTTGTTATTTTTGCTGTTTTTCTTGTTCTATTGTGTATTATATTTAGATTTTTAAATACATTTTTCTACTTGGGAAACCTAAAGTGTTAACATGATGAAGGTAGTTCATCATGTAAATTATACAAGTATAGTGATTTTGCATCTAATTTGATTTAATAACCTGATGAATAAACCGCCCTTCATGATGTACATGTCAAAGAGGTTACGCAAAAGTGATTGCAATCAATCTCATGTGTTATTACCTATTTTTTTTCATTTTCTAGATCAGAATGGCGTTAGTTTGACAGTGAAGCAGTGTGAAGTCCGCCTTAAAAAGATAAACGGTAAGAGAAACATTTTTAACAACTGACTGGCACAACGTACACTATTTAAAGAACATATCAGACATATTAATATTGAATAATGCATTTATTTTGTAAGATGTTAATGTTTTTTAACTAAAATTTAATTTTTTGATATGCTTTGCAAGTGGCAGTGTTTTCAGGACACTACCAGCCTCCAGACTTGGAGTTTAAACACATTAAAATGCAGTTATAATGTCTTTGGCCTCAGTGCTGAAAAATACTATATACTTTCTGTTTCCTAAGAACCAATAAATGGACATGATGTTATTCCTGGAGAGAATGATGCTTTGTGGAAAGAGGTAACAGATTTTGTGTCTCTAAATCTTCTTTTTTCCAATCAATCATATCTACATAGTAAAAAAATTAGAATTTCAGTGACACAGAAGGTTATTGTGCTGACGTGTGCTGTTTGTTTTTTTGACTATAAATTTAGTCAGCTACACATGACTGCTGAAACCCGAGCAACACTGAAAAATGTTTTTCTACATTGGTGGTCTGAATCTTTCATTCTTCAACCCTTCTCATATACTAACAGCTTGTTGCCTTTCCTTATTCTTTTCATCTTTGGGGCCAGCTAAATCACTGGTGTGATGAGGTACAGTTTTCCCGTATGAATCTGTGTGCGTTCTGATTTACAATTGCGTGTGCATGGTATTTGAGTGTGTAATGAGAGTGTGCTGTCTCTCAGGGGACCATTAGGGGAGGTTATGGCTGGGGGAGCAGCTTGCGCCAGAAGCCACAGGCCCGTACAGTGTTTCAGGCTGGTGCTAGCAACTGTGGCAAACCCGTAGCTCTTGATAAGGACCGCGTAAATGGTCGGGAGTCCCAAGATGAGGTGGTAGGTATACTCACGTATACTACCAGAATACCAATGGGCCATGAAATGCTACTAGAGCAAAAAACCCTGCAACATCTGAGCTTCTTGGTTGTTTGATTAAAAATATGAAAAAGACTAAATACCAAAAGCTACAAATAACTCACCTAAAAAAGCAATTGCTGAGTAACCATTTACAGAGTGTTGAACTGAATTAGTTTAAGTACTGACTATTTTTTCGTTGCTTCCATTGACAGCAACTTTTTTTCACTAGCTTTATAGAGATGCGATGAACTTTAAATCAAATTTATGTGACAGAGACTGTTCAGTGGAGATTCAGTCAGCATCGTCAGACGTCTACAAACTCTGTCTGCTGCTGTATTTTGTGGAAAGCAGTAGATGAGCTGGGAAGCTCATCAATTCATACAGGCCAAGTGTCAGATGAAGAAAAAACTTGAAGGTGAAAAAATAAAATGAAATCGTAATTTTGTTTCTGATTAAACCATTAAATCAAGTGTATGGCATTTACCTGCATTCTGGTGACAGTCATTGATTATTATAATGTTGTCCCAACTGGGTTTCCATCCTCCTCTGTTGTTAGAACTAACAGCCTGGTCAGCAGCAACTGTTGACGCTCTGAAAGGACAAACAAAAACTTTACTGGACAAAGTAGTTTTCAAGAACGCTCCATTGTGAGTGGTTTCCTGTTGAAACATGCCTGTAGTGACAACAGAAATTTCACAGCAAAAATGGTGGCCCTAATCAGTCATTATCTACACCATTAGTATGTTCACATCACATCAGTAGTGTCTGATTTTAGTAGATGCCTGTGGAGAGTGCCTTTCAGTAAGCGGAGCAGATGACTAAAGCAATAGTGGACTTAAAAAAATTACAGTTTTGAGTTTAGTCATATCATAGTATGTTATTCTATGTAGCAAAACTAAAGCATGAATGTTAATACTGGTGAAACGCTCCCCTGCTTTTGTTTTTAACAAATCCTCTTTCATGTCAGCTGAAATTTAATATTAACAACAATGATCACCTGTCAGTGACTGCTGGTAAATTTAGGAACACATTTTCCCAAATGCATCACAAAATATAATTACAGTAACATATATTCTATAAGAAATAAACCAGATCTTTCATAAATTGTTTGCTGTCTTTTCACTTCTTTGACTGTTTTAAATGTGGTTGATTTTCAGTTAGATGAAACATCACCATCCAGTAAACCTACACCGACCAGAGGAAGAAGGAAGCCTGCCTACCAGGTAATAAGCTACTGCTTAAAAGACCAGCACATCCTTCTATGTCTGACACAGACGGATATGAGGACAATTTGCTTTGTTCTTGCTTTCTGCAGGATGGTAAAGGGTTTCTGGCAGGAGAGCTGGTCTGGGGGAAAGTGCAGGGGTTTTCCTGGTGGCCTGGGATGGTGATGCCTTGGAAGACCAAGTCTGCTCCTCCGGGTATGCGGAGGGTGGAGTGGTTTGGAGATGGGATGTTCTCAGAGGTTAGAAGTACAGTGCTTTGCTGTTAGCTTT
Source organism: Dascyllus trimaculatus (assembly GCA_024666655.1). Taxonomy (NCBI): domain Eukaryota; kingdom Metazoa; phylum Chordata; class Actinopteri; family Pomacentridae; genus Dascyllus; species Dascyllus trimaculatus. The sequence continues at coordinate 13,510,134 of CM045452.1, read as the reverse complement.
GATGTTATTAGTCTGGGATAAAGAGACATTGATAGATTTTTACATCATTATTGGTTTCTGTTGCAGGTCTATACTGAGGGTCTTATGCCATTTAGTGCCTTCACTAAGTACTTCTGCAAAAATTCCTTTGCCAGCTTGCCTATCTACAAGGAAGCCATCTACCAAATCATTGAGGTAATCAGAACATTTTGTACCACACCCCTTGTTTTGCGTGTCGACAGCCAACATGCAAAGTAACAGATTTACATCCTGATTTCTATTTTGCATCAGTTCTCATGTTCACACTGCTGCTGTATAAAAATCAACTAAGCAGACCTATCCCTGTCAAACTTCACAAATACATTGAAGATGCTAAGAAAACAGTCAAATACAGCAGAAAGAATCTCTGATCTGTCAGACATTTAGACTGTCAGGGCTGAAATATCTATAGATGTTATAAGAATCATCTCATTGCACTAAACAGACATTTTGACTCAACTGTTAAAATACAGTAGACCAGTAATATATTGTATGCAGTCTATGATCTATATTTATAAATGTACACAAACATCTCCATCAACAACATTTACTCTTTAAAAAAGACTGAAGCCTCAAAGTAAGTCAAAAAATAAAAATCTCTCCAATTCAGCTAAAATTAAAAGTTTTTTTTAATCAAAAGTCATATTGTTCAGTCAACATCTAAACAAATCAGTTCTTAAATCAGGTGAGAGCAAAGTGTTTTCCATGATGCCTTGAGGCTGCATAGGAAGATGATACTTTGGACATTGCAAATATACACAGATTAGCCACAACATCCTGACCACTGACAGGTGAAGTGAATAACATTGGTAATATTGGTACTATGTGATGTTCTGCTGGAAAACCTTGGATTTTAACATCCGTGTTGATGAGACTTAGACACCCAAACAAACATTGTCCCTGAACAAGCACACTCCCTCATGCAAATGGAAATCCCAAATCACAAACAAATCAAACATCCAACAATCAGGAACATGTTGAGGAACATGACAATGGCCCAACATGTTGATTTGACCTCCAAACTTCCTACACCCCATTCTGATCAAGCATCAACAGGATGCAGTGGAACAAGTTGGATTGACAGAGGCCCCACTGCACAAGCCAGAGTACCCAAAGGATCCACTACCAACATCCTGGTTCCAGACCCCATAGGACACCCTGAGAGGTCCTCTTGTCCATGCCCAATGGTTCAGAGCATTTATGACCACATAAGGGGACCAACACAATATTAGACAGGTGGTCATAGTGTTATGCCTGATCGGTGTAGTTTAAGGGTGATATTTTGAAGTTCGTTATCTATTAGCTACAACTTCAACCATGTTAATTAGCCTATAATTGTTCACATTTTGGCAAAGAGGCACAATTTGTACTATACCAAATTAGCTGTTAGCAGTTTCTGTTTGCAGTGTGCTGATTATTTGTCCAGACGGCTGTCACTGGATTATCATGATTCTTGAATTTTAATATTTTAAGGAGCATTTTTATATCATTGCTAACTTATTTTGAGTTGGAGACAAAGGCAGAAAGTAAGCCACTATTAATCACATTGAATCCAGAAATGTGTTTATCATTTCTGTGTATTTTTATTTATGAGTTAAAAGTCACAGACCATGTTGGTCAGTCATTACTATTTCACTTATTCGTAACATTTTGTATCACACCCTTGTTTTGTGAGTCGACAGACATCATGTCAAGTAACAGATTTGCATCCTGATTTCCATGTCTGCTACGGTCCATCTGCAGTTTCTCTTAAGCTTCCTGTTAGCAACATTTTCTTTGCCCACCAATGAAACACTATTATATTAAACAGTGTAGTCCCACCTTTCTAAATGCAGTATTGAGCTACGATAAAACTCATGAAACTACAACTAAATGAACTTCATGCCATTGGTTCTGTAATGTGTGATGCGGCTTTGTCACTGTCAGCAAACAGTTAAGTGGCTATAGCAAATCTGTTATTATTATTATCTATTATTATATTATTACTAATATTTAGCATTTGTTTTTGTTGTTTTATCGGGGTGACAGTCTAAAGTTTTGCTAATTGGGATAAAACTGTGAGCAAGTTTATGAAAAATCAGTTAACTCTTCAACGTTCACCCTTTCCCCTTTTTCCAATAAAAGATTAAAGGCATACAAGTATGTTGTTTGCTGGGCTGTTATGGTGAAAACGGCATGTAGCATTTAGTGATTTAACAAGTTTATGCCCCTATAGGTGGCAGATAAAGTAAGAAATCATGATTTTGTTTGCTTTGTCATCACAAAGTAAGGAACTATTGCTGCTGCTGGTGTTAGTATAAAATGGTTTGCAGTGTTTGCATAATGAGTCTTTGTGCTTGCAAATGATGTATAGGTAGTCAAATTCATTACAGATGTCATTAAAAACACAGCTGCCGAATTTGTATTTGGGTCATGAGTGTTACAGGGTTGACAGCAGTAAGAAAAAGAAGGAGAATTCTACTTATCTGTCAAACTGCTGAGAGGCCATTTGGCCAAGATGTTTTTTGTGTCATAGTGATTGCTCAGAGTCACTCAGTAAATATGTGTCAGGAAATGTTTCACACACTTGTACCATGGCTTTAGATTTTGATCACTTCTGTAATCTGCAGTTGGCAGGTGAGCGGTGTGGAAAGTCTTTTGTCAAGGCAAAAGGTGATAAAGAAAAAGAGCTGAAGCTGATGCTGGACTGGGCTTTTGAGGGATTTCTGCCTACAGGGCCTGAAGGATTTTTACCTGCTGGTATGTGCACTATTACAAATCCTTAAAAAATAGCTTCACCTCTCCAAAATCCCTTTTTACTGTGTTTCCTTCACCAGGGAGGGCAGTTTTATAAACACATACAGTATATTATGGCAGATTTGTCCATGGTTTCTCTCCTAGAGAGCCTCAGAGAGTAGACTGGTTAAGACAGTTCTGCTAAACATATTAAGGTTTTAGAAATAAAACATTAGTTGTCACGTTTTGTCCTGCACAGTCTTCTAGCTAAGCAGCAGTTTCCCTTTAATTTTCTTGTTGATATGCCAAAAGATGCTTCTTAAACTGTGATTTTTCCATGGAATTTCTGTTTATTCCATATTTTCCTGGTCTTCAAGAGTCTTCTGTGCAGATTGATTCATCTGACTCTGCCCTGTCTGACTACCAGCCCCCAGCAAAAAGAAAATCTGTTTTTAAAAATAAATCAAATGCACCCGGCATCATCGATACCAGAGGTACGTATTTTTGATTTCATGAATTCCATATACTTGCAAAGATAAACATTTGACAAATTTACCAGATGATGGAATAGACTTTTTGTTGCTATCACCATTTTTTTCCTATTTGTGATTTATCGCTTTTCTTTACAGAATCAATAATAGAAAAGCTCAAAGTGAAAGGCAACACAATTGAAAGTAAGTTAAGTGTGAGTATATGGAATAAGTTTGTGACCTAAAATATTTGATAAAAATACAGAATTCTTAATTTTAAGGTAATGTTTTATTTCAGATTTTTGTTTGTCTTGTGGATCATCTGAGATTGAAGTGCAGCACCCGTTGTTTGAAGGTGGTCTTTGTCTAAAATGCAAGGTAATCTAATCAAACACTGATCTATCCCTGTCTGCTTTGTGTGGTCTTCCTCCATCCCAGCCAAGTGTCTAAATGTTTAACCTCCATCTGAAACACAGTTGCCATTAACATCCAAAATGCTGCAAAACGACCTTGTCACTGTTTGCAGGCGAACTTCTCAGAGACGCTGTATCGCTACGATGATGACGGCTACCAATCATATTGCACTGTGTGCTGTGCAGGTCTAGAGGTCATCCTGTGTGGCAATGCCAGCTGCTGCAGGTAAAATCTGCTCAGGTGTTATTTTTCTTATCCACCAAATTCAGTTACCAGTTCATATCAACCATGACTAACGATTGTCATAAGCTAGATCAGTGATTTTCAAAGAATGCTGTACAGGTGATCTGAGACCTCTGTTCATGGTTCAGTCTCCATTTTGCATTAATTGTCAAGTTCACAATACTGCTGTATACAAATCAGCTGAGCAGACCAATCCCCCTTAAACTTCACCAAATACACTGACAACATTAAGAAAACAGTTACATACAATAGAAAGAAAGAAAACAACAGTTTTTATTGCCGACCTGTCAGACATTTAGACTGTCAGGGCTGAAATATCTGTAGAGATGTTATTTTAGGAATCCTCTCATCACACCTACCAGAAGTTTTGGTCTTATTAAATACTTCAAGAATTACATCACTAAAATGTTAATATACCATTAGTATTGGACCAGTGATATACTGTATGCAGTCTGTGATCTGTAATCTGAATGTGTTGAAACGTCTCCATCAACCACATTTACCATTTTAATAAATGAAGCCTCAAATCAAACAAATACAATACAAATTCTCTCCAATTCAACTAAAATTAAAAGTTTCTGTCAAAAGTTTGTATTGTTAAGTCAACCTCTAGACCAAATAGCTGTGAAATCAGATGAGAGCAGAGTGTTTTCCATCATGCCTTGAGGCTGCACAGGAGAATAACTGTGGTAACTGGTGACTGTTACCACAGTGGCTGGACAGACATCTAACTAACATACACTGTGCGCTGATTGCTGGTGACTGATTCTGCACAGTTCTGGCTCAACACAAACAGGGTTAACTGCACCCCCTTACAGTTCCTATTATACTGATATTTTCAACTTAGTTATCTGTTAGTTTGAACTTCAACCCTGGTATTTAACCTATATTTTTTCACATTTTGGAAAAGTCACACCATTTTTAGTTTACCAAATCATTTTTTTTCATTTTCATTTTTCTCTGCAGTGTGCTGATTAATATACAGACAGCTGCCACTGGACTACTTTGATAGTGAAGGAAACTTAAAAGCATCGTGATTCTCAGACAATTTTTTTAGTTTTTAATTAGCATTTTAAAATGGTTTCTTAGTTGATTCGTAATGGAGATGAAGGCAGAATCCACGAGTATGTATCATTTCTGTGTATTTTTGTGTGAGTTAAGAGTCATAGAACATGTTATCTCAGTCAATGCTGTTACACCAATTGTTGACTGTGACCGTCTCAAATTAACATTTTAAACTACAGTTACGTACTTTGATCCCTTTCAGTCACACACTGTCTTTGCCTCATGTCTCTTCCTCCACGCACCCCTTCAGCTCAGTTTGAGCATTTTTGTCTGCGTTGCCGCCTGAATTTCAGTTTTCTAAATGACAAAACATAAAGAAATGATAAACAGTAGGGATGGTCAGTGGCAGCTAATCACTCATGTTTGTTCTCGGGTGTTCTGTGTCTCTCCCAGATGTTTCTGTAAGGACTGCCTGGACATCCTGGTTGGGCCGGGAACCTTTGACAAGCTGAAAGATATTGATCCCTGGAGCTGCTACATGTGCAATCCGTCACAGTGTGATGGAAACCTCAAACTCAGACCAAACTGGAGCGTTAAGGTTCAGGACTTCTTTGCCAACAACAGCGCTATGGAGTTTGTATGTACCACACTTGCTTTATGTTAAAATGTATAACATTAATTTGTTCTGATGATGAGAGAAGAGCTGTTCATTCTTGGATGTAAACTGCCTTATTTGCCTCATCATACATTCACTTATGTTTTCAGTTGTAGCATGTGTGTGAGTCAAGTTACAAACTAATCCTCATGAAATGAAATATATGTTTGTAAGAGATGCAGTGTTCAGTCAGCTAATTTATCCTGTCTATTTATGGCAGAAGTTAGCAGATTTAAATTAATGTCCTTCTCCAGTCATTAAAAATTCATCTATGTGTATCAAAGTTACATATTTACATGTTTTTTTTCCATGAGAATAATCCCTTCCTGCTTAAAATGGCTTAGATACAAGCTTACTTACTCTAAAATGTGCAGATCTGTGAAGTCCCCAGCCTCTTTTCCACTCACCCCTTCCTACTCGCTGAAGCTGGAACACACCAACCCACGACTGCACACAATAGCAAATTGTAATTTTGCAGAAAGCCCCGCCCTGCATGTAGACAGGATTGATTCCTTACGTTTGTTACGTATGAAACTGAAGAAGTCTGAGTCTGTGTTTTTGAGACTGTCACTGGCACAGCCATGGCATTAATTGACTCACTCATGATGTGCCTTCGGGCGTATAAAAACAATATATAGACAAGGTTAAAAACTTGATTTTCACTAGAAGTGGTCTTTAAGCTTCGCCCGGATAAGGCAAAAAGAAATGATTAGGGCAGCAGCTAATAACTATTTTATTCATTAATAATGATTGTTTATAATTAACTAATTATGATTGTTTTATAAAATGTCAGAAAACTCTAGAAAATGTCAGTCACAGTTTCCCAGACTCCAAAGTAACCAAGAGTTGTGTATATACAATATATATGCTTTATATTTAGTTAGTTACGCTTGACTTAAAACCTGACTGATGTGGTTGAAGGGCATTATTATCCCCCAGGCAGCTACATAGTTCTGAGATGACCAGTGATTCTAGGATTTTCAGGTTGGATCAGAAATCACCACCTCAGGGGATTTTGCCTGAAGTTAAAGTTAAATTATAAATTTGTACAAATGATTCAGGAATAACTGGTTAGGAACCAGGGGTCAAAATTATCCTCACCAAGAGCCTTTCCTATTTGCATACCTCTGAGTATGTGGCAGGTCTGAGTGAAAATTTGCCATTACTGTATGTATGATGTGAGGGCTGGAAGAGGAGCAGTTTTTTGATGTTGGACAGCTGCCTTCGGCAGTGTTTACCAGTAGGTTGTCAAATATGTCAGAAATGAAATGAGGTGATTATTAAAAGCTTCAACTGTGCCACTTTTATTAATTATGGGTCTACTTTCACCTTTAATTGCTGGGAGCAGTTTGGAGGGCTTGTGCTTTAAGGGTTTCTAATAATCCAAAGAATGTGGTTCCATTACCATTGCATTTCAGAATCATACAATACTCCGATTTTAATAAGAGAAGTTTTCTTATGAAGGTGATGACCTGGATCATCGGCTGTCTGAAGCTTAAACCACGCAGAGTTTGAGCCCGAAGCCCTTGCAATGCACCAAAGTTTATTTCTAGAGAAAGTTAAAGAGAAACCCAGAGATTTAATCCATTTCTTACTATAATGTTTATCAAATTTTATTTTTATTTTTTTAATCCCAGGAGCCTCACAGAGTTTACCCATCCATCCCTGCTGATCAGCGCAGACCAATCAAGGTGCTCTCACTTTTTGATGGCATTGCAACAGGTGGGTAGCTAGCTGGCATCTATGATATTCTGTTTCTACATACTAATAAAAGTACTTTGGAAGGTGGAGTTGGAGAGTTGCCTAAATCAAAAATACAAATGTAATGGGAGACAATAATGGAGTTTACGTGACATAAAATGTATGCATTTTTGTTATTAACCTGCATTTAATTACTGTGGCACCATGACAGGATACCTGGTGCTGAAAGACCTGGGCTTCAAGATCGAGCGATACATTGCTTCAGAGATTTGTGACGATTCGATCGCTGTAGGGATGGTCAAGCATGAGGGCAAGATTGAATATGTCAATGATGTTCGCACTATTACAAGGAAACATGTGAGTACTAGCTGAAGAAACACTACTCTGAAAATATATCTGAATCAGTGTTTATCTCTGTAGTCATTCAGTTTCTGTATTTAGAGTAATGGTTTTAACCTCTGTGAGTTTGTGTCGCACTGAAAGTGCTAAAAATAATATTAAAGAGCCCATAATTATATTTTTCCCCTTGCTATGATATGTATCAAAGGAACTTATTCTCTCCCACAGAAATGATTGCACCTTATCTGCTTGAAATGGCTCATCAGAAGTCCAGGCTTTTTTCCATTGTTTACACCACCATGTAACACACTTGCAGAACGCCTTAACAAAAATTAGCAGCTTCCTCGCAGTCTGACATTATTTTGTCTCTGGAGCCATTTCTGTTCGGACTACATTCCCATATTCATAGATGTGGAGTTAGGCCACGTAGCTAGCATTGCTTCACTTTTGTCCAACTGACCGATCAGAACAGACTGAGTTTTTTAGAAGGGGAACCTTAAAGAGACAGGAGCTAAAACTGAGCATTTCAGAAGAAAAAGAAGAAACCTTTATTGTCGCAAATACATTTTGTACAGTATTGTGAAATGTCGTTGGGGTCAGAACACCAGAGTCAGCCATGCTATGGTGCCCCTGGAGCAGGAAGGGTAAAGGGCCTTGATCAAGGGCCCAACAATGGCTACATTGGGGTTTGATCTACTGACCTTCTGATCAGTAGCCCAGGGACTTAACCGTTGCACAATCACTGCCCCCAGACAGAGGAAGAGAAGTGGTGCTGCAGCAATGTACAGTCTAACAAAAACAATGTGTTTTCTTTGAACATTACAGCATGTAAACATATTCTAGCAGACCCCAAAATAGATTGATGAACCAATGAATGTGCTTAATATGGGCTCTAAAAATGTGAACTAAACTGAAGCCCTGTTTGTGTGTTGAAGCTGGCTGAATGGGGTCCATTTGATCTTCTGATTGGAGGCAGTCCATGTAACGACCTGTCCATGGTCAACCCTCTCCGAAAAGGATTATTTGGTATGCAGCTTGTTCTGTTAAAGGCATTTTTGTGTTTTTGGATGCTGAACAATAATAGGTGAAAATAATGTTGCTATACATTTCAGTGTCTTTTACGCACATAAACTCTTCTTTAATGGACCAGTCTTTCTGTCTGTCTGTCTGTGGATGTCCTCCAGAGGGCACTGGGAGGCTCTTTTTTGAGTTTTACCGCATCCTGACCTTGCTGAAGCCGAAGGAGGATGACAACCGTCCATTTTTCTGGTTGTTTGAGAACGTGGTCTTCATGAGCGCCAACGACAAATCAGATATTTGCAGATTCCTTGAGGTAATTATATCTGATCATCGCTGAAAGTATGCTGTCAGTCTGATGGCAAAGAACAGACAGCACTAAGTGTAAATATTTGCTTTCTGACATTTTTTTCCAGTGTAATCCGATTCTTATTGATGCAGTGAAAGTCAGTCCTGCTCACAGAGCTCGCTACTTTTGGGGAAACCTTCCTGGCATGAACAGGTACATACTAATACAGTCATATTCCTTCCGTAATGCATGTAAGCATAACTGAAAAATTAATGCTATCTTTGGAAAGTCCACTTCTGTTTACATTCCTGTCTGTGTTGTCTTTCAGAGCTCTCACTGCATCTCTAGATGACAAAGTGTCTCTCCAGGATTGCTTGGAAAGTGGACGTCAGGCAAAGGTAGAAACATTTTTTAAGCATATTTCGGTAATGACTTCATAAAGTATTTAGTTTCTACAGTGATCTAAAGTGTCAGAGCTGGTTAATGTTTGTTTTCATAAAATCAACTGTGTAATCAGGAGACTTTAAATGAATCTGTTGTGTTGTGTTTAAATTTGTCATCTCTTCCTGCAGTTTGACAAAGTCCGCACTATCACAACAAAGTCCAACTCCATAAGGCAGGGGAAAACGGGGTCGCTACCTGTCAGCATGAATGGCGAGGAGGACTACCTGTGGTGCAGTGAATTGGAACAGTAAGCGTGATGTAGAATTTAGTGATTTGTCTCAAAGTGGTTTTATTGAGTTTATATAGCGACTTTGTGCTGCTCCAAACAATATTCTGTTATATAAATTTTATTTGGATTGTGAGAAACAGAACCACACAGGCTGCCAACCACTGCATCTACTGCAGTACTAATAGCACTACAGGTAGTACAACATATGACTTAACTTAAACACTATACTGATAAACAGTATATTTATTGTCTTTTTAGGATCTTCGGCTTCCCCAAACATTACACAGATGTGAACAACATGGGCCGGATGCAAAGGCAGAGAGTTCTGGGTCGCTCCTGGAGCGTCCCTGTGATTCGTCACCTCTTCGCCCCACTGAAGGATTACTTTGAATGTGAATAACAACGGTGACGTGAATCTTCACATCAGAGCAGCAGTGGTAAACCTAATGCCTTATCCTGCCCTGTGTTACTAGGTTGTTCAGACTCTCCAGTCTTTCTCTGAAAGGTCTAATTTAGGTTTCACTATTTTGACATTTAGAAATGTTTTGCTCATGAGCCCCTTCAATCCTGTGAATTATTAGTCATCCATGGCCCTCGATCACCAGCAGGCACAGACACTGTTCACTTTGGTTAATTTCCAGGTTTACTTTGAGAAACGATGGTGCTCAAACAGTAATGTTACTCAGACTACAGGCCTGTGTCACGAAGTGAGATGTGACGGTTACCTCAGATCTTTCTGTATCACCAAGCTGGCTCACATTTAACGCAGTAGATCACCATGGTAACCAGGTTAACTTCAGAGGATCCGATCAAAAACAGCCAACACCTCCATCACCTAAGTGTAGAAGGAAATGTAGTTGTCAGCGTTTATAGTGAGGTGCATCAGAGACTTTTTTTATGGATCAGTCACTATGATGACTACGTTGGAGCAATAGGAAACGCTTTTGCACGACTCTGTGTCCAGACTGAGACTAAAACAGAGAGTTTACCACACTGTCAGCTTAAAAATGACGTCAGGTAGACTTTAACGTGGTTGCAATGAATAATATTTTTAAGATTTTGTTTTGATTGTAGTTTTCTGTTCTGGTTGAGAGTTGATATTTCACACCAGCGTTTTTGGCAGCAGACAGCAGTGAGCTCATGAATATAGTGAAGCATTTAGAGGCTAGATATTGACCTCAGGACCAGAAGGCCAACAGCACAGACAAAAAACAGTGCCTACTAAAAGTCCTCAGGTGGTTAGAACGAATCTCTGATTGATGCTAATGTTGCGTAACTGCTGCATGTATAAATCGGCAACATAAATATGTTGGTTTTGTGTTTACAGCTTTTCATCTTCAGTTTTTAAATGTACCTTCTCCCATCATACGAAAAACTGCTCCAAAATGTCACTGCTCCGGTTTGTTTGGTAACCCAAAGAGCCGCAGAACTTGCTTCGTGGTACAGGCCCCAGCTCTCTACCTCAACACTGATTTTTTTGGTTAAAAATCTGCAGTTACACTTTTTTGATCTTTGTTAACTTATGACTTTGAAACTTGTTAACTTTGCTTTCTTTCTACATGTCCTGTATTTTATATTGTCCTACTGTGTAATCTGGCCAGGGACTTAAGGTCTGATCTGATCATGCTCTTCCTGTTTAGATCATCAGATGCAATGAATTTTATTATTGTTACTATCTGGTGATTAATTTTATTGACCGGTTATTTTTTAATCTGTATTTTTATACATTGTTAACCAAACTCTACTGATCCCACTGTGGTGCACCAGTGATTTTGTCCAAAATCACCTCACTGGTTTTGCATCAGTGCTCACGTTTTATGTATTTTAAGGACTGTTATTTATACAAGACCAAAAATATTTTAAATCTACTCACTAAGGACTGTTAAAACTGTGTCTGCTGAAAAAACTTAACTGGAGAGTTCTAATACACTGCAGACGTCTCACTTGAAAACATACATACAGCGTCTTTTAAAGTGGGAGTCGTGTAGCTTAGAGGACTGTGACAGTGGTTTTTCATGTGTACTCTTTGAAACAAAAAAGCCATTACATTTCTATTCTGAATAAGGTTTTGTAAAAGTGCAAAAGCTGCAAAGCCTTTAATGTCATTGATCCCTTTTATGAAAACAACGGCAACATGGATCTTCCTCTGGGGGAAACAACAGCACGCAGGTGAAGACTGTAAGAACAAAACACCAAAGCACGCTTGTAGCGTACTACGGCTTTGTTTTGTTTTTGTTACTGAAGGCAAATAAAAAGGGAAAAAAACATATGAACTAATAATAAGTTCAGAACAAATATGATTTTTTTAAAATACATTTTTAAAGCCCCTTACATTTTATTTTATCATTCTGACAGGACAACTTTGTTTCCTGCAATTTTTAATATTGCATGTATTTTCTCCAAACTCTATATAATTTTACAATTACAGGGGTTCATTTTAATGATAGGGAGAGAGACAGAGTGAAAGGGGGCATAGAGAGAGATAAACATGCAGCAGAGGGTCGTGAGCCGGACTCAAACTCAGCACCGCTGCCCGCCCTAACTCAGTGAGCTATATGGCAGCCTCAATTAAATTTTTATACAGAACTACCTGATATATATTAAACAGTCATTCAAAAGTGAAACAGCTGCTTGTTTCGACTGAGAAATGAAAATATTATGATGAAAAGTAGCTTCAACACCAAATTCTGACCTGTAACTTTCTCTGTGTTTGCTTACTTGGCTCTGCTTTATTGGTTTTCATACATTGTGTCTGGCTGGAAGCTATACCTGAATAATTAAAGTACTTTAAAAAAAAAGTGACATTCTCAGTTTAAAGCTTCTCAAATGACATGATTTGCTGCTTATGTTTTCTGAATATCAGAATATTTAAATTTTGGATTTCTTTCCGTAATGTTGAGGCTAAAATAATCAATATTGTAATTCTTTTCCACAGATGTAATGTAATTTTTAGATCTTGATGTCACTGACTGTGTGCACCAGACATTTGTGCACCAGGAAGTTGTGGTATGATTTTATTTCATTGGCCAGAAAGACATCAGTTACGACAAAATGGTTAGATTAATTGTTTAGATCAACTGTTTGTACTGACATAACCACTGATACAGTCCTTTAAAGCTCAGTGAGGATAGAAATGGTGCGATTTTTAAAAACTTTTGTAATTCTTCTTAAAACATCAACAGTACTGTTCAGGTGTCCCTAAAGTGTGATTTTATGTACACCTGTGTTATTATTGTTCAGGTGCATCATGTTGACTTTACTGAAAATTACTATGTCAGTGCTGCCTTAGCTATGAGTCACAAGTAGTGTCCTTTGGTTGACCATGCAAAAACATTTCACTGTATGTTGTGGACATTCATGGCGGACAGGACTCCAGCGAAGTGTTCTAATGTGGTCGACACTTTACCTCACTGCTTGTTTGATGTTGCTGCAGTAAAGGTGCTAACTTTGCATGTACACGTTTAGTTTTGTCTTTTTACATGTTACCTGTGATCCTAACTGGAACCAGCTGAAAGTGAACTTTTCTTTGTAGGTTTTTGTTTTGCAGTGTGTTGACTGTTTAACTGTGTGTTTGTTTTTATCAGATGACAACGTAATGTAGAGAAATGTTAGTGCAACGGTCAAGTATCTTGGTGTAAACAACAAATGTTGGCACGCAATGAATAAAAGTATGTGTGGGATTTTTAGTCTGGCTATTATATGGACAAATTGTTTCTTTTTTGCCTGTTTTGTTTTTATTATTTATCAGGTCTGAATTGTTTTAGCAAACAAAATGCCAATTCATGAGCCGTACTGTTTACACATGGCTAATTAAAGACATAAATTCAGGGCAGATTGGCTCAGGACCTCATTTTTCTACATTTTTTACTCAATGACAGTTGAGAAGTTAAAACATTTTATGCTGTAGAGCCGTCTCTGGGAGGGTCACCATACAACATACATAATGCTTGTTGGATGGTTAAATAGCTTCGGAAACCTCCTCAGACTACACTATCCTAGTGTCCGATTAAGGTGAGAGCTGCCTCACCGCAAGAGTTACTGAAGATAAAAATGTGAAAACTATAATGTGACAAAGTATTGACACCTGACTTGAATCTATTTAAAAACTCCGGGATATTTTTAACAGAAAGGCAGAGAAGCACAACCCCTCCAACAAAGCGTAAATAAATCACTCCAGAAATTTGTGCAACTCTGGTATCCTCCATTTCATGCTGAGGACATGGTAGATATGTAAGTATTGAAAAAAAAAAGAATTGAATCTCAATAATGACAAATGTACTCACTTTCTACTGTGGGGCCTCTAGTTTTATCATAGTACATTTAAATGTTCAGTTTTTAATTTTAAATAGGAGCCATTACCCAACTGTTTCACTTCCAAGTAATGGATTTCCTGTAAGGTGACACATTTTTGAATCAGCTGACATTTAGTTGATATTACACAAGGAGTTTACTCACCTCTGTTGTATGCTGTACATCCACATGCTGTCACAGCAAAACAAAGCTTGTTGCTTGAGCTTGATTCGCCTGTCCAGTTGGCACATATCCTCCCAGGGCTCAAATGAAAGGCTTTAAACTGAAAATATAAATGTACTGTAGGTATAACAGAGAAACAGTGCTGAGTAACTATTTCCAAGTCAAATGCGACATATTTTCTCGCTTTCCAAGGTCAAAGTTTTCCAATAACACAACCCATCATCACAAAGCTGGCACATTCGTCAAAATAAATAGAAACAATCTACAGCAACATTTGGTTAAAAATTTTCATGTTCTTTATTGTAAAATACACACTTTTATGTACACTGTGCTGTAAAGAGTGAAATTTCACTTGGAAGATGATGCGGTTTCCCAGGGTTTTAGTATCCGTACCATCTGAGAAGGAGTAGGACTCTGGTTGCTCGGCTGTATGTCCAGTTTTTTCACTCCAGGCACTTCCTTTCCCTCCTGAATGAGTTGCATCACCTCCGCAAAAGAAAGCTGCTTTGTCTCTGTGTGTGCAGATGCTTCTGCTGTTTGGGTTTTACTGATATTAGAGTCTGAGTGCGGGGGCGTCTTCTGGTCCAGCTGCTCAACAGCTTTGCCCAATGCCGAGGAGACACGGGGAGAAGAAGAGCTCCACTCTTTGTAGCTGATTCGGTCAATGGGCTCAACAAACCTGGAGGTGACAGACAGGAGACAAAATGATGGCGGGGTTATTGTTTATAAAAGGCTGAATGGGAAACAAGAGTTAATTTCCTTTTATTTAAGAATCTGACTACATACATCATGTGAATTATCTTCAGTGCTTCTACACATTCACTGGTGAAAAAAGCGTCAGATCCTGGTGCTGCAGTGGTAAGTAATGGGCTTATTTAAAGATATCAATACTACGTCGTAATTAAAAGTACTACATCACAAATAGTCCTGCATTTAGTCAAGCAGTGCACTTAAAGCTAGGTGATGCAAGCTATTACACGAGAATTTTTGATTAAGTTGTTAAAAGTCTCTTTACATCCTCACAGCAATCAGTAAATCACAAGCTGATAATCAAAAGAAAAAAACTTGCTAACTGTGGCAGTCACAGGTCTGTAAAAAGCCTTTCCAATCATTTATATGCAGTCTATGGTTCAATCATTACATGTGCTCTGCCATGAGATGATTAAAAGGCAAATCGAGTCCAGATTTGACCAGTTTATATACAGCAGCATTAGATCTGGCCCTGGTCAAATGTGGATAAGAACAAAGCAGTAAATTACCCTCTTCCCTCAATTTTACAGAGAGAAAAAAAAGATCATAAATCAGAATTTGTGTTCTTTGGCCTCTCTGGGACAATCTGGTCAGTCTAGGGTTTCAAAAATCAGCAGTGAAATCTCCCACCACACACATATATATAGTGGATTTTGATCTGAATATTTTTTATGAATTGTAGTAAACCAGAAAATAGAAACACTGAAGTGAATCTCAAAAGCTTGTTTAATATTACTGATTTATTTTCAAGTTTGTTTTTTAGTAAAAATACATAAAATGAAATAGGAAATACACAGTAGGATTGGAATAAAGATGAAAACATTTAACAGCATATAAATATCTGTGTTCAGGTATGTACAGGGGAATTTACATTTAGATCCAGATAGATATGTTAAGTTGTCTGTATGTTAGTAATGTAAGTCTCTACCTGTTGTAGAAGAACAGTTTCAGGTCCCGCAGTTTGTTTTCCTCTATGCTGCTGTCGGGTTTGTTTAAAGATTTCAGACCGTCCACAAACCGCTGATCAGCCTCGAAGTTATAAGAGTCGAACCGCATAAACACAGACTCCATATCAACACTGATTTCTCATCATCAGCTGCTCTTGAACAGCAGCACTTCCGGTTTGTTCGTGTTTGGCATCAACAAGTAAAGATAAAGAAGGTCCTCAGCGGAGAGAAACAGCAGAGTTGCCGCTGCAGCGCCCCGCAGGTCACAAGCAGTACTGCAGCTCCACACAGTCAGACTGGAGGGACAAATATTCACATCCTTTACTCAAGTAAAACAAGTAATACTACAGTATAAAAACACTCTGTTCTGTTGTATATTTATTTCAAATCTTTAAATTTGTGGATAAGTCCCTCTACGTTCACTGTCTCATTTTAAAAGGGGTCTTTTTGAAGGGAAAGTCATGGCTTGCTGTTTTATCCTTTTTTCAGTCCTATGCTAAGCTAAGCTAACCATCTCCTTTAGTTTTATGCTTTCACGAAGGCATAAAATTAAAGAAAACCACTTGTATGTTTGATATGTTGGTGGAGTCAGAAGCCAGTTAGCTTAACTTAGCACAATGACAGAAAACAGCTTGTCTGGCCACGTCTAAAGGTTTCAAAATCTAATAATCAGATTAAAATAGGAGCATTAGCTCTATCAAGTCTCCGTAAAATGGTAAAAGGACACTTTTATACTTCAGTATTTTTGAGGACTGAATAAAGAAATATAAAATTTTAACTTTAGCAGTGGATGACTGGCAGATTTTTATTTCCTTCAGAAAGAGCTAGGATAGCTGTTTCCAGTCTTTATGCTATGCTATGCTAAGCTAAGCTAACCATCTTCTGGCCCTATTAAATGTTTAGTGTGCAGATATGAGCAAAAAAAACATATGAACAAAATTAAGAATTCTTCCTAAAATGCTGCACTGTTTGTTTGACTGTCCCTGTTATACTTATCATTGATCCTATTTTTGACAGTTTTATTATTATTATTGTTGTTGTTATGGTGTAATTTAGCAGCGCTGATTCCCAGAAAACAGTCACAAAAAATTTAATTCCCTGAAACAAACTAACAGTGTATCTGTTAGTTCTGAGGCAAAACAGTTGGGTTTGCAGTTTTCGCTCAAACCCAATTTTTGCACGGTAGTAAATTTATTTCCCCAAAAAATATCTATAGTAAAAGTGTCACACATTAATGCAATTTTAAATTTTTATTTTTTGTAGCATCTGAAACATACGCATTTCTTGTATTGGTATCTACACTGGTCTGGTTTGTAAGTGTCTCTGCCACCGTCTCACTGGTATGTTATAGTGAACTGGAGATAATCCATTGTGGAGCAACCAACCACACTGTTGTGCATAACAGTAGAGGATGAACACGTGTGGTGAGCAGAAACATGACCCCGTGTGATTGTGAGTCCTTCACTCGCTGTCCTTTACCACAACATGTAAGAAAATTTAAGCCAACTCAAAAATTTAATATCTATTTGTACGTATATTAGAAGGTTACACATGGTAAACTGGCTGTAGTGTTTTTAAACCACAGTGGAGGTCAAGAGTCAAACAATTAACAGAGGGGGAAGGGAGCTGGATCATCCTCTAACCAGGTGAGTAAATCTCATTAACTACTTAGCTGTTACTTTTTCTTTTTTGAGCTTGTGACGTAACGGCGACCTGAAGGAGCTGATCACTGCAGAGTTTCTGAAGCTTAAATAAAATCAGGTTGTGTGACTGTAAAGCAAACAAAAATCCTGGATAAAGACATACAAGATCATGAAAAGTGTGGGCGTGTTAAACATTTATTGAATAAAACATGAGGTTATTCTCTACAAAATACAGTACAGATAGTATAAAATGAATTATAAGTGATTGAAATAAGGATTAAGAGTGTTTTTAATTGCACCAAAAGAAATCTATTTGTCAGTCTGCTCACAGCTCTCCTAAACATCCCATGTAAAGCTGACTTTACATTTACAGATCACATGTTAAATTTGCCTCTGACTGTGGCATCAAAGCAAAAGCTGCCGTTTGTCCTCCTGCCCGGCTTCAGTTGGAGTCGACGCTCACTGGAGCAGAGAATCTGTGCCGCTGGAGTTTGCTGGGGTTTGACGTTTGTCTCTGGGTGGAGCGAGATGCACGAGCGAAGCAGAAAGCCAACGTGCTGCTGGAGCTGCAGTCGTAGTTTCCATCCTGGTCAGAGAGAGAGAAGAGACTAATTTACAAAGAGGTGGATGAAATGATGGGAATGTGTGTCTATTTATAAACTTAATGAGTAATCATTCAGTCTATAAATGCCAGGAAACAATCAGTAAGGTCTGTCATTTTCATTGAGTCCTAAACTCAAAAAAAGCAGCAAATCCTTGCATTTCAAAGCCACAACCAGCAAATGTTTGGCATTTTAATGTTTGATAAATATCTCAGTTTTAAACTATATCTCTGTTGACTTACTAATTAATTAATTAATTTATTATTCAGCCATTTACTGCAGCACTAGAGCTTGCATTCAGTTTTAAATCTCACCTGCACTCGTATAGCTGCCTCTGTAGCAAACCACAACCCCAAATTACACACACTGCACATATTGCATAAAGGAGAAAGAAGAAAAAAGCAGGACAGCGGCACCAGAAGTAGTCATGAGCTCAGTCAATTAAAGCTGGCACATACGGCTCACTTTCATCCGACCTGATGACTTAATCTGTACAGCTGCCATTGTGATTTACAGCACAGTCTCAAAAACAGGAAGAGTAATGTAGAGATTGTAGACATTCTAGTTGGTATACTGTAACCAAACCTTGTTGATGCTGTTTTGGGAAAGATAAAATCTACCTCCTCACTTTGTTTTGAAGGGTGGCTCTGGGACATGGATTTCTGTTGTTACTTAAAGGCCTTGTAGTGCTCTGCATCTGGTTCACTGTACATTTGATAAGCTTTGGGTTCCTTTTATTGTTTATATCGAAAAACACAATGACTCTGCTGACTGAGTAGTATCTGAGGATTTATGTGCTCCTCTTGAGCGTAGTTTAATGCACAATTTAATTAAACTACCTCATATCCTCATACAGTGACAATGTAGCACAGCAGCTGTGGACCTTGGAGATGCTCCATATTTGTGCATGCATGGAGACTTATATGCTATTGTTACAGTCTTTTTATGTCTGTGGATGTGCAAAGCTGGATGCCTGACTGTATTTTTCTCTTGTTTGTGTTTTTGTATATGTCTAAAAATCAGACTAGCACTGGTGTTATTTTGTGGACATCTGTAAATTCTACAGCAGGTGTATTTTCTATGTAATAATTATACATATCAGTCATACAGTCATTATCAGTCAATCATTAATACATATCAGTCTGAAGCATCCACACTGTGAGGCGTCGTTCACTCACCTCTGCTGTCGCGGTACTCTGGTTCTGTCTGGCGCTCTGGCTGCTCCCCTTCTCCTCTTTCGGGGTCCGATTGGCCTCTTCTCTCTGCTTCATGAACCTCTGGTTGACGATCCTGGTCACGCTGTCGGTCCTGTGCAGGGGAGCGGCTGGAGGCCTCGTCGGGACGCGTTCCAGGGTCTTGAGGCCAGCCTTCGTCTTCTGGCCCGACCCCGGCACTGGTTTGTCCGTCCGGCCACTCACCCTGCGCAGGAACTCTGTCACCAAACCGTAACGATTGGCACCGGCAGACTTGCTGGGAGGCTTGGTGCCACTCAAGGAGCTCTGGTTCTGTCCTGCGCCTGCTCTGGGACTGTTCTGTCGGGTCCAGGAGAGGCCAGAGTGACTTTGGTGTGACAGGTTCCACAGAGCTCGATCTCTGGAGGTGGATGCAGAGGAGGAGGAGCTCATGGTGGAGGATGAAGCAAGAGAGGACGGACTAGATGCAGAGTGTCTCCGGTACAGTTTAGGCGAGGAGGTGGAGGGTCTGGGCCTCCCGACTCGACCTGCTACACCCTCCAGTGAGGCGGAAATGTGGTGAGAGCGAGCAGAGACCAGAGAAGAGTTCAGGACTCTGGAAGGACTGTTTCTCACAGAGACGGACCCCTGAGTCCCATCTGTCTGCTGACCAACACTCACCATCTGAGGCTTCATGTGGGTCTGAGTGCCTGAACAGGCCACATCCACCCAGCGGCCTCCTAATCTGCTTCTCTTCTCCTGAACTGTCTGCCTCCAACCTGCCGTCATTTCCTTCATGTCATCGCTGAGGTTAGACGATGAGCCCAGACACAGCGGAGAGAAGGAGGTCGGCGGTGTGCACCAGGGAGACGTGGTGTCCACAGGTTCTCTGGCTACGACTGGACTCTGCTTCAGCTGAGCCAGCTGGACTCTGCGGGCTGATGGGGGGCTGTAGTAGATGCGGAAGGCCGACCTCTCTGGGGCAGTGTGGCTCCTCTCCACAGACATCTGCTCAAAGTCAAGATCCGGGAAGCTAAGCGGCATGATTGGATGGTCCCATGTCTTAACGGGGTCTTCTCGGTCCAGCTGGGCAGCCTCCTGACTCACATAGCACCAGTTCTTCTTAGAGTCGTGTGGAGACAAATGCCGCCTGAATCTTTTTCCCCTTGAGCTGCAGATTCTGTGAAAAAATCAGGAGATAAATGAGCTGCAACTCTGGTGAATTCGTAAGAAAGATGCAAACATTAATAGAAAACACTGACCTGTCAGCTTCACCATGTCGTCCATCAAGAAAAACATCGCTAAGGGAACCCTGAGCCAAGACAGAAAAAAACATGTTAAAATCCGAACTTTACTGTAAACCTGTAGGTCTACTACTTCAGTCCAGACTGAAATATCTCAAGAACTGTTGGGTTGATTGCCATGAAGTCTAGTACATGTGTTCATCACACCCAGAGGATGAATCCTAATGCATGTGGAGATCCCTTGACTTTTTCTCTAGTGTCACCACGAGGCTGAGAGTTGTCATTTTCAATATTTAGTGCTTTGTTAATGACCAAAATGCCTTAAACTAGTGATTTTTCCTTCAGCCTCAGGTGTAGATGTTTTCTATTAGTTAGCATATTTGTGCAAGCTAACTGAAACTCCTTTAAACCTCCAAAACTCATCTCAATGTCATATCAAAGTTGCTTATTTAGAAATTCTTTTCATCCTAAAATGGCTTTATATATAATTCTACACTGTTGCTTTAACACTGTAAAACGTCTCCATGCTACACAATGGCACCTTGTAATATTGGACTAGTTCAGCTGTACATGTTAAAACTGGAAATGATTCTGAAGAAGAATAATGATACAGAAAGCCCAACCCTGTCAGAAGACCAGATTTTTTTTATTTTTTTCTTTTGGTTTGACTGTCATCAGTACAGCAGCAGTTTCCAGGTAGAAATGATCAGCCATGGCCTATTTCGCTTATGATATGTCTACTCGCATATCAAAACAGCACACGGACTCGCAAACAAAGTAAAAAACTTAATTTTCATCATTCAAAACATGCAATAGTGATTGAAAAGATTCCCATGGCAGTATGATGACAGAGATGGTTGTATAAGGAATAAAATGCTGTGTTTCGAGGTCATAATTAGGACCTTCTAATAATAAAAATTTTGAAATAACATGAATGCAACACCAGCATGTTATGATGAAACTGAATTTCGAGCTCAAGTCCAGCCTCATAAAGCTGTTGGCATGCGTCTTTTTCATGGCAAACTAAATGTTCCTCTGAGGAAAAGAGGGATTACTGTCTAGCCAGTGGAATAAGGAGCAAAAACATCCAGTAAATAAATAAATCCATGCCTTCCAAGCAGATCCTGAGTCATGCTGTGAATTAAAACCGTATTTCTATTTGCATTTGATCAATCAGGTGGAAACAACAATTCACAATGAGTAAATCTGAGCAACTGGCCCTGGACAATGCAGAGAATCAGCAGAGTGTTTTCATGCAGTAGATTTGAACGTGTCTGTCCTGTTTGGCTGCAGTGACTACGAGAGATTAGCCTCAATACTCTGGCATGAGTCTTTTCATGATGCCTGTTGAACTGAGTGTCAGGAGGACACGCGGCCAAGGAGACGGATCATCAGCAGGGCTTCCCGCTGTATCGCACAGCCTCCCACACAGCGGGGGACACATGCCTGAAGGGTAAACACTATCCTTACCTCAGCTGCTCGGCCCGGAGTGGCTTCGGCTTCACTGTCAAATTCAATTCGCTTATCTCGAAGCTCTGCACCGAGGTCTTGCAGCAGCTCTTGCAGCACAGTCAGGGTTTTGTCTTTACCCTGAATAAAAAGAAATGCAAATATGTTTACATATTTCAGAAACGCATCTGAGTTTTCTGAGAAATCTGCAGACACTACAGCTTATTAACAGCTCTTTAACGATACCTCTTTTCCCTCCTGGTCGAGTCCTTTAACTTGACACCACTGGTGGAGGATCCACAGAATCTGCAATGAAAGTCGCATCTTTGGGTCCCTGCAGCTGTCGACGAGGTCCCGTTGGAGGGAAGGTGCTTGTCTTGTTTGTTTTGCTTTTTCCTTCACCTCTTTGGTGCGAAGATCTACACAACCCTGATTACTCTGCGACTCCTTCATATTGTGATCATCCACATCAAGATTGGCACAAAGAAAAGAGAAAGTGTCCCAAACATGTCCTTCTTTGTTTTTGCTGACATCTTCTGCAGTTAGAAGTGTCTCCACCCGCCCAATGAAAGCCAGCAGCATGACCTGCAGAAGCTCCACAGCCTCATTTAAAGACCCAGGTGTGACTGTCTTCTGTGCTTTACCGTTCAAGTCTGCCTCTGTCGGAGAGGTGAAAGCACATGATGGAGATGAGCTGTGGTGGCTTTTGGGTGGTGTCATCAAGAGCTGCATGGCTGAAATCAAAATGCAGGATTGATCTCTGAGAGCAAGAAGAGTTTCAAAGTCTTTCACATTCATCCCTTTGAGGCCTTTGTCTTCTTTTCTGTTGTCGTCACTCTCATGACTGTCTGAAGGATCCCACTCGCCTCCTACTGGACCTTCCCGAGTAATGTGGGGAGCAGTCTGTGGCTGGTTGCAAAGCAAAGACATCTTAACATCACTTTTTCCTTTTTCTGACTCCTCATCCTGACCCTGCTCACACATCATAGATCCTATTTTCAAACTTTTCTCCCTCCCCTCTCTGTCTTTCACCGACTGAGTCGCTGAAAGACTTTCCTCCAAAACATCCCGATTCTCTCCTTCTTCCTCTTCCCCTCCTGCTCCTCCGAATTTCTCTCGGATGTCGCTCATTTCTGCTCTCAGTCCACGGTTCTCCACCTCCAGCTCAACGATGCGCCTGCTCAGAAGCGTGGCCTCCTCCTCCACCAGTTTCAGATGCACTTTGACCTCCGCCTCTCTGGCACGAGCAGAGTTTTGTTTGCCTTCTGGTGACTGCGTGGCTTCTACATCGCCGTAAGCTGAGCGGTACTTGGCCAGCTCCTCACGCATCACCTCACTCTCTGATACCAACTTGGTGAGCTTCTTGCACATTAGAGCTAATTCCTCTTTGGCAAAGTGGAGCTGGCACTTGAGATCGGCACTGTCATCCTTTTGGCAAAAAACAACAATGACAACAGTCATAATCACATGAAATAACTCATGGTTGCTGTCACATTTAAAAATCAGACATGAATTACAAATATAACAAACCTCAATCTGTTGAGAGAGCCTCTTCTCTGCCTTACTGCCTGATCGGATGCTTTTTCTCTTTGAAGAGCTCTGAGGAATACGAAAAAGAATTTATCAAGATTGTAGTACTTACAGTAACATTTTGGCCAAAAACAGATTCAACTGAGTCACTGAAAAGCAATACTTTAAAAACTGTGCAAGTTTAAGTTGTTTTATTTTTTTAAATTTCAGAAACACCCAAGTTGGCCTGACTAACTGTACACAAACTGCAGATATAAACCTGCTTTCTCCTCCGCCTCAGCTATCGACGAATCTCCTTTACTACAGGAAACAACAGCAATAACAACCTCCAGGCAGCAACCTTCCACAGTAAAAGTTTTAAGTTTTGCTGAAGTTGGATTGTGCATCAAAAAATCCACCAAAAAGTTTGCCCGGTCACTATTTCAAGGGGGCATCATCACTGCATCCTGGGCTTGGCAACGCTCAACATAGCTGTGATTGGTTTAAAATATGCAAACAAGAGCTTTTCTTCCCACTATAGCAGGATGACATTGGAGTGCAGTCAGACCATTCTACACAGCACATGGACTGACCATGTGAGACTTTGTACAAGTCAACCTGCAGCCTCTGGGACATTTTTAATTGCCTTCAAAACTGAATTTTAGCTGCATAGAGATCTCACTGAAATCTTGTGCACCAATCAGTGCAATGCTTTGATATGTAGATTTAAAAAAGGAATAGCTCAACATTATTTGCTGTGTGTAAATTATAAGATTCATACCACACTCAGGTCTTCTCATTAAGAAGCTACAGCCATCTCTGTACACAAAGTCACTCATTATGTATGTAAACCCCCACTTTGTGATGTTATGGGTTTATGTACTGGACTCATGTGGCTTCCTGGAATCTTGTTGACCAATCTTGTTGGACTTTGTGTGGATTAAACAAATGAGATATAACATGCTAATTAATAAGCTTTAAAGGTGCTTTTGGACAGAGTCAGTCTATCTGTTTACCCTGTTTGTAGTCTTGATGTTGAGCTTGGCTTCATATTTACCAGAACAGCATTCGTGTTCTTATTTGACTCTCAGCAAGGAAAGCAATAACGGTATTTCCCAAAATGTCCAACTAATCCAATAAGTAAATATCATTTTAACTGCTACTTTTCAGAAATGCCCTAAAATGCACTGTTTGTCACATTTTCTTCCCTTCTCTACATGAGTGAGTTTATTTGTGAGTCTGAGAATGAGAGGAATGTAAGCAGTGTCTGGCAGCCTTGTCTCGCTCTTAAACACTAGACAGAATGTCACTGTGTTAATAATAGTATTCTTATAGTCAGGCTGGAAGTCGCAAACATAAGGAGGGTTACAGCGCAGTATAACTGAAGGTCAGTGGGCCAGTATAGAGTTCTATAGAAACTCTATACTGTGACCTGAAATGTGATATTACTGATATGTAAGGATGGAAACATTTTCTTGAACTGAATGAGTGCCATCATTTGTGTAGCAGCTTTTGTCTTTTTATCTCAAGTCTGATGTGTGCAGCTCTGCTTTGACCCCACAGTATTGAGTTACCATTTAACTCTGCAGACAGTCCAGCTGAGTCTCTGAAATGTTCATGCTCCTCCACATCTATCCGCACTGCGTTTTGTGCTCCTAGATTAGGTAATCTAAGTGGATTTCCCTGTTGGGATCAAAGGGACTAGCAGCTGCCTCAGATGAGTGGACCAGACTGATCTCATGCCAAAGCACCGAATCCTGGATTAAACCGAACACGTGTCCCCGTAGTGCACGATCGTTAACACAGGAGGCAGGAGGAGCTGTGAGGGTGAAAGGTTGACTGAGACTTCAGTCGGTGTCAGGGAACGGTGGCCTCCGTTTGATAAAGATGCGTTCAGTGATGGTTGTAGGTCAGTGTGTCGGTGCAGCAGCAGCCTTTTTGAATGCCATAATACACGCTGATCCAGATTTAGCCGAGCTTAATACAAGCAGAAAGAGAGAAACCGAGGGAGAGTCTATTTTTGTAATCTCTCGCACCCTTTTTTTTCTGTCCTCCATCAGCTGTGCCTGAAGTTCAGGCTTCAGCATACCAGGCTGCTTCGCCCAGCAAAGGCACCAGGCAGCTGCCGACCGAGCCCGACTCTCATATCATTGATCTGCACCCGGGTCATGTGTCACCTGACATCAGGGCGACTGAGGGATGAGGGGGACAGCTGCTGGCTGGATGGGTGCAGCTGTGGTGGGTAATGGAGAGGAGAGGGCCTGACCAGAGGGATGGAAGTTTGAGTTTCTGTCAAGGTTTATGCTGTGTATCGAGACACTGATTTACTAAAGATCCACTCCATGCAGGCTTTAACACGGAGAAATACTCTGTTTTAGCTCTGGAGAAGTCTTTAAAAACACTGAACTCAGTTTCCTCTTTAACTCATAACAGGTAAGTACACATTTTAGCCAAAACTTAAACAAACTATAATGAACTGTCATGGTTAATTGACTGATCTATTTTATCCTGATTATTCAGCTCCAGGTCACTTTAATTTGGTTAATTATATCATTAAATATTGATAAATAGTTATAGACGTGGAAAACTGCCTGTGTGAAAGCAGACAGTACAACAATGTAAACATTTAGACCTGAGAAACTAAATATACAAGAAGTAATGAAGCAAATGAACTTTGTTTGACTGTGATCACAAAATGGACACTCATTTAACAACTAATTTCCCTGGATACTAAAAAATGTACCTCTTTGGTTCAGTTCCAATTAACATAACTATAGTAAAAGTGAGCAGACATGGATGAACTTCAGCCCGCTAAGAATAACAGCTCTGTTAGGGAAGGAAACAGACGGACTGAAGATTACTCTCTGTTCAAAACTAATCTCATTGTGACAACCGCTAATAAAAAAATCCCTTCTGAGAGAAAAACAAACAACCTTTTATGGAGTTTACTTTTAAAAATGGGCAAATCAGAAGAGGACATCAGCAAGTAAGTATAAAGGAATGAGGCAAAAAAATTTTTGGTGTTGTTTTAGTTGTTTTGAGTGCTAATGTTGCATAATGCATTTCTTAATGTGTAATAAAATTATCTTTGAAAAAAATCTAGGCTACTATACTTTGAATAGTACTTTGCAATTTAAATGTCATTAAAAGGGTCTCAAATGTCTTAATTTAATTTGGGAAACTTTAACCCTCTTAACCCTAAAACCATCCAGCAAGTTTGAAAAGCATGCATTTTTTAAATTTTGAATTTAATTATACTCTGTCAGAGCCAGAACCTGTGAAAACAGAAAGAATTGTCAGTTTGCACCTTTTATGATGGTCCTTCAACTAATCATGTGTACTTAATCGCGATATTTCCTCTAAGTCCCTTTTGATCACTACTCTACCTGTAAAAAAAGTGTTTGCATTCACCACATTCTGCAAAAACAAAAAATTCTGCACTCCTCAGTCGAACCATGAGGTAATGAATGACTCAGCTGCAGTCAACACTCCTGTGATAACATTCAGGGATGTTTTGGCTGAACTGTGAATGTATAAAGAGTCACCGTTGTTTCCAGTGTTAGTAACACCTGTTGGCACTTGGGGAAAATGTTGTGCATGTTGATTTAAGGAAAAAAAAAAGTTAAATGAATAATCATAAATTCATCATTTGTTTTTCCTTTCTTTATAGCTCACGGCATTATGACTGTGTCCTGCAAGAAAGTTTTTTTTTTTAAGTTCTCTTTTGAGAACTCTCTTTTTTACTGCAGTGAAACTCGAGCTCACAGTGAGAAAAATGTGAGAGGAGCAAAGAAATCCCAGAAACTGTTTGGGGTTCAGAGGGTTAATTCCTCACTGACTGATCCCTAGTCCATAGCAACACAGATATTTTAGCCAAGTTGATCAAAGGAAGTTTTGTACTTAAATGGCAGGTCAAGTATCAGCGTATTAGAGGTTTCAAGTTTCCGCATTTTGTTTGCATTGTTGTTCTGTATTGAACTACAACTGGCTCCAAACACACTGTGACAAAATCCTCTCATGTTAAACTTGATAAGTGTTCTTTCAAGCATCAAATTCTGCAAACTTTAAAGTGATGAAACAGTCATTAAATGAATGGCTGATGAGGGGCTTTAATGTAAAATGTTCACCTCTCTGGTTTTCTCCACCTCGGTCTGTAAAACCTGCTTGGCCACTTCCAGCTCCTGCGTTTTCTCACGCAGAGCCTCGTTTTCCCACTCCAACTGGGAATTCTTCTTCTGCACCGCCTCCAGCTCGTTGAACAGACGGAGGGACACACTCTTTGCGACCTGTGAGCAAAGCAGAAAGCAGAGAGGAGAAAGTGCTGTGAATTAAATCATTTGGCCCAGTTTCTACTCGATTTAGTGAGCGAGGGGAACATATTCTCTGCAGCAGTTGGTTTGGATGAAGCCAAAAGACTTTACAAGGAAATTCTTGTGACAGGAATTCACCATATGAGCGGCTGGAGGGGGCGAGGGTGAGGCTGTCAGGAATCCTACACCACACAGACACACACCCTGGCCTGGTTCACACAAACACAGTGTGGCTGCCACCATTCAACAACAGGGACTGACCTGCCATGATTCTGATAAAGATCACTCTGCTTTCACAAGGAGCAGCTCACCACATAATTACACTGCAGTTTGCCAAAAATATAAACAGGATGCATGATGAAGACATTTCAGCCTAATGAAAATGTTGTGGGGAGGACGAACAGCAGGGAGCACTTTACAGGGCAGCAAACAGCCGTGACTCAGGGTGCAGTCAACTGATTACAGTCCTTCTCACTGCATGAATAAGGCCATCACTATTTAATGCACAAGAATGGCAGCAGCTTTGTGGGATTCCAGCAAATGCTGGCTTAGATGTGGATCAGCGATGAGTCAGGCTAAACTTTTCAGAGAAGCAGCTTTTATTGGTTGTTTGAGTTTTAACAAGACCACCCGACTCCTGACCTTGATGTCGTGCTCCATGCTCCGGACCAGCTCCCCGTCCACCTGTCCGGTCTGAGCCACTCGGATGCTGCGGCGCTCGGCCTTTCGGAGGCGATACTGCAGGATGCGACACGTCTTGTTGGCCTGTTCCAGCTGCAGCCGCAGCTCCTGCAGCTGGTAAATCTCCTCCTCCTGGAACATGTCACGCATCTCCAGTATCTCACAACGAAGCTCCTCCACCTCGTCCTGGGAGAGACGACAGAGATTAAAACCAGGAATGGTGATGCTTTGTTAAGAAATGCATTTTAAACTGATAGGCAACCAGCGTTCTTTATATACACAAAGGGGCAATAAAACATCTTTACTTGTAAGTCTAAAATTCTAAAATTAAAAAAGAGTATACAAGTGCAAAAACCTTTGTAGTAACTTTATATCTTGTAGGAATTTATCTTCATTCCGTCTTTTATTTCAGAGGTGAATAACTGAATGTCAGTGGGGAACAGAACAGATCAATATCCTACAAAAGTATTTTTTGGACAGAGGGGACTGGAGGACCTTTAACTGTGTACTAATGTTTCACTACGGTGCCATCAGTCCCCTTTTTCTGTCCTTAGTCTCCTTTTGTCCTCTGGAAATTCGCTGCGTTTGAACTCAGAAATGCCTGATTCAGCTGTGTTTTGATGGAACTCACAAATCAACGTATAGCAGAGTTGTCAAAATGTCTACGTAGATTCTCAGTCGTCCAGGTCACAGTAACACAAAGAACTTCAGTAAAACAGTTCGACTCTTGAACCTAATAGGAGTTATCAAAGTAATGGAACTCTTGTTATATAGGACATTTAAATAAAGTAATAAAATAGATCTGAGGTATCTCAAGTAAAGGATGGAGATGAGCCCCACTTTTTTTTTTGGACAAAATGACTTTTTAATGGAGAAGCTTCTTTTTTTAATCCCAGGGGATTGAGGGGAGAGGCAGCATTTTTCCATTTAAGTCGCTTTGAACCAAGGGATGAAAACTCACATTGTCTGTCCGATTTTGAACAAAATTATTTCTCGTGAGGGGAAATATAAAACCAGGAGTCGAACAGTGATAGTCAGTGGAAGATTTCAGATTTGTATTGAAGGACTGATTTCCAACATTCAGCCAAGGAATGAATAAAGGAGTGATATTCGCCTCAGACTTACATCCAGCTGGTTTGGTTTTTGTATGGTAAAAGTGTGTTACTTTGATCTGTGTCAGTGTGTGGTGCACATAAAAGGAAAACATGTTGTTGAAAGCCAAGTCCCAAATGTCATCTGGTAAATGTAAATTAAAGTCCTGTTTCCGCTGACTAATAAAAACCATCTTCAGTCGATGTTATGGAAATCCTGGTGTATCTCAAACACGACATACTGGGCCTATTAAAGATTCCTCTTTTATTGTTTCTCAACATTGAATCGCAGTCAAATTAATTTGGCTTTTTTGACAAGAATTTACAAAAAAAACTTTCATATTAAAGTGAAAACAGACTTTTACAAAGTAATGTCAATTGAATAAAAACCATGATGCTGCCACCACCATGCATCACGGTGGGGACTGTGTATTTGTGATGCTGTGCAGTGTTTGGTATTTGGTAGTCACTGTATATACGTCAAACTGTGCATTATTAGTTCCAGAAACTATTCTAAGGCATCTGAGAGCAACTAAAACTCCTCATTTGGTAGAAAGACTGTTTAAATGACAAGATGTTTAAATGTACACGTTTTTGTGACCACCTTCTCCTTGTTCCTGAGGTTAGTTCTTCACAACTCAGGCTGAATGTTTCAGCTTGTTGTCAGGCTGCATAATAAATCAGTCAGGACCTGCTGTGTTCGTGACAGGTTTCCTTGTAATATTTTAATTGTTGACTTGAAGCAACCTTTCCTTTCTGCATTATGTCATACCAGAGTTAATACACCATTTGTTCATATCATCATCCAAGTCGTGATTACAACTACAAAACACTTTTTTAAAAGTTACAGTCACTGACTTTGTACTTACTAATACGGAAGCACCTGAAGATCAAGCAAATGTGGACGTCTCATGACAGCCAGAGACTGTCATTAAACATAACTGGAACAAAATTTAATGGACATGGTGTCATTATGCCAATGCAGCATTTAAACTCTGTATTAATACATTACATACAGGATTTAACACGGGAATCCACACATCTTTGACACTCATCTCATATGACGTCAACAACGCAGAATGACATGTAGTGGAGTTTTGGGAAATGTAGTGCATAGAGGGTTTTTTTTTTATAGCTTGACCCATATTCAGGACTGAAAGTCAGGATATCTCTGCCTCTGCCGTTCTGATTTAGACCCTACTTTTTAAAATCTGCATCTGTATGCCACTCGACCTTTATGAACGTGCAACCCTGAATCACTAAATTACACCTTTAAATGCCAAAAAAAACGAAATAAACTTTACCACTTGGTCTTCAGATGGGGTTAGTTTGGACTTTTAAAACTCCTCATTCACTCTTTTTACTGCAGTAACAAAACACTGAACGACACAGTCTCCAGACATATTCCTGCCAACATAAATGTGTAAGTCACTGCTTTCAGTCAGAGAGTAATTTCCTAAAATGTGCCAGTAAAAAAGCCAGTGTGGTCAGTCAGTCATCTAATCATATTTGAAACTGAAGTTGCCAAGTACCAGTAAATCCTAAGTAAAGAGGTGGTTTGTTCCATAAATTTCCATCTTTTTAACCTCCTCTGGTGAATCATGGTATTATGGGAAATGCTCCTGATGATGACACAGATCATTTAAGTCAGTCGTCACTTTTGATTCTTGCATGAGAGCTTCTCCTCACTAGTCCTGCTGCCACTAATGAAGACTGACATGACCTGAGCATTTATAGAAAATCGGCTCTGGTGTTGAGAGTCTGAAGCTCCCTGCAGGGACTCTCAGCTCTCAGAGGTCTCATAAATAAGCAAAGCCACTGTATACATATGTGGAAAATGAGAGGCAGTGATCCGGATATCACAATTGTAAACTAAATGAAATCAACTCAATTAAGGGATTAAACTTACTTTGAGATACTCGTTCTCTGATCTCAAGTCGTCCACTTCCCTGACGAGGTCTTCGGTTGTCTCCCCCATCATTAGATCTATAAACGCTCCCGATGAGTTGAACAATCCTAGGCCTCCTCCAGCAGCATCAGGCTGGAGGACGCAGGTGTCTCTGGCTGTCTTTACGCACGGTTTGCCGCCTGTCTCCGGGCTCACGTAAGCTCCACCGTCTATCCAGCTTAATTCATTGTCGCTGCTCGGAGAGTCCTGCTTGTTGCCCTCCGAGGGGCAGTCGGATATTTCTGAGCTACTGTCCGAGGAGGAGACTTTTCCCGACACGCAGCCGGAGTCTTTGCTCAGGTCCTCCGAGGCGTTGCTGGCGTCGGACAGTTTCCTCTGGCTCTCCACGGGGACACTCGATGACACTTTCCCGGCTCGCTTTCCCTGCAGTCCCGTTGTTTTCACCTCCTTCACAGATTCTCTCTGATCTGACGGTGTCTCCTGTGAATAAGAGCCACTCTGAGCATCCTTAAAAGATTCTTTCTTCTTCTTCTGGACCAAAACCTGCTGGTGCGTCCTGGGTTGCTTCTGGCTGCGCTGCGCAGTCTTTGCGCTCTTTTCTCCGTCTCTATTCATGCCCACTTGTTTTTAAAATCCTTCTTTCTCTTTAAGTTGCAAGCAGAAACGCAGTTTTTGCTTAATACTGACATCCTGTCCCCGTGTCCACAATAAAACCCTGTCAGTGACCTCAGACAAAAGTACCTGTTCTCTCAGTTAACTTTAAAGATTATTCTGTATAACCAATACCCCATGAATCTGAAAAAGATGTGTTAATAATCCAGTGGTGGGACAATGTCAACCCAAAGTGGCACCATCATAATCCTGGCTTCACTAAGCCTTAAAAACTATTAACTATCTATTCAAACTATTGAATTAATTAAAAAAGAAGGGTGACATTAAATAAGCTGCAATAAAAAAGAGTACTTTTGGAACATATCTGAGAGGAAAACAACCTCTAATTGTTAGAATAATGACAGATTCATTGTCTGTCAACTGTACAAACGACTTCTAAAATATAAGGTTTGGGTTAAACTGAAACCATTATTGCAATTCGCATCAATCTTTTTAACTTATGACAACTTCTAATTAAATTATGTTTAACCATCAAACCGCACTGAGTTAGGATAAACTACCCAATTAATATCTGGTAGGATAAAGATGTTAAGTCGATGAGTTCAAATTACACTAAATATCAACTTGCAGCAGTTATTAACATTATAATGTCACCACAACTTACCAAAATAAAGCTCAAAAGGATTATCTAAGTCAGGAAAATAGATTTTTTTAAAAAAAATCTTGTAGCTGTGTAAGTTCATTGAATTATCTACCATCGCCATATTACACCTTCTGACCAGTAGATTTATTCTGTTTTCATTTAAGGTTTCTCCTTGGGTGGTCTCCTCTGTCTAAAAAGACTAAGCTAATAGCTAAGCTAAGCTAATAATGCCTATGCTGTATTAGTTTGTTGTTGCGCTAGCTAATTTATATTCTTAGCCACTGTAAGCTAACCATTACTGCTGATTTTTCAGGTATTTAAATATCAATAATATTAATGTTGTTAGTAAAATTATAACATTTGTCTTAATTCAAGAATAATTGGCAATAATCAAATTCTGTCATTTGTGTATGTGTTAGCTAACATTTATGTTAAGTCAGAGCCACATAAGTAGCAAGTTAGCATTGATTATGCTATGAATGAGGTAAGATTTCCCCCCTTTTTGTAATAACAAAACTGTAGTCTGTTATGATGTAATTAACCTCCAAAAGTGTGTTCACTTAAACCTACTTATTGTATACATGTTATATTGATATTGTATAAAATGGTCGAACACAAGAGAGTTTATCTAAAGCTTTAACAATAATCCAATTCCTTTGTCTCTTACTTCCTCTTCTTGCATTTCCCTTCAGTCGTCTCAGTTTACAAGCTTTTTTAAGCACACAGAGTCTCTGGTCCTGTTCACTTGATGCAGTCTACTTGATGTTCCTGCTCAGTTTTCACTCTCTACTTTTGGAAATGTGACAAGTGATTTACAGGTTGCTTACTGTTAATCCTCTTTGTGTGCTGAGCATCAATCACCTGGAACAACCTGCAGAACAATGTAAAGCTTCACTCATACTTACCCTTAATTCAATTCAAACTTTTAATTTACGTTTATTTTACTTCCAGCTTCTCTTATTTAAATTGATTCGTTAGTTTCTAAATCTGACATTCTCTAACTAATATTTTTTAATTATTTCAATAACTTTGCCTTTTAATGTTTTATTGTTTAAGTTTCTTATTTGTGTGCCTACTTCCTTTAATTTCTTACTCAGCTGCACTGCAAATGATGCCTTCATAACTCAGTGTGCTCTGAGTTTAAATAAAGTTTTCATGAATGAATGAATATCAAAACAGTCAAAAGTCCAAGAAGCAAACTAAATGTCCACTCCTACTGTGCCTAATGTATCATGTGAGATTTACCATGTGTGTTAATTGATCACATGTATAAAGCTGCCACCTTGTGGATGATTCATAGACTGTTTGGATGGATATGAGGCTTTTTTTCTGTTTCAGAAAACCACAATTGCAGCATTCGTGAGCCAACATGCAGCTATGAAGTCAAATTACCAAACAGATTCTGCACAGTCACTCACAGGAAGCATCACATCAGGCCCTTAATGTCTAAATGGAGTGGTGTGCTTCTGACACAGACTTTGGTTATTTAACTTGAGCCTGAATCACTTTGCTCCACCACCAGCATCCCACACGGTCTGACTCCTTACACCTCTTAACACTCTGCCTGCTCATTGGACACCATAGTAGGTGTGTGCAGATGTACGGAGAGTGTGATTGCTCAGTGTGCTGTCCATCAAGACATCCAGCATAGAAAAAAACAGTAGAGAACAGGAACATGAAGAGAGAAAGAACATCTGCAGGAACAAAAGACAGTTATGGGTAAATTGTCCTGTTTGCTCTGTGAAAGTGCGATTTATAGAAAGTGAACTGTCAAAACTGTCTAATTAACTAAGCACATAAGTCACTCTTTATAAACCACACAGTGCATTAATGATTGAGTTGTTAGTCTATAATATTTATAGGAGTTGTAATTAAAGGTTTAGTGCTTTATGAATCATTTACCAATGCTTTACAAGAATGACTAGTAGTCAGAAGGTGAAAGGTCCCTCATTACATGTTCATCTTCCATGTGTAGCTCTTATGCTCATCAGACTTTATACATAAAACTTAACATTAATATAAATTAGCAGACTTATTAGAAAATGGAAACCTATTATTAGTTATTTTTCAAACTCATATAACCTACAGCTTATTCTATTTATATACTTAGCGAGTTCCTACTACTCTAAATGTAATGTTTTTTTGTAATAAACCATTAAGCAGTCTGAGTAATTCATTTTAAAACCTTAACTAAAAGATTTAGGCACTTTTAAAAAGACCTTAAAATACATTTAATCATTTAAAAAATGCCATGAATTATTACTATCAAGCTCATGCAATGATTACTTCGTTTTTGGGGTACATTTGCTCCGGTATTTAAAAAATGAATGTTCTTTCAGTGCATAAATTAATGTACATGGAATGTTAGTTTTCTACAAAGAATAGTAATATATTACATGATCGATGTAATTCATTTGAAAACCTTAATTGAAACTTAAAAACACTTTTGAGGGGAAGAGTTGGGCAACATAACATTTTTGGCAGTCCTGCTTTGTCGTAACATAATAACTAATTAATACTTACGAGCTCCATATTTGTGGAGCTGACGTCCAAAACACACATGCATGACTGAAATAGCTGCTGGATCCAACATCTGTTCTTTACCTTCTATTTCTAGACCGCTGCTGGCTGTGCTCTGATTGGCTGACGGACCTGCCAATCACGGTGTCCTTGCCGCCCACTTCCGCCCAGCTTTAGAGGGACTCCAGTCTTCGATTGTTTATGTTTCCAGCGCTTTAATTTGACCTTTTTTCACGGGTACATTTAATTGCGTTGTTTTTAATTGTCCGTGTCACTGTTGGTTTGTCGGCGTCTGTGTTGTTGTCGTTAGCTAATGTCTGCTCCAGCTGACGTTATAACTCACTGCAGCAGCGATGCTAACGGCTAACTAGCTAGCTAGAAAGCTAACTGATAGCTGAGGCTCATGAAGGAGCAGACAGCGAGCTGATATTGTTTTAGTCACAGTATGCAATAGGTAATGTGTGGCATTAACCACCACTGGCAGCTGCCCTGCTTGGTGTGACGAGTTGTCCGTGTTGCAGGTAGTGTGTCTGGCTGTCTGTGATGCTTGGAGAGAGGCTGGGCTGCAGGGACAGGCCGATGCTGGAAACATGACTTCTGAGTAACGCTTAGTTACTTTCTCTGCTCAGTATGAACAGTGAGGAGGAGTTTTACGACGCTGAGACAGGTAAGATAGGCTGATTCAGGACTTATATACTTAAATATACTTGTTTCTTGCGAATAAATGAATGAGTGAGGCTGTTTCTACTCTCTTCTCTGCTGGATCTCCATCAGGGCTGGAGTCAGATGATTCCTGTGAGGTCAGTTTTAAGGATGCCCTCGTGTTTGACAGCAAGCAGGTGACTCACGGCAGCGCCACGCAGGAGAATGGAGTGTGGGAGCGCAGGTGAGGAGTCATGCTCAGCCGTGGTATGCATGTACATATGTGTGCATGCATGTTCCCACATGAACACATCTGTGTTTAAATGAGGGGTTTGAAGGTTTCATGCACTCGCGTGTTAGCTGGTGAGGCCAGTGCAACCGCATTTTTATGTTCCCTCTGTAGAGCATTTGGAAGTACCCTCTGTGTAGCAGCTTTTTTCAGCTTTGTCGGGAATTTTATTTGACTCTTCAAGATTCTTTTAAACTCATTCGATCAACATGTGTACCAGGAAAACGCTGCCTGCTGAGATGATCTCCAGAAACAATTTCAGTGTGTGGAGTATACTGAAGAAATGCATCGGCATGGTGAGTCCCCCCGGCTTCCTCGTGAAACTGTGAGAATAGAAGACTACACTGCAAAGCTGATGTTGTATGCAGCTCCACCAGATTTGCTCCAAACAAGCTGCAGTCAGATTCTGTGCTGGTTGTAACTGTATTTTCTATTTTTAAATAACTGAATAACTTACAGTTCCTTTTATTGCTCTGCTGCGAGATTAGTCATGACTGAAGTCTTTTCTACTTTTGCCTTTGGGAATGCATTTTTGTAGTCTTTTGAAAGAGTGAAAATGACTTAAATGAAAATCTGCATAGTGAGGAGTGAATGTAAAAATCATGTTTTTGCAGAGGCATTGCTCTAAATGTGTTTAGCTGTGTTAGTCCTCTTTTGCATTGTATTTGTCTTTTGATTTACCAGCCCTTTTTAATTTAAAGTTTGGCTCTTTTCTTCACCTTTTTAAAAACTGCTTAGCAATAAATACTTTCTAAACTATATCTATCTGTTTTTATGTTGCTGCCCTGTTCCCTTGCAGAACTTTGTGATAAGCTTAAGTCCTGATGCATGAGTTGTTCGAGTTCTGTACTTTGTTCAATAGTGCATTTTCATTCTTTGAATCTGGTTCAAAACTTGTCTCTGCTTGTCAGTTTGTTGATATTATGTATGACTGAATTGATTCTTTTGTTGTTGTGTCACAGGAGCTCTCCAAAATAGCGATGCCAGTTGTATTTAATGAGCCACTGAGCTTTCTCCAGAGAATGTCGGAGTACATGGAACACACTCACCTCATCCACCAAGCCTGCAGTTTGTCTGACTCCATAGATCGCATGCAGGTAGAGATAACACATGAATGTGATGTTATGATTTGCTTATCTTTTTGGTGCATTTTTATTTCTACAAAAAAAATTCACTCTGTGTGTCTCTTAAATGATGAATGTTCCCCATTTAATTTTACATAATCTAAGGTGACATCATCACATTGCTCATTTTATTTGACTAACATCCCAAAAACCAAGATATTCCGTTCCTAAAGAAAAAAGAATAATAGTCCATTTTCTGTCAGCTCTGCTCTGATTAAGTTTACATCTCTGTGACAGGTTGTTGCTGCGTTTGCTGTCTCGGCTGTAGCATCTCAATGGGAAAGAACTGGAAAGCCATTTAATCCTTTGCTCGGGGAGACATTTGAACTCACCAGGTATTGGAGAGATGAAGCTGAAGCTTAGTTATTCCATATGGATAAAATTATTATTGATCTATATGTGTGTTTCATTTTTTTTCAAGAGAGGAAGAGGGATACAGATTGATATCTGAGCAAGTCAGCCACCACCCTCCTATCAGTGCCTTCCACGCCCAGTCTCTGAAGCAAGAGTTCGAGTTTCATGGCTCCATTTACCCAAAACTTAAGTTCTGGGGCAAAAGTGTGGAGGCTGAGCCTAAAGGCACCATGACACTGGAGTTACTAAAGTGAGCATTTGTTTCTACGGGCTGACTCACTCTTCTTTTGTTGTGCTTCTAGCTGTATAGTTAACCATTTCAGGAAATCTGCTTATTTGCTATCTGGCTGAGCATCACATGAGGACTTTTTATGCCGCTCTAATATTTGTTCAGTATGAAGCTACAAGCAGCAGGGGGTCAGCTTAGATTAGCACAACTATGCTATTTAAGTTCAGCTGACTTCGACTGAAGGTCTTAGGAGAATCTACACAGACATGTTTTCCCCTTCTTTTATACTTCACTTCTATTGTTAATGCACTCAGTTTCACAACGCCACGCTACTGTCAGTACAACAAGTATGATTGGCTGGACTGTGCCCAGTCTGGCTGTTACAAAGAAGACAGCTGACCTTTTGGAGAGAGTGGCAGGACATGTGTCATGGAAGCCCCATCTTTGGTGCTACAGAATTCTCCCACAAATTTCTATTCAAGTTTTTTAAAGTGTCGGGTCTCTCAATTTTAACTCCTCTGGTTCATACACAACCTTGGCTCTGTGAATGGAAGATCCTGTGTGTGTTTGTGCTCGAGCACAGGGACAGGGAGGGGAAATGGGAAGAAGGAAGGAGCAGTAAGGGCATGAGGGATGGTAAATCTGGTACATACTAAGCATCTAAGTATGCCTAGTAACTAAATATCAACAGTCTATCTCCAGAATTGCAGGCTCCACTTTTAGCACAGACATGTGAGTGGTTTAATCTTATAATGCACATACTGTATTGGTATTTCCCAAAATGTTTAACTTTTCCTTTAAGATGCTTTTATTTTTGTTGCAGACATAAAGAAGCTTACACATGGACGAATCCAATGTGCTGTGTGCATAACATAATCTTGGGAAAACTTTGGATTGAACAGTATGGAACTGTGGAGATTGTCAACCACAGGTAGAATAACAAACACTTATCTGAAATTTTTATTATTTTTGTATTCCTGATTACACACCGGTTTTTTTTTGTTTGTTTTTTTTGCTTTTGATTCTTCAGCACGGGAGATAAGTGTGTGCTGAACTTTAAACCATGTGGGATGTTTGGAAAAGAGCTGCACAAAGTAGAAGGTCATATCCAAGACAAAAGGTAAAAGCTTAACCACAAGATCGCTGTC
This sequence comes from Dascyllus trimaculatus, assembly GCA_024666655.1. Lineage (NCBI taxonomy): Eukaryota > Metazoa > Chordata > Actinopteri > Pomacentridae > Dascyllus > Dascyllus trimaculatus. The sequence goes on along the minus strand of CM045452.1, from coordinate 13,471,254 downwards.
AGTAACATGTGGTTCTGAGTAATTTTACTGACTTTGATGTCTTTGAACCAGTAAGAAGAAGCGACGAGTGATTTATGGAAAGTGGACAGAGTGCATGTACAGTGTGGACCCCAAGGTTTACGACACATACAAGAAGTCAGACAAGAAGAGCGGGAGCGACTCAAAAAAGCTGAAACAGGTGAGAAAAGCCACAGGAGATTCTGCTTTGACTGAAATCCGATCGTCCACTGAGATGCCGCTTAGAGTTTGCCCTCATGTTTGTCTTGGACATGTTTTATATGTGACTTTTACTCATCTCTCTGAAACTGTTTTCTTAAATGGTATCTTTTCCTTTCACAATAACATGCAGTGGCATTAGTAGAAGGTAAGGTAAAGTGTATTTGATATCTGTAGTGTGCTACTGCTGTTGTCTAGTTCCAGTTATGTTCAAAGTGTAGTGTATGATTAGATCATTGCCAGCACTAATCCATAATGTCTTGCAATGACATGCATTGTTGCTTGAGAAACGTGTTGAATTTGTGGCAACCGTAGTTCTGTGAATCACCTGTTTGCACATGAACTGTTTGTACTGTAAGCTGGAGCTAGTTAGCCTCTGTCAGATGTGTTATTTATCTGGATGTGCGTCTGTCTCTGTGTGTAGGAGCATAGCTTTGAAGGCGAGGAGGCAGATGAGATGCCAGAGGTTCAAGAGACTGTGACTGTGATACCAGGAAGTGCCTTACTGTGGAGGATAACACCGCGGCCCCCTCACTCAGCACAGGTCAGTATGTTCTGCATTAGGTCTGGGTGAATAGAGATGTACTAAGTGTTGTGATCCAAAAATGATTTTAAAAAGTACCCATTTATAGTAATTTTAGAGTTTTGACAGAACAAAAAAGACAGTAATCAACCATAAGGGCATAATACAGCAACATTACACACATACTAGAGTTCTTTTGTAATTAATCTTTAAAAAAGGCAAGTGTTTGGCACCTTCTGGATTTAATGACTTGTGAAAAAGCTTTGCAAGACGACATTTCTGCTTTACAGTGAGGTAGATTTATAATCCTGCTCTAGTGATAACTGGCTGTGCGGATGGTTTGGTTTAATGATGTTTTAAGTTATCTGTCTCTGAATTTTCTGCCTTCAGCCCCAATTTAGTAGGTGTGAACGAGATTTTGGCAAGTTCATAGCCTTTAAAAATTACGTTTGTACCTTTAACCATGGTGCAGTTTTCATTGTAAATGTGCTTTTTGCAAAGAAATATAACTGCTGATGACATGTTGTGTGGATTCTCCAAAGCATCAGGGATACTTGTTTTGGAAGATGTTGCTGCAGTTGTTGATCTTGTTTTTTTAAGGTAACTCTTGGCTCTATGAGATATCCATTCACGTTCAGTCAGTTTTTTTTAACAGGAATCCCAGAAGTGGAAATCTCAAAATGAAAATTAAACCAGAAGTTTATAGTGTCCATCTAATTGTTATTGTGTGATGTGGGTGAAACTTTCTAATGAGCGTGGTTACTGTCTTCTTTTACTTGTAGTCATCAGAGCTGCTGAGGTACTGATGAGTTTTTTTTACATGTGTGTTTTGGGAAACACCGATTTCTAAAAACATAACCTGTTTTGTTTAATTTAAAAAAAAAAGTTTGGTCCAAAAGTAGTAAAATGTCAATTGGTTGAAAAAATAACCTGACAAATCACTTTACGAACAAAGATGTTTATTTTCCCTGTGTCCTGTGTTGTCTTTGTCCCTTTCGTAGATGTATAACTTCACCAGCTTTGCCATGACGCTAAACGAGCTGGAGCCTGGCATGGAGAGACTGCTGGCACCAACAGACTGCCGGCTGAGGCCCGATATCAGATTCATGGAAAATGGAGACATAGGTAAAGCCAGCTGCACATGAACATACAGGAAAGACTTAAACACACACTGAGAAAAGCTAAAACTGCACTAATGTACGATTTTATCACCCTTCTATATTGACGTTTGTGTGTTTTAATAGATTCAGCAAGTACAGAGAAAGAGCGATTAGAAGAGAAGCAGAGAGCCTCACGTAGAGAACGCTCCAAGGACGAGGAGGAATGGTCAACCAGGTGAGACTATTTACAGATTTTTCTAGGCGTGTTTTTAACAGTTTGTCCGTTCAGTTAGAAAACCCTTTACATAAATGCGATGGCAGTTTAATAATGCAATTACGTGCTCCTCAGATTGTACCATTTCTCAAGTTGAAACTTTGTGTTCTAACTTCGGGGTGTTCACATGCTTTTAAGTCAGTATGTGGAAAAGACATAGACACTTAAAGACAGCCTAATACCACACTACAGTTTAGAGTTCAGCAAAAACCTGATATACAAACTGTGACTTTGCAGTTGATCGATATTCTCATTGGCTGGACAAATGTTTTTCACAACAACTTTGAACTCAGTCAATCTAATGGAGGCTTCTAGGTCTAACTTATTTAACCATTTCAAAGATGTCGTTGGTGTAGCTGCATTTTGTTCAAATGGATGGCCAAAAAGTCAAGTGTAAACTTTGCAAACAGTAGTGTGTAGATGGCCTGCTCCTTGTCTGCTGTTTCGTTTCAGTTTAAAAAGCAATATTAAAATGATTTAATATCCAGCGAAAACGCTTGCTTTCTATGTTTATAATTCATTTAGGCTAACAGGGTTAGCAGGTAGAGTGCTCTCAGTGTTCTGTGGCTGATTTTCTTGGGTTGCCTACAGCCTCAAGAAAATATAATTAGGTATTCTCTTTGGGCCCTCACAATAGTCAGCAATTAAACCCTCAGAGTTGAAAATCATAAATATATAGTAAACTAACATTGTTACAATCTCTGTTCAATTTCACATTGAACTCGGCTGTGTTGTGCTTTGTGAGAGAACAGAAAACAAACTTCTCCCTTCATGTTATAACTTTACAACTGTGCTGTTGTCCAGAAGCTGCATTGCACTGGCAGCTATTTTCTTCCTGTAGCAGTTTTGTTATGTCTGATAAAAGGTATGAGGAGCATTAACATAAATGTGGCTTATGCCTGAAAGACACAAAAAACATCTTTTAAACAGATTTATTATGAAGCCATCAGTGTCGTGTATTTCATGTCTGAAAAGGGCGTCTTAAGCGTCTCCCAGTTGTGGGAATTCTGCCATGTTTAGTACATTGAGTTTAAACAGTGAAGAAAAAAACACAGCTCTCACAAGTCGTTGCAGTCTAACTGGAAGCTCCTTGGATCTTTTGTTGTTTATGTTATGCAATATTTCTTGTAACCCTGTCATTAAAAGCCGGTCTCAAATGCTTTGTGTCTCTTCAGGTGGTTCCAGCTGGGAACAAACCCTCACACAGGAGCTGAGGATTGGCTGTTCACAGGTGGATACTTTGACAGGAATTACACTGACTGTCCTAACATTTATTGACACAGGAGCTGCTCAGTGTAACGTTCTTCTATCTATTAGGATTCACTTTATTTCTCTGCATCTAAGATTTGTGACATTGTGGCGGCCAGATGCTCGCTGGTACTGTGTGTTTGTTAGAATCAATGAAAACTGATATCAGACAGTTTATCAGATTATCTGCAACTGACTGTGAACGTTGTCTGCAGGAGAAGTGTAATATTAAGGAGAATTTTAGAGTTTACTTACTGTAAATGTCGACATCAAACATCTTCGTCTTTATACTCCCTAAACATGTATGTTACTCACCATTCGAAGGTTTTAAACCAACCACCAGTGTGATCTCTGGAGTGGTGAACCAGCTGCTGCAGGACACGGAATATATATTTTCAGTTTTAGTTCAGGCACTCAACCATAATCTTTACCTGTAGACTTACCACACACTTCTGTCAAGTTGCATTCAAATATCAGGGGTTATTTAAACACATCTGCTACTTTTATATAACCTATTTGGAAATTAGATGTCTATTTTAGTTAGCACTAAAATGTCACAAGTGTTTCTGTGAATAGAGACTTACAGTAGAAATGAAAGCTGCTTATAACCATGTTTACTGCCACAGTAAACAGATATTGTTGGTACATTATTTTGTTGTCTGCTGTAACATATATAATGTGTATAATAACTGGTGCATGCATGGTCACCAAGAGGATTATTTACACAAGTTAAAGCCATAAAAACCTTTTCTGCACTGAGTATAAATATATTCACGTGGAACTTAAAAGCAAAGGGAAACAGAGAAGATTAGTTGCAGCAGGAGTTTTCTAAGTCCGACACCGTGGCCGCCTCCCCAGCCTCTTTACCCACTACGCACTGTGAAATTATTTACTTTTTTGTCAACACACAACAGATATCTGTGTATGAACACACAGAGGAGAGTGACGGGGCTTTAGGAATATAAGGGTCAGCATGATGGGACTGTAAGAGCCTTTGTAGAGTCAAAAAGTACTGAACACGAGAGAAAACATTCATAAGAATCAAACTTTTGTCTTTTCTTCTGATAGCACTTCAATTTAAGACATCTTGGCTTTTCAACATTTAAATGAGGAAGTTGGAATTTCTGGGTGCGTTTCAATACTCATATTATCTTAGTACATAGTGTGCCAGAAAAAGATTAGCTGTCTCAATACATGTCAAATGCAATATGCAAAAACACCAGAATGTCCTCATACAGCCGGTTTCCTTTTGCAGTATGCAGGCCACCATGTTTTTGTGGCAGCACAAGATGTGTAACAGTGTCTTACACAAGTACGAACAAGCTGGAGACGCTCAAAGCGCACTGACAGATGAAACACATTTCACACAATAGACTGCACCGAATGTGTGAGCAAGAATGTGTTTAAGTTTTAGGCACAATATTGTGATAAAGTCCTAGGTCTAGTACGTACTGAAAGTGAAAATAGAGTATATGAGTTTGAATGCAGAGTCTCGCATTGAAAATTTCCATCTGAACAACCCCTGCAGTCGGATTTCCAAAACAGAAAATCACAAGAACCTTACCAACTTTGACCTGAGAATCTAAGATGGCTGCTCAGCTCATCAACAGCAGCGAAAACTGAAGTAATTTTACCATTCATTGGTAATTTTGTCTTCTTTGTGTCTCATTAATAAGCCACACACGCAGTACTGTCCAACTTCTATCTGTGGACATGCTGCTACGGTGTTTGTATGTGCACAATACCTCAAAATGCATTGTTATCAACTGGCATTGCTAACAATGGCTAAGCTGAAAACAAAAGTTCTTCTAAAGGTGTTGGTTTTCTGACTTCTTGTGCTGAAACTCCCTAAAATCAGTTGCGGTTATTTCCTGATTCTGACTTTCGAGGTAAATGAAAAGCAGCAATTGAGCCATTGATGCAGTTAGCTTTGGTCTTCAACTTAAACAAACGTTTACATTTTAGCAAATTAGTGCCATTAAAAGTCTGCTTATTTAGCTGTTGACACTTCTTTTTTGCAGTATTTTGATGTAAATTACTGATCACGCCCATCGTCCCTTGGAGAGGCGCGCCCCACAGTTTGAAAACCTCTGCTTTAAGGAGAGAGCTGTGTCATATTGACTCCTGATAGCTGTTTGTCTTCTCACAGTAACTCAAGTAATTTGACAGTTTCCAGTTTGAGAGTCATTTTTCCATTAGTCAGATCTGTCATCAGGCACAGTTACAGCAAATACGACAGGACGCTGTAGGCATCATAAACCTATGCAAACTGATCCATCCAGTCTGCCCTCCTGAAATGTGAAAAAACACTCAGTTCCTCTTTAGCTTGTAGCCTGTTGGTGCTTGAGACGCCACAGACGCAGCAGTTAATGAATGTTGTGTGCCGATAATATAACACTACAGCGTTGGTTGTTGGAGTTTCTTTTTGTTTCTGAGCACTAACGTTGCATAAAGCTGCACATTTGAACGCTCACAGTCCTATGCACATTTATGTACAGTGAACTAGTCCTCATCATGTCTTCCCCCAGCGGCTCTTGTCTTTACTCCGAATTCAAAGCACTTTGTGACGCCTGCAGCCGCTCAGAGGTGCAGGTTCCTTCTGATGGTTCTTCTGGTTTCTCTACCCTCTTGTCTCTTTGTCATTTGAAAATGTTTACATTGTGTGTTTGTTGATCTCCTTGTTTTTTCCTCTTCATACTGTTATCCATACACAACCATATGCATACAAAGCATATTTAAGAAATAAATTATGGACTACAAAACTCTGTCACTGTGTCGAAAAATCTGATTATTCTCCCAGTGTGTTAGTTTAAAAGACAACTGTGGTTCATCTTAGCCTGGTGTGCTCTCTGTTGGTGTGGCTATTGTGGCTCAAAGTGTCATGCAAACTGGCAAATAGAATGAGCTCCCTGCAGCTTTACAAAGAAGGCACGTTTTTAGATCAGTTATTTTTTCAATTTCAATTTGTTTTCAGTCATATTGAAAGTAAACTCAAAAATGAGTCACCTGTTACAGCCATTTTGCCAACTGTATTAGGTTTTACCTTCTGAATGACGAGCTGAGTGTTTGGTCAGGCCTTTCTCAGACTTGTGGTAGTTTCACAACTGGGATAACTGTCACCCAGAGACCTTTCAAGTCTATCATCAGCAGGTTTCCACTGAGCTGTGAGCACAGGACCAGTTTCCAGAGGTATGTTGTCTTTCAGGACTGTGTGTCGTCTTTCTGCCTCCATTTCTTGTATTTTATTTTTTTTAGCTCCCCTTTTGTAGAGTCAGGTTCCAATAAATACAGCCGTTGTTCAAACTAAAATGACCTGCGACCGTCCTCATAATGGTCTGTGGGATGATCTGCTGTTGTGTTTAAATGCTGAATTTCCTCAGAATAGAAAAAGTCAGCCTCGCACATGTAAACAAGCCAGATGAAGAACCCTAATGCAGGCAGCTAATTCAGTTGGACTGAAAACAAACATGTAAAATGATTCATGTAAATCATACTTTGGAAAGCTGCATTCATGCGAACTGGTAAATGCCATTAACAAGCTGTTTTGTGTGACTCTCAACAATCTTTACAACAAAGGCAAAGATTACAAAGTTAGCAGGACACCTAGAGCCCCAATAGCCACGTTTATGGGGAATAAACTGCTATTCTCCTTTAAAGTCTTGTTACACCAGTGTGGGTTGTGGTTCCAATCTGTTCGTCATAAAATCAACCTGAGGGGTCTCAAGATACGTTAAAAGGACATAAAAGAACCAAAACTGCTTCTTCTGTATGAAATTTTGTAATTTATTAGACTTCTATGGCTCAGATTTTTACTTGTGGAAGCATAGACAGGCCCCTGGTTTAAACAGCCTTAGAGTCTGTAGGTTAAATATTAGCCTTAACACAAGATTGAGAAAACTGGACCCCAGAGCTTGACTGTTCTTGCTGTTGATTGAATTAAGGTTTGTAATCGTGTACCATTTCAAGTAACACAAGACAACAACAAGATTTAAAGGACACAGTTTGACTTCTTATACATGCATGTTATAGATAGAGAGATTAAACTTGTTAGGATCAATTAGTAGGATCATGATATTTGGAAAATATTGAATATTGCCGAACTAAATATTTTAAGTGTGCCCTTTACTACCCAGTTTTGCGGGTGTGTCTTGGGAAAAGGGGTCCTGCTGTGTCAAATGAAGTTGAATTGTGTGTATGTGGTGCATATTCTCACACTCAACAGTCCTCTGGTGGTTTAATATCCCTCCATAGAAATACTGTATAAAATTCACCAAAAAAGTGGCAGTTTAAAATGAGCCCAGCAGCTAATTTTCCCCTCAGGGACCTAAAGCATGACAATGAGATTAATAAATAAAGATCTGTTTCTCGTTTTTGCAGATTTATTTTATTTTTTTTAAAATATCATTTATAAAAAAATTCACATTTTGATGTGGACATTATTTACTGTTTTGGCCTAATTATTTTTTCTTTGTTACAGTTAATGTGTAAATTAATATTTTTTCCGTAATTTGGTTATAACTCTAATCCAAATCCATTAAAAAGCACTAAACACGCAGGTTGCACGCATATGACAGGCTCTTGTGATATCTCAACCAAACATGCGCAGCAGGTTTAAAGCCCACCTTATTGACACACGGTTCGACCAATCAAAGCGAAGCATCGGCGCAGTTCAGCCAATCACATTAAACGACGCTGAGTTCGACAGTCCTGCAGCTGAGCGATAATTCAGAGACAAATGTGAGTAAAAACATCTTATTTTTCACATATTTTCACTTATTTACTCTGATTTTGTCTTCGTATTTATTCCATGTGTGTGACTCATGAAACTGCGGCTCAGCCGTGAGCTCTCGAAGCTGAAAACAGGCTTCTGGCTGCAGGATGCAGAGTCATCTGTGGTGCCTCTGTGGCTGGAGTCTGCTCCAGTTACTGTCTTATTATGGGAACACTGGGTTAAGTCCTGTTCCAGTTACATGGTCCGTTTCAAATCTACCCCTGGATCATGAGCTCTGTTGGGTTTTATATTTTCACGTCAGATTAATGTAGCTTTATTATACCTGAATGTTTGTTACACAAATACATTCAGTAGGCGAGCAGGCTAAAATAGAATTAAATGTGTAAACAAGAGATGAATATTTCTGAAGACAAATGAATTTGTTGGAAAAGCAGTGAGACTAGTTTAATTTATTTATTATCAGTGCAACTCTGGTTCTCTATCATCACCAGCTTGGGTTTCATTCAGAGTCACTATGCTCCTAACTGTGTATATTGTGAGAGACAGAACAACTGTACAGTGTAGAGCTGCAATAATTACTTGATCAAAAACAAATTAAATCAATTTCTGTTAATCATTGCTTGCTCAATATTTCAAGCAAACATTATAATACTGGAATATTCCTGTTCTGTCAAGCTTCTGCAGACTGGGAGTCATCCTGTCAGCCAGTATTTTGTTATATCCACAGACCTTTATGGTGCATCTAAATGTTATCTCCACGGCAGCTTTTGCACTCACACAGGCCCATATCAGCACACTCCCTCCTCCGTACTTCACTATCAGGGCTATACATTCAGTGTAGTAGTCCTGGCCAGCTTCACACCAAACATGTTGGACTCCATCTGAGCCAAATAAATATATCTTGGCCCTAAAGAATGCACTCCCTGTATTCACCAGGCTGCTTCTCATGTTGTTCATGTTGTTTGGGTGTTGTCTGTAGAGGCTGATGTTATGCAGGATCTGAGCTGTCACAGAAACTGATTTCCTATGAGAAATCCTGTGGCAGGTCTGCAGCACTTGAGGCGGTAGTTCATTGTCCATGGTGTCATTTTAGGAGGATGACCACTGCAGCTCTGATTAGTGGTGCTATGACTCAGTTTATACCTCCTGATTACTGCTGCAACTGTGTTTTGACTGATTTGTTAGCTGATCCTTAGCTGGATTTTCCTGTGTCCTTTTTCATCTTTGTGAAGTTTCACATTCAGATTGTTCAGTTCCTCTGGCAGTGCTTTTCCACATAGAGCCATGAAGCAGACATACAGATAGACACAGCCCATAGGTTGAGAAGATTTGCATGTTCACAGGTCAGTTTATGGCCGTGTTCATGCAGTTATACTAATTAGAAATTACAGCTGTACTCAGTTTCGTTTCAGTCATCACAAGTGTTTTTGCTTTTGTTGCATTGAGCTTCTATTTGGGGCGTCTGTATTTTCAGTGTAGTCTTTCTAAAGTATTGGTTGGTTGTTCATAAGACACAATCCTTCACATGTCACCCTAGAAATAATGCAGTGATAGAGAGATGATACAATTTGAAATCAGTTGACATGTAAGTGAAATTGGAAATGGATTAACTGACTCTTGTTGTGCACTGCAGTTGCATCCACTTTAGGTGTGTCTCAAGATGTCCTACATCAGTGGTTTCCAACATATAGATTTCCCAGATACAGTGGGAGTCTCTGCCAACCAACCATCTCACTGTTACACTTTATGTTTCCTCCATATGGTGTCTGTAGTCACAGTAATAGAGAAGCTTAAACAGCAATCTGGTTTCCTAAATTGGCTTCATGTTTCAGTGTTAATAGATGACACTCATTCTTGCAGTATTAAAATTACATAATGTAAACTCTTGGATGTATTAGAGCTTCAGAGGGTAAAATATAGCAAACACAGTTTGTGTTAGTTTTTAGTTAGGATGACAGTTTGTTCTTTTACAATCAGATGCTGTAATTATACATGGTTCTGTCTGGTTGTTACGTTCACTTCTGTTTGGAGTGCCTGGACTGATTGGTCCAAATTTAGTGTACAAAGAAAGCAAGGCTGCCTTCCTTTCTGTTGTTTTGGATCAATGTGAGGTTTCGGTTAAAGTCAATAAAGTTAATTGAGACCTTCCAAGTGGCCAGAGTGAAAATTTGGAGTGAAGACTTCACAACAACATCCTCTTGATGTACAGGAAAGGATTGTTTAAATACAAGGACAGGACAGTACTAACTTAGAAGAGACGATAAAATGTGAGAGGAGGTTGGCAACACGCAGATATTTCATGGAATAAATCCTGAATGAATCTTCTGTCTGTTGTATACAAGCAGTCAGCCCTGTGCTGAAGATATTTTTACTTGCACACAGAAGAACAGAGTGTACTGTTATGTCGCCAGATTCACAACTTCTGCAAGTAAATTCAGTTTTATTTCACTCATCATAGGCACAAAGAAGAAAATGTTGGAACGTCACTGTGTTGTTTAGTCACTGAAATGTTTGTATTGTGACTTTATAACCTCCTATGTGAGACTGAGGCCTTCCTCTTCCTCCTCTTCCTCCTCTCTACAGCAGCAGTCAGTCCTCCTCATCATGGCCTCTGGAGCTTTGTTCCCCAGCATGGTGTCTGGGTCCCGTGGCTCCTCCAGCAAGTACCTGGTGGAGTTTCGAGCCGGTAAGATGACCATGAAGGGCAGCACGGTGACCCCCGACAAGCGTAAAGGTCAAGTCTACATCCAGCAGACCGACGACTCCCTCATCCACTTCTGCTGGAAGGATCGGACAACCGGGAACGTGGACGACGTAGGTGATGCTGTCTGGATGTGACCGACCTGTGTGTGACTTCTGAACATCACTAATCATTTTCATCTCCTGATTCAGGACCTGATCATCTTCCCTGACGACTGTGAGTTCAAGCGGGTGAACCAGTGCACCACCGGGAGAGTTTATGTGCTGAAGTTCAAAGCTGGATCCAAAAGGCTCTTCTTCTGGATGCAGGTATGCAGCTGCTCCACACAAATGAAACTTTGATGCAGTTCACATGAAGAGAGAATGTTTTATTATGAGGTCAACTGTCATCTCGTCGATTCTTTTGAATCATACTTCTATCCAAGCAAACCCTTTCATTTTACTTAAAAAATGATTTGTAGGGTCTAGGACGAAGAGCAGCAGTGACACTGTTTTCAGACATTTTTATATAAGTCAGCTAGCATCCTGGCAGACATGCTGGCTTTATACCAGACATTAATGATAAGCTGAAGTAACCTGTAAATCTCTCACTGTCAAAGGATTTAGAAAGAAGAAAAAAAACCAAGAATTTCCAGCAAATGTACTATTTACTTCTGTTTGTTTATTTAAACAAATACTGCAGTGGCCAGTTCTTTTTGTTTGTTTGTTTTATCAGAAATGATCTTTTAACAAATAAATATACATGAATTAATAATAAATGAATTATTAGTTTTGGTGTTAATGAATATATATGTGTAGAAAGAAATAATGAAATGCATGGACAATAAAAAAATAGATACATTTTTGGTGATGACAAAGTACATAATGAAATTAATTGGATTAATTTCTACAGTTCCAAATATGAATAAATAAGTCCATAAATATATAAATAAATATATAATTAAATAAAAAATAGATGCATTTTGGTGGTAAAAGGACATAAATAAATAACTCTTTTGGATTTATCTCTACATCTCCACCCATCAGCAGCTATTTAACCTATTTCTTTATTTCTAGATTTCTTTATTTCTCTATTTCTGTGATTGAACGTTAACAAGGCAGAGGTCCAAACCTCATTCGAAGCCACTGCATGTAGGTAATAGAAGATCAACATAGCTAGCTTGTGTCATGTAGATCAGTCACGACAATCTGCCAATATACCAATAATACAGACAATGAAATACTGAAGTAAATAAATATAGAAATAAAAAATATGCCTGAAAACAATTGATCGAATAAAACGTAGAGATAAGTTCAAAACGGTAGTTTAGTTGTGTATTTTTTCATTACCAAATATGTTATTTATGTAGTTAATTATTTATTTATTTATACTTGGGTTATTTTTAATGCGTTTAAAACACATGCACATCTGTGATATTCCAGTACGTCTGGAAGTCTGTTTTGATTTATTTGTACCAGATGAGGGGGTCAGTAGGGATATTCTCATTCCAGTCAAGGGAATAGTCAACTGATCAGTATCAGTAATACAAATAGAGGTCCTCCTGTGCTGATAGTGCTATTTTAAGCCAAAGACATCATATACAGGCTAGAAAGGAGGTTGATACATGTGCCACTGGGATATAGGAATGGCACTCTTGTTGATCCTGGCTTTATTATACACTTGTGCTGGCCAGACGTCATTAAACATCACTGAAGTCTTTGTCATGGTGCCCCTTTAGGAGCTAAACCCTTACAATGGTCACTGTTTACTACAGTGTTAAACAGTAAGAAGTGGCACAATCAGGTGCTACAGTTAATCTACAATGGTTATGTGTGTATTTTCTCAGGAAAAGGTATCTGGCATTGCAAGATTCTAAATAATAAATGACTCAGATTGGATTGGGGGCAAAAAAAAACTTGATCAGGACAATCCTAGATCAAAGTATCGTACTTGTATGTAATGACATGGAATAGAGATTTTAAATAGAGCTTTTAACATTGTTGTGAGTCCTTGGCTGGAATAAAAATACAGAATAACTCCAGCATTATCCTTTAAACACCATGTCTAACTGCATCTTTCTAATTTACTTGAACTTCAGATCAACAGAAAAGAGGAGGCTGCAGAAAATAATTTTGTACAATAGCATTAATTCATTAAAAAATAATGAGGAAAATGTTGTTTTTCTGCTCTCAGGAGCCAAAGACTGATAAGGACGAGGAGTACTGCCGTAAAGTGAATGAGTATCTGAACAACCCGCCGATGCCTGGAGCTCTCGGCAGCGGCAGCAGCGGAGGACACGATCTGTCTGCACTGGGAGGTAACGGACGCTCATCTCTCACGAATCATACTTAAATATCGTCATTGGAAAAAAACTGAAATATCTTCACCTGCTCTCTCTGCTTTTAATATAAAGGTGAAGGTGGTCTGCAGAGTCTTCTGGGTAACATGAGCCACAACCAGCTCATGCAGCTCATTGGACCAACTGGCCTGGGAGGGATCGGTTCGTACCTTCTTAAACTCTTTAGTCCACGAGTTGCAGATCAAACATTATGAAATCACTTGAAGAAATCCTCCTGTTAGATTAAAACAATGTGTCTGGGTCTCTGAACATCAGGTGGACTCGGGGCTCTGGCTGGTCCAGGCTTGGCCAACCTTTTGGGCAGCAGCAGCAGCGTTCCTGCAGCCAGCAACTCCTCCTCAAGGTGCCTCATGTATATTCCTAACAGCAATCCAAAAAAATCATTCCCAAATACTATTTTCGGGGTGGCATATTTTTGTCTCATTACTGCTGGAAAAATGTCAACCAGAGAAGACGAGACGTTGCCAAGAAATATTTGAAGGCCAGCCATGAAAGGCAGAAAATGGGCCGGCAGATGCAATTCAAGTTTCAGTAGAACACAGAGAGATTTTATGAATAAGTGTTGATTAGCATCCTGAAAAATAGCAGTTTGATAGGAAGAGACAGAGCACCAAGTCAGAGCTGGAAATTTTAGCTGAGCTTTTAGCCGACATTTTTTAGCTTATCCTCCAGAAATAATAATACTGTAGGGTCTTAGTGTGAATGTTTGTTTTTGTCAGGTAAAGTTGTATTTCACATCATTTTTGGAGGGCTTTAATATTTATAATACTCTCTTAGGTTAAGGGAGGTCAATCCATTATGTATTATCTTTCATAATTGTTTGGTCTCTAGAACTATAGTTGACTGTAGGAGGCCTTTACATACTCTGATAAATATATTTGATTCATTTTATTTATACAGCAACAATTGACAACAAAAGTCATCTCTGGACACTTCACACAACAAACTTTACAATGTTTTGTTTCCTTCGAGGAAGCTTTTGGCTACAGCTGCTGTTATCAGCTGGTGTTCTTAAAGGGTTGCTTTTACATAAATACATTACAAAAACAAGTGTTGCTGAAAACTATTGATAAGGACGTTTTTTTTTAACCCTCTGAACTCCAAAACCTGGCAGCAGTTTTGAAAGACATGTCCTTTTTAAAAATCATCAAAATAGCAGCATTTACTAGAGCTAGAAACTCTATAAATGGGAAGACTTGTGGGATTTTAAAACTCACCCATGATCAGAGACCATTTGGTCTACCTATTTTTATCTTTAATAGGTCGTGAGAGACCGTTGTTCAAACATAGCCTCAAATTTCAATGTGAGTGTAAATGTGCTGAAGGTGGGTCAGTGGGCAATTTTAAAAAACATTTTATCATGGAAATACTTCATTCATCAAGCTAAAATTTCACAAATGTCTTTTTAAATATCCAGATTCTGTGCTATGAAAACTGAATATGGTAGAGCTGAATGCATCGGGTAATTTCATGTGTTTTTAAAGGCGTTTTTCAAAGTTGAGGATGTAAGGTCACTCTATACCGTAAGTGTCTGTATAACTTGTGCTCTTGTAGATAAATACAGCTGCTTTTACCATCACCAAAGGCTGCAGCTGCATAACACTGATGGTTTGTCTGTCTGGTGTTCGCTAACAGATCGATGGTGTTTTTTCCTCCTCTCAGTCCGTCCACAGCCGTCACCCCGACCTCCACCTCTGCCGCCAGTCGGCTCGGCTCCTCCCAGGTGCCCACAACTCCCATCACTCCCTCCGCCACCTCGGCCGCCTCCCCAACAGCGACCACCCCCTCCACCCCCGCCGTGTCCTCTCTGGCGGCGGGGGCAGCCAACCCCACACAGCCCATCCAGCTGAGGGACCTTCAGAGCATCCTGGCCACCATGAACGTCCCTGCCAGCGGCCAGGGAGGTGAGGAGTCACAGCTTCAGGCGAACTGAGACCTCAGGGCTGAGATAAGACCAAAACTTAAATAACCACCAAAAGGAAAATGTATAATTAGGCCTAATTAGCGTAATTTCAACTAATTAAGCAGCAAATAATTAGCATTGTGAGCTCAATAGTGTCTGTAGTATGATGTAATTACAACATAATAAATTCAGTTCTTTGCTGAAGCAGGAACCCCCTTTAAAATGCTGCAATATGTGGCTGTTTGGAGTTAATTTTATGGTGCCACGCTGCATTAGGCACAGCTCCCCGCCCTGCTCCAGTGACTCTGTTCATCACCCTCACAGTGCCGACGCATTCATACACAAAACTAGGTTAAAATAGTTTGAGACTGTTTGGTCATCTGTTGTAACAAATTGCTGCCACAGCGTCTCCATGGCGTCACTTCGTCAGGAGTGGACTCACAGTAAACACTCAGTAAACATAAACGTTAAATTAAAGCTGCAAGCAGCGTCGAACGGGCCCTCGCTCCTGATCATGCTCCTCTCCACACAACCTTGTCTAGGGGGCGCCGTAGAGCCGATTAGAATTTTGACTGTGCAAATCTGTTGGTCTTGGGATACTATATGTGTGTACCAAATTTCATGTTTGTAGGATAAAGCAATGATTTTATATGAGTATTTGAATATTTGTAGGGGGCGCTGTGGAGCCGTTTGACCACGCCCATTTCTGAATTGTATATTAAATATTAGGTCTTGAGATTAATGAGGTTTTGTGTGGATTTGGTGATTTTACATGTATCACTTCACCTCCAAAACCCATTTCGTTCCACATGGCGATTTTGTTCAAAATGGCCGCCATGCCACGCCCACACCGTGTGACGCAGCCACAAGATTTTAATAACTTTTCCTCCTGGAGGGGTTTAGATGGCACACAGCGAATTTGGTGAAGATCGAACAAAAATCCTGGGAGGAGTTCGTTAATTTCCAATGCCTGCGCACGTGTTCCATTGTACAATCTTAAGCTTTTTGTTCAAAATGGCCGCCATGCCACGCCCACACCGTGTGACGTGTCCACAAGATTTTGATAATTTTTCGTCCTGGATGGGTCTAGATGCCACACAGTGAATTTGGTGAAAATCGGACAAAAATCCTAGGAGGAGTTCGTTAAATTCCAATGCCTGCACACTACATGCTCTAGGGGGCGCCGTTGAGCCTTTTTGGAAATTTTGAAAACAGGAATGTTTTTGTCTTGGTCTACTGTACCTGTGTACCAAATTTCATGAGTTTACGTGAAACTAGCCGTATTAACTCCACTAAAGCCCAATTTTGTAGGTGGCGCTATTGAGTCATTTTGCCATTCATATGTGTAATTCCCCTAAAATATCAAATTTTTCACCAGTCCTGATTTGTGTGCCAAATTTGGGGAGTTTTTGAGCATGTTTAGGGGGTCAAATTGAGGTTCAAAGTGTCGTAAGAAAAAGAAACCGCCAAAGAAACCGCCAAACACTAGAGGAACAATAGGGTCCTACGCACTGTAGTGCTTCGGGCCCTAAAAAGCTAGAGCTAGTATACTGTTAGGTTGGGTGAGTTTAAAGTTGTTAAAACACAGGTTCACAGTTAGTATGTTCCTTCTGCTGCTAAAGTAAAGGATTAATTCTGGAAGCACTTCACCTCTTATCAAAGTAACACCAGTGATTTTCCAGCCAATGAGAATTTGATCGGATGAGAGCACATTAACCAACCAATCGACCTGAAAACTGCAGCTCTCCAAAACGTTTTAGTGTGCATGAAGCTTAAGTGGCTGCTCTGAAGAGTGTCTGTTCGAGCTGAAAGGAAAGAAAAAGTATATTTTTGCGAAGTGTACATCTGTTAGGACACGTACAGATCCATCAAAGAACTTGGAGGTGAAAATATTTAGGTACAGTTTGTCTTAAACAGCAAACTGAGAGAGTGAGCTGGTTGTAGATGAGTCGCAAGACAACATCGTAGTTTCTGAACTAATTAAATTTTTCAGTTGTTTTAAGCAATATCTAATCAAATATGATGGTTCACTGCTTTTCTTTCATATATGACAGCAAACCTAATGTCTTTGATGAATCAGATAACTGAGAAAACATTCAGCAGATTAGTTTATAATGAAAATAAAGGATATTTGCAGCCCTGTTATTTGTGTGTGAAAACAACCTTAAGATAAGTCAATGCTGAACATTATTATTATGCTATATGCATGAAATAGCACCTTTCTTACAGGTTAAAGCAATTCAGAGTGTTTCACAGATGATCAGCTCGTAAAAGAACAGAAAATAGAGGAAAAAGAAGCATAAAACTAAAATCAAAAAAGAAAAAATGATTTGGAAGGCAGCATATAGGTTAGATATCTTATTAAAAATAGATTATTTTTTAAAAACTAGCACTGGAGTTCCTGCTAGAACTGAAAGTCTAAGTTAACAGACAAGAACATATAACTTATGTAAATGTGTGGATTAAGCCTCAGAACAGATCAACATACAAACATATACACTCTGAAAATCAGTGATTCTGTAACTGTTAGGTAAGACAACGTGGAGATCATGTTTTCCTGTAGATTAACCCGTCATTGGGGGTGTTTGTTCCCTGCAGTGGACCTGGCCAGCGTCCTGACGCCTGAGATCATGGCTCCCATCCTGGCCAACCCTGAGGTGCAGCAGAGGTTGATGCCGTATCTGCCGTCTGGAGAGTCTCTGCCTCAGAGCTCCGAGGAGCTTCACAACACACTCAGCTCGCCTCAGTTTCAGCAGGTAGGCTGCTGGAGGTTTTGTTTGTAACTCAGTATCATTTGGAAACAGAGGAACTTTGTCTTTTAATTCAGCATGAATATGTTTCCTCATTTACCATTTAAAACCTGCTTTATATTAATTTTTATTTACACTTTTAGGTTTCCAAGTGTAGATATTCAACTCGGCGTCAGTCATTCAGCATTTCCACCTCATTGTCTTTTCATTCATGTCTTGTGTTGCTGTTTCAGGCTGTAGAACTGATTTAGTTTCCATCTTGGTACTAAACTTGACATTTTACTGGCCTTGGGTGCAGAAATATCATGTGAAGAGTGAGACGTTCAGCAGGATCCAGGTCATTGTGTGGCTCAGTTCTGTTGGTATTTAACATCTTATTGTGGTATTTACTGTGTCTCTGCAGGCTATGAGCATGTTCAGCAGCGCTCTGGCGTCGGGGCAGTTAGGTCCTCTAATGAACCAGTTCGGTTTGCCTGCGGAGGCCGTGGATGCAGCGAACAAAGGAGGTCAGTGTTTCTCTGTAGCTGTGTGTTTTATTGCTGCATTCTGATTGTCCTGAGATCACAATGCAGCCAGAAAACAGTGATTTTACTTTTTAATCAGTGGTGGAACCTAACAAACATTTGCTTAAGTACAGTTCAGAGGTACTTGTACTTCTGAATAATGCTTCTATACACTTAGTACTGCTTCCCCAGCTTTCTAAGGCAAGTATGATCATTTTATCTAAGATTTTACATATAAAACTTCTGATCACTTAAAATGTAAGATTTATGCATGCAAACATGTCGAATGCATTTCCTACCTAATAAAACACTGGCAAAAATGCTTTTTAAAAAGAACATTTTCAACCTACATGCTTTATTAGGCGCTTGAATTAATCTTCCACATGAGAAGTGTGGTGGAGGTTTTTTTTGCATTTATAAAGACTGAAGGACATCCTGACATTCAAGTGTTTGAGTGCAATGATTTTAAGAGATAACACAAGCATTTGACTTTGTTTTTTTTCTGAGAGACGATTATACGACCATTCATTGACAGAAAAAATAGCTTCAAACTTTTCTCAAATAAGAATTTTTCACGTTTCTGTTTTTTCATTGTAAACTAAATATATTCAGGTTTTGGACGGTTTATCAAACAAAGCAATACATTTGCATTCTGGTAACTTTTTATCCTTTACTGTATGTTACTGATATTTTAAGGATATAACAATCAGAAAACTAACAAAGTTTTAGTTGCCCTAATTTCTACACATTCTTTGCAGATGTGGAGGCTTTTGCCAAAGCCATGGAGACGGAGACAAAGTCAGACCAGGACGGCGACTCCAAAGACAAGAAGGACGACGACGAAGACATGAGTTTGGATTAAGTGCTCTTTAAAGAAAACTACCATTATTATTATTTAATGTATTTATTTAGCTGCTTCTGCTGTTTTGTTACTATCACACATTAAGGATAAAGATTATGGTTAATAGGCCACGAGGTGCAATCGAAAAGTTCTGAGATCGTTCACCTGACGGTGCAATGCAACATGTTAACACTAATTTAAATCAGGGACACTTCTTGTGTTTATAGGCACAGAACCTTTTGATTGCACCTCATATAGTAAAAGTTATGAGTCTCAACTAATAGTGCTGTGATGAACTAACATCTCCTGATTGAAAGAACATGTGTTCTACCTGCATGTCACCTACTAACCTATTCTGTCCTCTCCTGATAAAAAGGGAACAGTAAAATGATAGAAACAGAACCATGACTTGTGTTTTTCTTCCAGCTCCCTTTCAATCACAGATTTTATTTAGTACATATGAAGAGAAAACATCTGCATAATCAATGAAAAATCAAACTCTTTGCTTTTCAGCCTCTTAAATTATATTTCAAAAACATTCATTTTACATAACAGAATGAACACACAACAAGTATTTACCTTTAATTTGGGGGCTTTCAGACACACGACATTAGCTGCACTCACCGCGGCTTCAACAGTGTTGTCTCAGAGGACCAGGGATAAAAATTTTAACAACTGCCATGTTGTGAGCCATGATGACAACAACTGATTAATCAGTGAAAAGAAAAAAATAGTCAGAGTTAATAGTTTTTTTCCATATATTGATAAAACAGATTTTAACCACAGAATCTTAACGTTAAAATTTGATGTTGTTGGAAGCATGTAATCACAGTCCAGTTGCTCCCTGCTGACTGACACTCTGAGCATTTAAAAATCCTAGCTTAGCATTAGCAGGTAGCTAGCTAAAGAGCTCAACAGCCACCAAACACTTTTTGCAATGTAATGCATCAGAGTTTATCAGCACGACTCTCACAGCTAGCAGTTAGTCAGCAAGGAGGTGTGCTTGTTTTATAGACCCGCACAGACAGTCAGCAAACACACGTGTAACTCCATCAAAGAGTCGACAGTAAGAAGCTCCACCTGGGGGCACAACCAGGGTCTACAGCAAACTGACAATACATTTTGACATGCATATTGTTTGTCGTCTTCCTTTTCATTTAATATAATTTGAATCAGTTAAATTATTAATGTTAACCAATAAATCATTAGCATGCCTAGTACAAACTTGTGCCATTAAGTTTAGTGAATTCAGACGAACATTATTAGCTTTTCCTTCGTTCTGTCTCCTGGACTTGGCTGGAATCTACCCTGATATTCATCACAGTGGGCAGCAGTCAAAATTCAGTTCATTAGAACATCAACACTGAACTGTGGCTGTGACAAACTGTATAAATAATAGGTTTCAGAGTGCAGTAGTTTTATTGTTGTATTGTGTCTGAAAGCCCTGTTTTACACCAACCATACATTTTCTGCCGTTACACAGATCATTTATTTGGACGTTTATTTGTAACACGTTTGTCACCACATCAGACACACACAATAAACTGAACCACCATCATGTCTACAACTGTAAGAAGTATCTGATTATCCTACCCAGACAAGGACAACATTTCAAGATCCACTGCAGCGAGACGAAGAAATGTCGCCGTTAATTATTACTTATGATATGACCGTTTCTTTGCCACTGAGGTTTCAGGCACTTTTTTTTCCATGCTTGTGCACCTGTTAGCATCCAAATCTAAAGAGTTACCACTGTCTGGTATTTGCAGAAGCAACTCATACATCCAAACATGTATTTAAGAGTCACAACAAAAGCACAATAATCGGGTATCTTCCGCTGACTTAGAATGGAGCACAGGTGATTTCAGTGATGATAGCTACAGTAACTTCTTTGGGTTAAATTTAATGAGCTATTCAAAGAAATACAAAAGCAAAATTCCTGAGAACTGAAAAATGTGAAAACAGGCTGGACTGTTAAGGAATAAATTCCAGTGCATTTTACAAAACATGTCCCTGGGTAATGACATGAAACATAAAAACACATTTACTATAAATAATATACCTCAGTCTCCTCCTTTTCTTTGCTGGCTCTTTACATGTGACACCACAGTGGTCGTGTTGTATTTTAGCACAACCAACAACAAAACCAGACCACAGAGCTGCCATAAGAATCTAATATTTTCTCACTACTCAAGATAAATACAAATTTGGCTGTATTACTGTCAGACAAACAATACAAATATTGGTTGAACTTAAACAAATTAAAGGCCACTTCCTTCTCAAAACATGATTTCCACCCACAATCTACAGTATCAGTCTAAAGGCTCAAATGCTTCAGTGTCACAGTGGGTTTAAAAGGCATTTACAAAAATCAACAGTATGGTTCTTTGTAACAATAAATACTATACAGGCTGTATAGTAAGGTGCAGGTGAGGAGTTTTTTCACAAACACATACATCACAGCATACACTTCATTTAAACAGAAGTTAAGAATACTATGGTGTACCGAAAACATGGGTCATGAGGAACAAAAGTAAAAGCACAATTAACGTGCTCATTGAACATCTCTAACGTAGAGCTCATGACTGAATCGACATCAGAACGTCACACGTACAAAAAGACATTCAGAAAGACGCACACATGCCAACAAGTCTAAAGTATCTGCCGACGAGTGTAAACTAGCTCATTTACAGGGAAAATAAATAGTACCAGAATTATTTATTTCAAACACCACAGCTTATAAACTGGTCGAACCACCGGGCTTACCACATCCAGTCTAGCCCTGCTGCACCAGTCGGCGATAATGCGGCATGACCTTGCTCTCGGGGAGATAAAGTCCCATCTCCAAGGCAACCAGCACCGGGAACTCCAGAGGAATCAGCTCACGTCTGTTAATACGGAAACGCTCCTCCAGCTTCTGCTCGTCCACAGGGAGAAAAACCAAGGAGAGGTTTAAAGGGATGACGTGGTACACAGTAATACTAATCTAAATATGTGTGTTGTGTCCTGGTGTTTCTGTCTACTGTTCGATGTTCATGCAGTGTAGCCAGCAGTGATATAAAGATTTGTGATGAGTTGAACAAAATGGAGTCACATTTTTTAAACAAAGCAAGATTTTTCTGATTTCAACACAGTAAATTTGTGCCTTCACAAAAAGTCCAGCAGCACAGATTCATGATCTGGTCTGCACCCAAAAAAAAAACAACTAACAATTGCTTACAGTTGATTCAGATGTCTGAATGAAGATGCCCATTGCTGACCAGGAGAGAGCACATTAAACATATTTTAAAGTCGTTACATTGGTTTCTGTGAGTTTCTGCACTGATTTTAAAGATCCTATATTATGCAAACTTCCAGGTTACTAATTTAATTTTTGGAGTCTTCTAGAATATTTTTACATTCTTTAATGCTCAAAATACACACTATTTTTGTCATGCCGCAGTATCTCTTCTCATCCTCTGTCTGAAACGTTCCATTTTACCTTCTGTCTCCTTAAGGTTTTATTTAAAGGCTTAAGCACTTTAAATAATATATTTAAAGTGCTACATCCTGTTATTTCCCACACACACGGGTAGTTTCTTAACAAATTACGTAAATGATTGTAAACATGATTGATAGGTATTGTACATTTAACCTATGTTTCATGATGATGATTTAATCATGATTGATTAAATCATTCACTGATTCAATCAATCACATCAAATCATGATTTAATCATGATGTAATGACCTGGGACTTGAAGTTATTTAAAAATAGCTCTTATTCAGCTAAACTGTAAACTGTGTTTAACTTTTATTATAATTTCCCGCTGCCTGTCGCTGTAGTAAGAAGGATGACTTTTTTGGAAACACTGTGGTTTATTCAATAATTCAATTCAACAGAAAAAGCTCTGTTACCAGTCAGGCTTTGCTCACAGTCTTTGCAATAAATGCAACAATGTTCAAATACCTTAGTGTTTCCATTAGGCTGAGCATTTACTTGTGGTGTTGTGTAGATTGGCAGGACTGACGTGCATGCAGAGAATCCTACTTTAGAGAGTTAGTGTGTGATCCAGTTTGTTTTCTAAAGCCACCCAGACACACACAGACTTGCTAAATATCACATAATTATCAGACGCAACCAATGACAGACTTTTAGTCGCACACTGTGGCCATGGTGACAGAGATAAGTAACAGACTGCAAATGGTGCATTTTAGGCAGAAAAGCAGCTGTGAATCTGAGGAAGAGAATAACTCTCTGGGGCCTAGACTTTGGGCTTCGTGAGTTTGTAGACCTTAACATGCGCAAATAAGCTGTATAACAGAAAAGAAAAGGGGCAAAACCCCATCCATCCATCCATCCATCCATCCATCCATCCATCCATCCATCCATCCATCCATCCATCCATCCCTTAATCCTCTGTAGGGTTGTGGGGGGCTAGAGCAGGGGACACCTTGGACAAAGGGGAAACCCCAAAAAGCATAATATGGGCTCTGTAAAATTTTTCAGTTTGTTTTTAACTTTAGCAGTGCACTTTTTTTTCCCAGTGAATTTGTTTATTTGTTACTTAAGTAAACTCTGGACAGACCGTGTTTTCATGTCTGTAAGTTAGATAAAGCCAGGAGATTCTAGCAGTAAGGCTGTTTGTTGTTCTGAGTCTGTGGTTCTGCCTGTCAGCCTGTGCAGCAGCATTACTGCTTGAGGCAAAGAACTGGTTGGCGGTAACAGCATTGTGTCTAATTAATGTGAAGACAGAAGCCATATTTTTCACTTTTTTCTCTCTGGAGATCACAGGACAGCTGGTTTATGGAGCAGAAATGTTCAAAAAGTACCATTTAATTTGAGTTGGACTTTAAAACAACATGTTTCTCTGCACTACAAACAGAAATACCAGCTGCTCTCTATGCTGAAATCTGGCCCTGCTGTAATAAACTGCAATTGCTGTCACCACGGTAACCACAGGTGCCACCAAACACACCAAGACTGAAGTCTGAAGGGTTGAAATTTCTAAATCATGTAAAAACTTTCTCCACTGTGGGCACAGTTGTTCCTCTTTACATTCTCTAACTCATCTGCTGAAATAGATGAGCTGCTGTTCTTAAATACGTCTTTCTTCTAAGAAAGAGGTTTAAATAAGGTGCATATTATTTACAGGGCCTTCAATTGCATGACACTGTGAAGAACATGTTTTGTGTTTGCAGTCTTAGAGAACGCGAGCTGTTGAAAGTACAATGTTTGACAAATAACACAAAGTTAGTACATGTGTGACAGGTTTTTCCACTTTTATCTCCTATTAGCATGATAAAGGCGACAGGTTCCTGTTATGTTTGTGTCTATACTCTCTTTGATGCTGAGATCTGTGTATGTGGAAACTTTACTCACATCTATGAGCTGTTTGACTTCTGGCTTCCGCAGATCACTGCTGATCTTTGCAGCCAGCAGCACGCACGCCGCCGCCACCAGTTTCCTGTTCTGCTTATTGAGACGCCCCTGCAGCACCAGCTTC
The DNA here is from genome assembly GCA_024666655.1 of Dascyllus trimaculatus. Taxonomy (NCBI): domain Eukaryota; kingdom Metazoa; phylum Chordata; class Actinopteri; family Pomacentridae; genus Dascyllus; species Dascyllus trimaculatus. The sequence goes on along the minus strand of CM045452.1, from coordinate 13,446,640 downwards.
TCGAAGTACACAAAAGCCATCGCTATGGTGACTGGCTGGAGACCGCATTCCTCGCTCACGGCCCTCATCTCCCTCTTCAAACTAGCAGATGGGAAAAGTCACAGTTACCAGTCTGTTTTCTAAGAAAGACTGCATTGTGTTTCCAGGTTCAACCTTCAAAAGGCTCCTAGAAGAAAATCAAAGCATAACACAAGATATGCGCACCTTCTTATCTTGCTCAGCGTCAGCTTAATGTGAGGAAACTTCTCCTTGAAAGTCTCATTCATGTCCTTCTTCAGGTCAGACGGCTTCACATACTCAATCACAGTTGTCTGCAGGGATGGAAAAACAAACCAGTACGTCAATACAGAACTGCCTCACGTCAGCATGAATTATAGCTACAGTACAGCCTTATTGTTCTGTTTGTAAAGTGTCTCGGTAATACAATCACGTGAACAGGGCACAATGGATATATTTGACTCTGCAACATGACTGGAGGTTGGTTCATAAGCAAAGAACTGCTTCACTGTATCAGCACAATTTACAAGTCAAATCAAACAGACCTGCCCTGATTTCTAAAACAAAGAGGGGACAGATGATGTGAAACAAATGTTCATACTGCTCAGAGAAACAATAGAAAAACATGGTTACACAGGTCAAAGTTTACATTCACTGTATTAACCTTGTAAGTGTAGGTCTGTGTATATACAGTTGTGTGCGAAAGTCAGGGCACCCCTTTAAAAACAGCATATTTTATATATTAAAAAATTAATATCCATATTTATAGTCTCTCTGGGATATGGGAAAAAAAGACAATATTATCAGGAAACATTAATGCATAGTTACATTTTATTTTATAACTTGAACAAAATTACAAAAACAGAAAACATCATTTTGGCCTGTGCAAAAGTCGGGGCACCCTACAGCGTCAGTACCTTCAGTACTTAGTAAGACCCCCTCTGGCAGATATCACAGCTTCTAAACGCTTTTTATAGCCAACGACAAGTCTCTGGATTCTATCATTTGGGATTTTCCCCCATTCTTCCTTGCAAAAGGCTTCCAGTTCTGCAATATTCTTGGGTCGTCTTGCATGCACAGCTCTTTTAAGATCTACCCACAGATTTTCAATTATGTTTAAGTCTGGAGACTGTGAAGGCCATTCCAAAACCTTCAGCTTGCGTTTCTTGAGGTAGTCCATGGTGGATTTTGAAGTATGTTTTGGATCATTATCCTGTTGTAGAAGCCATCCTCTTTTCAGCTTCAGCTTTTTTACAGATGCTGTGATATTTGCCTCCAGAATTTGTTGGTATTTAATGGAATCCATTCTTCCCTCCACCCGAGCAATGCTTCCTGTCCCACTGGCTGCAACACAACCCCAAAGCATGATGGGTCCACCCCCATATTTAACAGTTGGCAAGGTGTTCTTTTCATGAAATGCTGCTCCTTTTTTTCTCCAAACATACCTTTGCTTATTGTGGCCAAAGAGTTCTATTTTAACTTCATCAGTCCACAGCACTTGTTTCCAAAAGTCATCAGGCTTCTGTACATGTTCTGTTGCATATTTTTGACGTTGTATTTTATGATGAGGACGGAGGTAATGTTTTCTTCTGCAGACTCTTCCATGAAGGTCTTGTTTGTGCAAGTATCGCCGCACAGTGGACGGGTGCACTACCACTCCTGAGTCTGCTAAATCTTCCTGCTGGTCTTTTGACGTCAAATGTGGGTTTTGATTTACCTTTCTGACCAGCCTACGAGCTGTTCTGTCCGAGAGTTTCCTTGGTCTTCCAGATCTCATCTTGACCTCCACAGTTCCCCTCACCTGCCATCTCTTAATTATACCTCGCACTGTGGAAACTGCAAGCTGAAAACGTTTTGCTATCTTCTTGTAGCCCTCCCCGGCATTGTGGGCATCAATAACTTTCATTTTTTCTGTCTTACTTAGCTTCTTAGAGGAACCCATGATTGCTGTTGTTTGCACAGGTTTGTGGAGTCGCCATATTTAAGAAACCCTGAAATACACACCAGCTGGCGCTCCCTAATGACAATTGTTGACACATGCTTCAGGATTAATGAGCTGGTAAAGGTCTGAATTTGTTAAAAGAATCTGACACATTGAAACTCTCAGGGTGCCCCGACTTTTGCACAGGCCAAAATGATGTTTTTTGTTTTTGTAATTTTGTTCAAGTTATAAAATAAAATGTAACTATGCATTAATGTTTCCTGATAATATTGTCTTTTTTCCCATATCCCAGAAAGACTATAAATATGGATATTAATTTTTTAATATATAAAATATGCTGTTTTTAAAGGGGTGCCCTGACTTTCGCACACAACTGTATACAGTGATTTAACAGCAGCAGTGACAGAAGATCTGGCATCAGTCTGACCTTGTTTTGGTGTTTGTGTTGGAGTAATGAGAGGGTGGAGTTTTTATATCACGGTGCAAAAGTGTCCAAATTTAATCATTTGCATAAACCTGTAAGCTCCCAAGTGTATCATTCTGAGGTGTTATTATTAAGACAAGAAAACACCAATTATGTTAATAGACATAAGAATGAGCAAAACATAAACATCACATGCAGCTTTAACTTCAATACAGCTGTGACGAGGAACATGAAAAGCCAGGTTTATTGCCTGGGATCTGCTTACAAACAACATCCTCACAGAAGAGATATTTGACAATTTTCACTGTATAAAAAACTACATTTTTTATAGGAAGTAATTTGGTATCTGTGTATTGTACTGGGTTTATCTACTAGCACCCAGCGTATCAATATCATATCGTTTCCTGGCAGTTCTTTACATTACAACACATTAGCTTTTCTTTGCCGGACGTCATGTTTGTAACAATCTTCTTCTCTTTTCTGGTTCTTGTTAAATAATTCATTGTTTCATTTATTGTCTGTTGTTCTTTTTCTTTCTTTACTAAATCTTACACAACCCTTTGGACAATTTCAAACTGAGGCTGCTGGTGCAAAGTGAGCCTGCAATAGTCTGTAATAGTCAGACTGTGTTATATAGCAGCAATCTTCACTGTGTTTTCAATGAGAGCCACCCCGGCAGGACAAACTTAACTGGAGACACACTTTTCCCAGAAAACACCAAAAGCCACATTAAGTGTATCTGACTAATAATGTGGTGCTGCATAATTTGTAACGCAGCCCATACAATCCTCATTAAAAACAGGCTTACTTTAATACTGGAATGAGAGGAAACAGCAGGCCTTTGTTTGACTTTCCTAATGTTATATCTGTAGCCCACTGCCAGGTGAATAGTGTATTTTGAATAGGCTTTGTGGTTTTGAAATTGCGCTCCAAGTTACTTCGCTGGATACCGGGACAGGCTTGTTTGCATATTAAACACGAAGGCATGGAGTCGTGACGAATGAATAAAAATTAGTCTGTCCTGTGCAACTTCTTTGGCTTTTATCTTTCCTGTTAAACTCAGAACACCTGCTGTCTGCCCACTAGTCCGCTCTCCAGAGTCTTCATATTGGTTTTTAGTTGCAGCTCAGAGACTTAATTTTCCTCACTGATCACACCACCTTGTTTCTCCCTTTGTTTAATTAGAAATCAATCCAACAGTCAAACTAGTACAACTAGCTAGTTTGTGACAGTTTCCACTTAGCTTTATTAATTATTCTTAATAAAATATATATATTTAGTGTAAATATTTTGTGCAAAGGCTGCGTGCTTATAGTTCTGTGTACTCTATGTCTTTAAAGGTGTACACATGTATGTTATATAACATTTTTAAAAACTACTTCAACATACATGTCATGGCATATTTATTTTTATGGGTTTTTTTGTTTGCTTTTTTTAAACAGATATTAGCTTTATTGTTGGTTTCTTAAACAAAACTGAACTTTCAGTCAGTCAGGCACTATCTGCTCATTTGGGCCAACGTTGATATTTAATTTGGCCAACACCAGTGATGATGCTGATGTCACTGTGCATCCCTCATACACATGATAACGTAATTAGCATTTTCCAGGTGTGGAAATCAGCTTTCTCTAATTCTCCACTATACTAATACTGAATTACTTATTTACATAAGCAAAAATGCCAAACATGTCTCAGTTCCACTGACTCATTTAGGAGAATGCGAGGCTAATCTTACTAGTTCTGAGAAAGCGAACTGAACAACGTTAGACAGTGTGATGGACATCTTTCATTTCAAACTAATAATCTAAAAAGAGACTGCCAGGTCAATCGACAATAATAGCAGCAATAATAGCTCTACTCACCACGTATGATGCAAATATAAGAACTCTCTTGTGCCTCCCACAGGGCCACTGAGGGTCACTGAGCAGGTTGGGGTCGTACTCTGTCACCTCCTCTATACCTGAAACACACAAGCAGAGTAATAATCACATCCAGAGTCAGCTGAACAATGAAGATGCAGGTGTGTGGTTCTTTGCTTAGGCCTCGTCTCCACTAATAAAGACATTTTGTAGAACAAACATTTTCCTCTTTGTTTGGGCCTCATCACCCACACACACACTGTTGGACTCAAACAGACCTTTTTTCACTTTTTTCATTTCATTTTATTGTCTATTTTGCAGGAACAGTGCACAATTAAACCTCACCGCCATTAGATAGTGGCTAATTTATATCCATAAATACCACTTCACATATATCCAAGTGGACACAAAAAACTAAGAGTTTGGAAAACAACGTCACATCCAAATTTGTGCATGCCCATGTTTGTTTTGTGTAATAAGCATGTGACTGAAATAACAACAACAATCACAGATATACACCAGTGTCTTAATGTTTGGTTAGCACTAGCAGTTAGAAGTTTACAAATTAGCTCGCTATTGCTGCTCCAACTTCATCAGCACACTAAAGCCTCTGCATCTGTGCGTCAGAGTCCACTGAAATGGACTGTCAACTGACTCAGCATTCTTATTATAGCCTCTGTAGTAGTTCTGTTGTCACATACAGTAGATATTTTATAAAACGGTGGTTGTGTGGCCAAAAGTATTTTTAAAATATCTGTTGAGTAAAATATCTGTATTAGTGTGTACAAGGCCTTAGACTGAAGTCATACATGGGTCCTGTGCCACGCTGTTGTTTAGACGAGCAGGGGTGAAGTTCCTCTGCCCGTTGCCACGGAAACGTGACTGAGGAGTCTGAGCTGTGCAGTTCTCCAGCGCTCCGCCACTCTTCTGTCTCACCAAGGCATTGGTTGGATAAAGGAACTGAGCGTAGGACACCGTCTGAAGAGGCAGAATGAGAAAGTCAGTAATGACATGACTTCTGGGTTTATACATATTGCTGACTGTCAGACTGATTTACCTTGCCACAGGCGCACAACTCCACGCCTTCTAGGGAAGGAAGCAGGTCAGCAGCCACTACAGAAGACAGTCTTTGTCTCTGAGCCTCCAGTTTAGGATCACTGTTCACACAAAGACACATGCATGTCATTTCCATCACACGCTGCACACATACTGCTCTTTCCTGAGAATGATATGGACCACACAGGAGGATGATGAAAACATAAAAGCGAGGGGTGGGTGCTCTCTGCTTGGGATGGTGCTTTCTTTGTACCTGAGATGAGCACTCTCTCCATAGGGCAGCACTGAGAAAGCAGCATATAGCGACCGCTTGGCACAAATCAGCATGATCCTGCAGGACACAGCAAGTACAGGCAGACAAAACAGACGGTGTGTCAGTCTACAGGCAACAACTACAGTCACTGCTACTCAACAGCTACTGTGCACACGACATTCATCAGCTGCAGTGACTGCTGTGTTGATCGCTACCAAAGCTAAGCAGCTACCAACAATCTAGGTCTCAAAGCAGGAGGAGGGAAATCTGAGCTGGACCAGCCTCAGTTAGTGCGTATTACTGCTACATGCAAGTCACAGAGGTAATAATAAGACCTGGATCACTGAGAGTGCCAAAAATTCACTGGCATGTGAGCAATGCAAATACTATCCGACTCTGTCTTCAGTGAGTATGAATGTCTGTAGGTATTGAGTTAATTAACTTCTAAAAATGTTGTCCAGCTGTTGGGTGGATGAAACCAGACATCTGAAGGCAACACTTTGGGTATTTTCCACTATTTTCTTACGTTTTGATCAACTGAAAAAGTCATTAGCAGAATAATCGAAGGTATTTGCAGAATCCAGAAAGACTCTTTCAAACATCTGGATTAAAGATTTCAGCTACATTATGCTGGTAATGACATATCTCCTTTCTAGATTTGTGTGGTAGCGTGAAATGTAAAATTTTTACTTCAGTTATGTTGACATATAATGATGTTACTTTCCAATATTTTATGCTTTCATACATAATAACCTATCAACCCCATAAATTGCCTAAGGATGCTCATTGCTGTCTATCAATCAATCAATCAAACTTTATTAAGGACACAAATCGTATACGGTGTTTGCCCACAAACACTACATCAATAAACAGGAATATACCAGGCGTCACAGGATTCTGAAGGTTCTCATCTTTGCAAACACGGCAGTGATTTTCTTTCATTTCTTACATGTTTTTGGAGCCCCACCAATATATCAGTCAGCTGATATTATCTGCCGATACTGACCTGTCAGAGATATTTCACTTTCAATTTCCTGTGCAGTTTTCATCATCATGAGAAATATCACTTAATTACCTTCTTATAATTGCCAATAGAACTTCTTATTTTTCTATTTTTCTTATTTTTACTAAATGCATGGTACTTATTTCTATTCTATTCAGCAATGATATTTTCTTTTACACTTTATATTTGCAACTATTGTTTTTTTTCTCAAGTAATTGTAATTTCTTCCAAGTCATATCTGGCAAAAGAATTTCCTTTAGGATTAGTAAAGTTCAATCTTATCTTATGTTAATGGAACTGCGTCATATCTTATCTGATATGTGCTGATATGAACACTATCTTTTTACAGAACACAAAAGTCTAAACACACACTGTCAAAAGTTGCAGTGACCGCTCTAAGGTAAAAGTAAGTAAAAGATTACAAATGGTATAAAAATTATATATACTGTAAAGAATGTTTTATCTTATTAGGGCAAAAATGCCCATCTTTTCCTGATTTCAAAGGCCCTCTGCACCTCCAGGTTTTCTGACACTTTCATGTGAAGCTTGAGGAGGTTTAATTCCTGGCAAGACTTCATCCATGCACATTAAGTGGTTCAGAAGCTACAGCCATTTTAAAAGAGACAAGAGGCAGGAGGAGGATAACATTTTTCTTGTGTTTTACAAGAAAAGCAAGGACATACACTTTTCTGTCTACTGGTATTAGAAGATACAGTTATTATTGTGCATGAGACAGAATATTTATCATCCAGATAGTTAGAGGAGACAGAGTATCCTGAATCTACCGCCAAGCATAGGTAAATGTTGTTAAACAACCATCTCAGTTTTGCAAATACTGACAATTACATATTTTTTGACAAGATGCATATTTCAAGAAGTGCAATAAATAGCTTTTAAACCTTCTCAGTGATAAAGTATTTAACTGCCACATGATTAGAGACATTTCCCTGAAGTTGCAAATGTATGTCCTAATCTAGGTCACCAGAAATTACATCACTGTTCTGTAAAACACAAGCAAAGTTATAAAAAGGTAATTCTGCACAACAATATAGAATATTGTAAAGGGCCCTCAATGTGAATTTATACAAATTTAACTAAAATAAACAGTCTACATGTAACAAACTGAGAGAAAGGGCATATGTTCTACTATCTTAGTTTGGTGTTAGGAAGAAAAGGTGCAACTTGGAAAATAGTCTCAAAAAGCTCAAGTCAAGGGATGTCTTCAAGTAGCTTTTTGGTTTCACACCGCAGAAAATGTTGAATGTTGAATGTTTGTCATTACGAACACTGAAACAGTTGTTGCTTAACCTCTGTGAGCTGACTAACTGGACAATCTATTAAATGTTGAAGCTCTGCAGCAGACAAAGTCATGCATCGTCAGAAGAGTCTTTAAAGATTCAGGGAAAAAAAGTGTTACTAAACAACCTTCTGTGTCTTTTGACCAACTGATAAACTCTGTGTGACTCAAATGTATTGGTGAAGCACGAGAGGCACAAACGAAAGCTGAACTACTAAAACTAAAACTAAACCAAGCCACCAATAAACACTGTACACCTTCACCAGAACAGAGATGTCGACAAACTGACCGAACACAGACTACGCAACATCACCACAACCACAGAATACAAAAACACCGCAAACACCAGGGGGCTTCAGCTTCTTACGAAACATCAATAACATACAGTCAGCAGTCTCTGCCATGGACACTCAGCAGTAAACACCCAGGCCAGACCTTGAGGGAGAGATATCAAATCTCTTACTGGGGACAATATTGCAACGCAGACACCTACTAGTGTTAATTACCTTCAGTTATATAAGCTAGACAGCTTCTTTCAGCTCTGGAAGTTACATGCAATGCGTGACTGCCTCAAACAGAAACAGAAAGTCAAAACCTGTGGGACAACTTAGGGTTTCTACATCATTGTTTTGCACAAACCAGCAGAAAACACATGTATCACATGTATGTATGTGGAAATGAATATGAAGTGGATGGTGGATGTTCATAAAGTGAAAGAGAAATGAAAAATTGAGAGTCAAGTAAGAATATCAATAATTTGTGATGTTTTTTTAATCTGAGTCTACAGACAGAATAACAAATACTTTACCACGCTGGTGTGATCAACCAGCTTAACAAACAACCACCCCGATGGTATTTCAGTCCCGGCTCGCTTTGAGGTTACCTTACTGTTGGCGCAAAAGGGTGTTAAATTTCTACACTGCACCCCTTTTGGCTTTTGCTAAGCTTCCAAGGGTGATTAAATTCACTGTAGCAATCGCCACTCGGCAGCTGTATCCCTGTTATTCCTCTGCAGCCTCTGTGCCAGAGTTAAGCAGCTTATTACAACACTAGCAGGAGGAGAGTAACACTGCTAGCGACGGCCTATTTCAGAGTCCAAAACAATGCAGGCTTTGTTTTTTAAATTCCTCTACAATGATCTGTATGTAAATGTATGTGTAAATGCTGCTGGGAGACTCACCTACATCCTCTGGTATCATACTGCCTCATACTCTTAATGAAGTGGACTTTCTTTGGCACCTTGGGTCCCGGAGAACCAGAGACGTTCCTCAACCTGATCAGAAAGAGTATTTTAGTAACTAAACACATAATATACTCTGTGACCATATAAATCACTCACAGGTGTAGAGGTTAAGCCAACCTAAGGGGTCAAATGCAACCCTCGTTATTTAAGATTTATTAGGTATTTTACGCAAATAACGGCTCACACCATAAATGTGACAGCTGATACAAGAGTTATGTGTTATGTTAAAGCAGGCAAATGACTGTGATTTATATCCAAGACAGTAAAAATGCAGGACATAAAGGAACAGTGTTCAACAGAAAACATTACAGTAAAACAATCCCACTGTAAACCTATTTAAATATCTATAGTCCCCGTATCCTAAAGCTGCTGTGGGTTGAAACAAATAGAAAATGCTAGAACACATTAAAATGAAAGTGAATCCTGTGATCATTCCTGCTGTCATTTCATACGGAAGTCAGCAGCTCATTAAAGGCCCCTGGTGTTGTATGGTGACACACCGGCCGCTAACATGCTCACCTCTGTCGTGAATCCAGAGAATTCCCGGTCGGGACCGGGCTGAGAGCGGCGGTCGTAGACCTGACACGGGAGCAGGGCTGGTGTCCGGCGGGGACCGGAGACAGAGGGGTGTCCGGGGTTAGCGTCTCGGCCGCACTGCCACTCTCCAAAAATACCTCGTTGGCTCCCACAACACTTGCCCCTGCCGGTCCCGGAGACGTTACCAAAGAAGGTCGGGCAGGACTGACGACATTTGGGAAACTAAAGGACGAGCCACTGCCGGCTGCAGCGGGGTCTGTCACCTGGGTGACCGGCCCTTGGCTATCCGTCGGCGGGGGTGCGACCGTTGCGCTGCCGTCTCTATCCCCGAGTCGGAGCTCCTCGGCGGCGCTTTGGTCGTTATTTCCATCGCTAAGTTGCCCCTGTGGTCGTCCGTCAAGTGAGATATTGCTGAGGAACAGCAGAGCTGCCTGCCTTCGCCGGGAGTCCCTTGCTTTCCTCCGGCTCTCTCGATGGGTCTTGGCTGGTTTACTGTTACTACCGGTGGACTGCAGACCGCAGACAGCGGTCGCCATTCTAGTTTGAAATGTGGCTGTTGAACGCAAAGGCAATGAGTTACCAGTAACATCACGATAGCCCCGCCCAGCTTCATGCTGATTGGCCGTGATGGCAATTATGCAAATTAAACGTCGTAAATCCTAGTAGGTGATTGGATATTTTGCAAAAAATATTCCTGCTGCTCGTAGATAATTGGACAGAGGGCTATAGTAGGCGGTGCGGTGGTAACAAAGGAAATATTCAATGTCACTAACAGTAATCTAGTGACTTTTACAGTATATAACAAGTGTATTCATATTTTCATTAAATCATAAGGGCACTTGACATAGCTTTCTTCCCCATAAACCTCAACATTTAAGTTTTTCCTCTGCAAATTCCTCCAAATTAATATCAAGAAAGCTGATATATCATACAACCTGATCAATAATTATAAAAAAAATAATCTATAATCAACACACGCTAAAGAGAATACGTTTTGGTTTATTTATAAAAAGGTTTTCTCATGTTCTAAATCATACAATTGAGTTAGTGTAATTTATAAATAGTGACAACGACCTGAAGTATTTCCAAAAATCCATTTGATTTGTATATAAGATTGAAAAAATATTATTTGGTCTAGAAGTGCTGCAAACTTTTAACATCTGGTAGGTGGTGATTAATTTAGGAGCTATTAAATACAAGTTTAAGCAAAACATACTTTTCACAACTTGGAACCCCTAAAGTTGTTAACTGATCTGCAAAGCATTAGTTAGTTATTAGTTAGTTTATAGATGGTGTGTCATAATGCAGGAACAAAATGGCAGGTAAACAAAGATGCTATTTCTCTTAACACTTAATACTTGTATTATTTGCTTCACCCTGAGTTTTTATTAGTATAATAGGCATTGTTGAATCTAACATTTTTAAAAATATATTCTTCTTGTGGTTGGTATTTAGTACAAATCTACTGAACTCAGTCATGCTCTGTGGTCTCTGTGGTGCTAAATGCTATCTATTTAGCATCTGAGAACAAGTCAGTGGAATGTGAGACTATGATCATGGGATCAAAGACGAGCTCCAGCAAACAGCTCGGCTGCCTGTTCTCTTATTTTCTACTGAGGCAATGGGAGGTAAATGGGACAGTTTGCACAAGATTTTCATTTTGGTTTCACACCCCACTGATTTGTAAACATGAAGCCTGAGTGAGTGTTTCTCTGATAGAGAAACTAAAGGTGTGAAAGCTTTTCCATCTCCTGAGTCGAAACAATCAATAATTCCTTTCCTTCCTTCACAGTTTAGCAGAATTACAATGTTAGCAGAGTGCCAAAGAGTACAGCTTGTTTGTGTTTGGTGTGCTTCTGCTTAGAGAATAGGTTCATCTGCTGAGAGGTCACTGACCTCTGTGGATGTAGGTAGTAGTGACAAGTTCACTGCTGCTAATCCACTGATCCAGTGCAGAGATGGGATTAAGTCTCAATCTAATTACAACAATCTGTCAAGCTGCCTCCTTAGAACGAACGATCCAGCTATCCTTCTATCTATCCTTCTGTCTATCTATCTATCTATCTATCTATCTATCTATCTATCTATCTATCTATCTATCTATCTATCTATCTATCTATCTATCTATCTATCTATCCTTCTATCTATCTATCTATCTATCTATCTATCCTTCGGTCTATCTATCTATCTATCTATCTATCTATCTATCTATCTATCTATCTATCTATCTATCTATCTATCCTTCTATCTATCTATCTATCTATCTATCTATCTATCTATCTATCTATCTATCTATCTATCTATCTATCTATCTATCTATCTATCTATCTATCTATCTATCTACCTATCTATCTATCTATCTATCTATCTATCTGTCTGTCTGTCTGTCTGTCTGTCTATCTATCTATCTATCTATCTATCTATCTGTCTGTCTATCTATCTATCTATCTATCTATCTATCTATCTATCTATCTATCTATCTATCTATCTATCTATCTATCTATTTATCTGTGCAGGAGACAGGGTTTTTAAGAGTGACATACATTTCTAAATATACTTTTTATATAACATTTAATCAAAAAGAAAAAGAAACTTAGTTATAGAGAAACAAATTTCCTTTTGTCCACCAGAACTACACACAGAATATGTCACCAGATCATTATGCAGAACAACAAAATTTACAAAAATGTCATCAAACAGCAAAATGTACAAATGAAGTGTCGAGTTTTATGTGTTTTTAAGCTATAGTAGTGGCATAGTTCTGGTCTGAAATATCTCAACAACTATTCAAAAGCTTGTCATTGAATTAAGGTCAGACATTCTGATAGTCTTCATACTGGCTTTAGTGACTTATTTTACCATTTAATCACATTCTAAGGACAAACTGCTTTTTATCTTTTGCCACCTTCAGGACAGAAGATCAATTTGTAAAATATTTTGTGATCTATCTATCTATCTATCTATCTATCTATCTATCCATCCATCCATCCATCCATCCATCCATCCATCCATCCATCCATCTGAAAAAGGCACTAGCAGCAAAGGTCCGGTAAACACATTGCTCTTTATTTTAGCAACAACAACATAATGAAATTGTCTTCACCTTCTTGTTAATTTTTTTCCTTGCTCAGAACAGCAACAGTCTGGCATGACCAGCTTAAGGCTTTTTGATTCTAGCTTTGTGTTTGAGGTACAGCCCCGCCCAGCTCCTGCCACAACAAGCTCATTTTATGGTACCCCGTGTGGTTGTTAAGTGATGGACTCAGACAGTTAGCACCATAATCGAAGCCTCTCTGGCTTGTTTGTTTGTTTTTTGTCATTTTTACTGCAGCAGAGGTGGTAAAGGTGCTCTGAGGGCTAATTACTTGTTTCGGTGTCATCTGGAAAAATGAGCTGAAGGGACAGTGTTTACAACAAAACTGTCATATCTCAGTGACACAGTTTCAAATAAATTTAAATGCACATGGTAGGACTCTTCTCTCCCACATACACTCATACACATGCTGGTATGTGAGCGCACACACACAGACACGCAAACACGCACGGTTCAGAAATTTCCTTCTTGTGACTATTCTATATAAAAACAACCCTGATAAAAGAAAGAATGGTACTGCTTTATTTTATGGGTCCACCATCTCCTCAGAAGATTCCTGGAAAAGAACTTTAATTTAATGTGACTTGTCACTAATTATAGTTAAAATATAGACTATGTTCTGTTGTTAAACAAGCATTTTTGCCAGCACACAGCATGTAAAACTATGTGCAACTTGTCTACAGGTGAGTATGTTTCCAGTAATTAGTGGATAATGAATAAATTAACAGTCCTTTGAAGAAAATTCTAGAAGTCAACAACCGATTTAAACTAGCACTGTCAAACTTTGTATTTTTTACAAAAATTTGTACCAATTTCCTTATTTCTTTTCAGGTAAGTTCTAAGGAAATTAGAAAATAACAGACCTTTAAATTAAAGCGCTACCAAAAGTACCACATGCCTGTACCATCAATAATATCAAAGCTATTCTGTTAGGGGTCTGGAGTCTGCAGCTATGTTTTTTTTTCTTTTTACATTTTTCAGACAACAACGCATGAATACAGTACAATTACAGACAGTGCTGTCTCTCTGCAACTCCCTCTTTGTTGTACAGTAATTTACATGTAAATTAATGGCTGTCCTGTTGCTTTTGTTGTGTAAGATGGGTGCAGTATGAAAATACAACTGTTGAGAGTCCTATCAGTGGAATACATCCTGTAGATGTCATGGAAATCATAATGTAGCTATTGTTCAGTGCATACACATTCTCGAGGAAGGTGCATCATGTTCTAGTAAGAGTGATGACATGTCTCAAAATAACAGATTGCTTGTAAACACACACAGATCTCTTTTTTGTTGTAGCTTACCTCAAAAAACAAATGTAGTACCACAGGAATGTTGTAAATCCCACTAACAGCATGAAAATGCTCAAAGCCTTGTCACAAATAATCACATTTTCAACTGTTTTTACATTCAACTCAAATGTTGCTTTTAAACTGCCCTTCAGATTTGAAGCAGTATTTCAGAGACTCCTTCAACATGAGTGAATAGCTATGGAAAATTATGATTATGCAGATCAATACTTGTACTGTGTTTATTGTAGATTGTGTTTAAAACTACAGTGTGAGTTTACCATCTTGTTTAAATGCATAACCTACTCCCTCAGTGTGATGTTTCAGTTGTAGCTGCCATAAATAATCATGCATGTTGAAGGCTTGTCTCTGTCATCGACCACCTGGAGAGGATGTGCTGAAGCACCTCCACTGAGGAGGACTTTCTGCCTCTGATTGATAACAGCTCCACTTCTCTGCCTGCCTGTGCTTCTCTCTAAATAGCGAGCTTAGCGGCCAACTTAGACCTCTTCCTGTACCACATCCTGACCTGAGAAATGATACAGAAACCAAAATATGCACCATCGATAGACAATATCACAGGATTTTGCCTTTGTAGAAAATAAAGACACAACACTCCATCGCTTTCTTTGCCTGTTTGTGTCCAGCGCCTGACAGCACAGAGAGCAATCAAGTAGGTGTGGAGCTAAAACAGACTGCTCAGAGAGAGTCATCCTCCTGCCTTTTTTATTTAAGGCAGGATGTCCACACGGCAGCGAGCTGAGTCACAGCACATTCAGCACATTACACGGTGGTCTCGTACTCCATCACTTCTTTGGGTGTGCCCAGGCAGCGGTACTGAATCCTTGGCGTAACTGGGGCAGCACTCTCGAGCACCAGGATGGTTTTACGCAGCCGGCGGTCGATGAAATGAGCATCCCAGGCGGGGTACTTCTTCCTGGGCAGGTCTATTCGGATGACGGGCCCCTCTGTCCTGGGTGTGAGTGGGGGCACTGCTGCATGAGCTCCCCGAGGTGGTCGTACCTGAAACACGTCTCCATCCACCCCAGGCCCCTGTTCTCTGTCTAACCCTTTAGTTCTCTGAAGGGTCCTGGGGGGGCTGCTCACCAGGTCAGGGGGGAGGCTGGAAGCTGGGGATGCCAGCGACTCCACAGGCATCTCCTTCTCCACTATATAACCCCACCCTGAGACTGAGCCATCAGGGTGCAGCAGACAGTAATACACAAACATGAAGAAGGTGCCCAAAGCGTAGCTGCTGGCAACCAAGCACACCATGATGACGGCGTAGAAGTCTGAGGTACGAGAGCTGCGGTACAAGTACCAGGCAGTGGTGAGTGCCACATTCTCAACGAACACAGTTAGGCTGTAGATGAGCATCCTGCAGCGAGTGCGCCCCTCTCTGACGCTGAACCAGCAGAAAACATACACGATGCCCACCATCATGTTGTAGATGATCTCCTCCCATTTGGACATGCAGAAGTCTGTCTCGCCTTGAATTATCCAAAATGTCATGATGCACCAGTGGGCTACGATGAAGATGCCAAAGTAAAGCTGGAACACGGAGGCGAACAGGGCGAAAGCCAGTGTGCGAGCTCCGATGGTGAACAAGTGCCACAGGATCTGAACTATGACTGCCTTGTAGGTCATGGGTAGCTTATCATCTCGGGAGTCCCTCAGGACTTTTTGATAGGAAGAAATCATCCAGGCAAGGGATATCAGTGAGGCAGAAGCTGAAAGCCCTGGGGAGACAGTGAAGGAGGGAGGAAGAGAAGGATTTACCAAGAGCAGTTAGATGGGATGGGAATGGCTGTGGGATAGCTGTCTTACCATTTAGCACAGAAAGAAAATACATTTCCCTGGCTCTGTGGGGGCCTGATTGAGGTGAGCTCAAGTGACTCATCATGCTCAGCATGTGCACAGTGTGGGCTGTAGATTCGTGATTGACTGATGTGATGATTTATTTTTGACATGTGGACGCTGCTGTGGTTGGTCATTTTGAGCACTCACCCTGAAGGGGCAGCACCTGACTGGCCTGGATCATGATGCTGAGCTGCAGCACCAGCTGAGGGGCGCTCTTCAGGAAGGACTCGAGCAGACGCAGCATGCTGATGTCGGCGCTCTCAAACATCATGCGCCAGTAGAAGTGACGGCGCTCCGGGTCTCCATGCCAGCGGCTCTGCACGCCCAAATACAAGGCGTGGACATACCTGTGTATCAGAGGCAGACGTATTTCAGAAACATCCAGCAGTGCTTTAGGTTTTATTGAAAAAAGTCAGATGAGCTTTTAATGCTGTGCTTCAAAAACTTTTGGACATCAAACACAGACTCTCAGAAGTCATAACTCATTATTCCAAACTCTGGGAGCTGTCAGTAGTTCTTGCCAAAAAGCTGGTTACTTGCTCCTCTGGGATTTAGATTAGACTGAAACTGAACTAAGCAGCTCTGTGGTTATAATTTTAGTACAGGCATCCGAGGGGGGATGTAGAACTTGTCTGCAGTCTCTTTTCAAATAAAATAAGTTAAAGGACTGTGGAAAAGGCAAAATATGAAAGGCTACCGAGAGAAAAGAAATTCAAATAAAAGCTCTCAATCCAGTCTTCAGACTGAAGGTTGCAGGGGAAAAAGGAGCTCACTGTAAATTCCTAGTTGAACTCCTGAGCTTTGCCGACATGTATTCACACCCCTCTCAGAGCGTTCTGCGATGACCTTGTATAAGTAACACATGTCATTTTGTAGGCACACAAGTTCCCATGTGTGCTGTGCAAACATACTTCTGCACAAATTTGTTTGTACTATGCAAATATACAGAGTGTATCTGATTGTCTTTATTACAGCAGGGCATCTAACTGTTTGAAAAACAGTGGTGGTTTCCACGGAGAAGTGAAGCTATAAGTGTCTCAGTAATTGCCTCGGGGAGAAAGGTCAGAAGAGCCCTATGTCAACAAGCCCACTGAACCACAAGGGAGTTTGCGTAACTCTTTTTTGTTCTGGTTCCTTCTACACAATTTGTGCCTTGGGATGTAACACACTGAGAAAATAGAGCATATGTGCAGTAATGAGGGTCAAAGACTCCGGCACAAAGGAGGATGCACAGATACAGTTTCATCTCACACCATGTGTGACACAACCCCATATCACATTGATCCCGATTCACCTGACTAACTGTGTATCAGTGACGGATCGTTCATGAGTTAACAGCTGAAGGTAAAACACACAGCGGTAATCCTCTTAATGTGCAGACATGCTGGTCAGAGAGCAGCAGCAATGAATGGGGCATACACAACAGCTTTAATGGCATTACCGGTAATTCTGTGCCGCCACAATGTTTTAATGTGCTCCTGGACACACTCTCTCACACACACATAAGTCTCTGGGAGGAAATAAAGAATCAATATATATTACCCATGGGGCCGTCTAAAGAGGCAGGAAGAGAGAGGCCACAAAGAGAGGCACCGAGAGAGACTGTGTAGGCCTACAGATAAATCAAACAATTGATTTGCATCTGATTCCATCATTACACATAATTTGTCTTTCCATAACGCCCCAATATGTCCATAAAAGACAACTTATCTTTGAATATGAACGTTTTGTCTAACCCTCCTCCCACCACAGTTCAGCTGAATGCCTCCTCCCGGCTGGCAGCAGTTCAAACCTGTCAAAACCTATCAGAGCACTCTAAGCTTGAGCACCGACTCACCATCACTGAGTAGCTGACCTACAGACCCACTGCCATCCATGTGAGAGTAATGCCAAAGTGTACGCTCGTTTGTTTTGAGTGCCTGTAATTACACTTGTTTGGGTTCAAACATGGCATACAGTTTAAAAAAAAACTGCTGGGAGAGTTGAGAATATGGATTTTTCAAAAATAAGAAAAGCCTTAAGGTAAAAATGAAAATACACTAAACATTAATAGAGATGCGAGTGCACACATCGCTGCAAATAGGAGGCAACTCTCATGACATTTACGACTATTCATCTTCTTCAGCAGGCAGGCTCCTTCTTGTCTAAACCCCAGAAGACAAAATGATTTTATTATATTTTTCTGTCCAAGGAGACTGGTGTGGATGAGTTGATGATTTTCCCTGAGATGATTGACCTAAAAGCCTATCAGGGGGTTGGAGGGAGTGGGTGGAGTCTAACTCTCCCTTTTCCAAGCCAGGCAGAGATGTCAAACAATACAAAAAGACATTCTGACATTTTGGGTACAGTCCTCCCTGAATGATAAGGTTTCATAACTACAGGGAGTGATGCCGGGCTTTCGAGGATGCGCGCGCGCGCGCCCGCACACACGCACACACACACACACACACACACACACACACACACACACACACACACGCACACACAAAGGCAGAGGCAGAATGTGTAGTGCCCCCCTCCTCTTAGATCACGCCATGAGTATTCAGACTTACCTCCAGACCTGCGCCAGCTGAAAGATGTGAATGATGCCCTGGAAGAGCCACATGAAGGCTCTGCAGCAGCCCCGGGCTCCTCCCCCGGTGCCCGGCCCTGACAGCACCCCGGCCGCGGCAGAGCGGCCAGCGCCCCGCTCGCCGCTGTCCTTGGTGCTGAAGTCGCTCTCCTCCGCTCCCGACGCTGCCACCACGGCGGCCGCAGCGGTGCCGCTCTCGACGGTTTCCGAGAAATCGTAGGCGAACCATCGGAAGCTCAGCACTTGCACGACCACGGAAGGGACGATCACAAAGACCAGAGTCAGTGCAAAGCACCAGTAGTCCCTCCTTAGGTAGTAGTCCGCGGCCAGCCACAGGTCTGAGGCCCCGTCCGAGAAGAAGACCAAAAGGGCGCACAGCGTCCAGCAGCAGTCCTGGAGGGTGTAGCGCTGCTCGTCGGGACGGCGCTGGGCAGGCCGCGGGTCCGACCTGGAGGGACACTCGGGTGGGATTTCGTTTCGTAGAGAGACGGGTGCACCATCAGATTTCGCGGCCATGTTTGTTGTAGGGAAGAGAGTGAGTAAGAGATGGGAAAATGATGGAAGGGGGGGAGGGGGGTCGCGTAGCCTGTCGGTCTGTATGCATGCGTGTGGGAGAGAGGGAGGGGAAAGGAGGCAGGGAGGAGGGCCAGGGGAGGTGAGAGAGATGGGAGGCACCGCCGCTCATCAATCAGCCATGATTAAAACAGCAAAATGAGATTTTAAGACATGAAAGCTGCAGGTCTGGTCCGGACAGAAGATTCATCTCCATCAAGGGCAGCTGGACTGTTTGGTTACAGCTGCTGCTTGTGGCTCCTCTCGTTCAGGAATTCAGTAATTCACAATCAGAAATCACGTTCCTGCAGCCAGTGGTGGGAGAAGTACTCAGATCATTTATGCAAATAAAAGTATTAACATTACAGTTTAAATATGATGACAAAAGTATATTATCACATAGTATAGTATTGGATAAAATATTATTAATATTAAGTTTGCAGAAAACGACTCCTGTCAATGAATGAATGAATTATTAATACATCAAAATAAACATGTCAGCAGTATTTATTACTTTTATATCACTTTAAATTCACTGGCTTTCTTTTGACATATTTTCATCCATTTTAAAAATACATCTGATTTTACTGTTGTTGCAGGTTGATCTGGTTTTACACTTAATACAGTTGAGTAAAGTTCCCAACCTATGGTCCAGGCCCCCGCAAAGGGGTCACAAGACATGTTTATTGAGTCCCGAGATTATTAATAGGAGGGAGAAAAACAAATACTGCTGCGAAAGTTGCTCAAATCTTTGTTTTGAGAGGAACAAATCAGGTAATTTGCCTTCTTTGGGCCCAAAACAGAGAAGTTAGAGGATTGAAATGTCTTCCTCAATCTTAAAGAAGCTGTTTTGCAATCAGCAAAGCAACTATAACAGTGGGGCTAAAAATAATCAGTATAAAGCAACACAAAAGCGAAGCCTCTTCATCAATCACTTAAATGTACCTGTAAGTGCAGGACTTGTGTAAATGTACCACCTTTCAATCACATGACTCAAATCACACAATAGAAAAATGCATAAGTATTTCTACCTACACGCTCTGGTGCAACACTTTGATTTTTACCGACACCTATTAAGATGATTTTTGCTGCTTAAGTGTTTGTGGCTCACCGTCACCTTGAGGTGGAGCAGCTGAGTGAACCTCTTCTGCCTTCTCATGCTCAACTTGACCATCTAACCAGTTTCTGTTCTGCTTTCTGCTGCCTTCACGTCACACCCTGTCTGTCTGCCTGCTCTCAGACTCTGGGTTCCTCTTTCTCTGCTCCTCTCTTGGCTCAAATGTCTGCGACGGATCAGCTGAGCCGGCTCCTCTGGTGACTTGGGCTGAGGCTGTCATTTCTGCCAACAGGAAACACTCTTGTTACACTTTTAGCTTGCTAATGCTCTCCTGGAGGTATTGATCATCTCGCTACTCTATTTGTGTCCAAGAAACCAATACCAGAATTTCACCAATACATTACCAACATCAGCTGCCGTGGAGAAAACCTACTGCAAAGTGTTCCCCATGAAATGCAGCTTTAGCTGACACAACCCATGCAAATGATAATACAAACATTTAGTATGTTTCTTCATAATCTTTTGAAAGCAAAAACATTTAACAACAATTCTGATGAAGGACAAAAAACAAGACCAAAAATAATGAAAATGTACTAAAATTTAATCATTCATAAAAGCTGGAAAATCATCTGTGACAGGGTAACACAAGAAGCAATATTAGAGTTGGTTTAGTACAATATATTTTCAGCCTCAAGACACAAATCAGAACGCACCATTTTCCCCCATCAGTCTATAAAATACTAATTTCCTTAGCTTTATTATGCAAAAATGGAAGTAGAATATATTATGGGAAATATGGAAGGCTTGCAGCTCTCAATATAAAACAAAGTCACTTAGGAAAGATGTTATCTCATCAATACACATCCTTGTAAGTAGGAGCGAGTAACTTATGGACAATGATGCATCCTCATTGACACTATTAGTGCAGAAATGTACGAGAAGACCAACATTTCACATGGATTCTTTTGCAAACGTATTGTCACAATATGCCAAGGATAAAACATTTTAGTTCCCATTTATGGATTTAAATCCATGGTCTCCTCTTTTACATTGATATTTCCAAAAGAAAGACACCTTGGAGAAGAGAAAAAAAAAACAAGAAAAAACAGTTGTCATCAGGCTGACAGTACAAAAGAAGAGGTGTATTTCGTTGCCATTAAAAAGCAGAAAAGAGTTTCTTGAGTATGTGCCGTCTCCTGCCATTTTGCGAGTGGTGAAGTTTCTCTGTCAGCCTTTTTCAAAATGCTCTGGAGAGGACTAGGAATGCTGGCACGATCCACTGGGAAACAGTTAATCATTACAAGTTTCTGCAAGGAAGAAAAAAAATAAAGTCAGTATGTTTGATTAAAAATGTGTAGGACACAGTTTGTAGAAAAGCAGGAGCCACAGTTTATGGCAGAAATCACCCAGGAGTCAGTGGCCACATGAACACTCCAGTGGTTTTATATTCATCAATACATTTTTACTACACACACTCGGAAGCTCAGCAACCTGCTTCTCTGCTTCCTGTCGCACTGCTCCACATGTTCAGTAAAGTGATACTGGCCACATTAAATCTACAGAGAACAGCAACATCTTCCTTGCAGATGAGACAGAAAGTTTTCACCAACAGAAAAAACAACCAGTTAGTTTTGAGGTTTACAAAGGCAAACATGGCACCAAAATGTCTTGTCACAGTGAGCGTTTTTTGTTGTAGCTTTAAAAAAAAAAGAAGTAATTGTTTACACTTTAGGTTTGCAGCCCTACCAGAAAAATGTATTGACCTAAAATGAAAGCACTGGGAAAGAGCAATTTGTGTGAGGGGACTTAACACATTGCATCATGGGCTCATCTGTTTTGGGACTGTATCCAATTGAGATATGAAGACAGTATTTAATAAGACTTCATTTGCCAAATTAAAGTCAAACAAGCTTTTTGAACATCAGGTAGGACATGACCAGTGTCTTTTGTTTTGTTTTAGAACAGAAAAAATGTGATGACCACTGTGTCTAAGAGTGGTTCTAAAACAAATGTTAGGTGTCTATATGAAGATTAAACTCCTGTTGATTATTTCTCCTGTTCACACTTGCATTGAAAAAATCCTTTTACGCTTTCACTGTGATAAGGGACAAAATCTACAAAATTGTTTATCTGAGGCTTCAGCAGTTTCAGTAACGGCAAGATCAGACAATGCAATGTTTGAGTCAGAGGTGGCAGCGACAAACTACCAGAAACTACACAGCAAACCAACAGTTTAGTTTGAAGCAGTGTAAATTATACTGGCTATCATGTGCTTGAGCGGAAAAAAAACAGGAAAACAAAAGGTGGACAGGAGGGGGTTTCTGGCTTCTCTTTCACTTCATTATTTTGCATGGCACTTTGGACTCCTCCTTATGAACACTGTGGACTTCACTGCAAGTTGTCACATGACGGGAGAGAATCAACTATGACAGTCGGCTGTCATTCTCTACATAGAACAGGTTGGCCTATTTTTATGCCAACATCATGTAGTCTGAATCCACTATTAAGACAAGCCAGCTCGATATCTTCCAAAGTTGCAGTCTTTTTAAAACAAATATCCCTCTTCCCATTTACCCAGACTGTTTCCCAGCTGAGCTGCAGTGGGGGGATTGCAACACAAAAGGGAATTTCTGTTTTAAAAGAACAAAGGTTTGAAGAACCTCACAAGGACTGTGGGGATTTTGTTCCCTCATCATTGCAGTGCATTAGACACAGCCTCCTCATCGACCAGTATGAACAAAAGGAATGCATGCTAAAAGTCAGACTTGTCAACACCTGACTACTCATTCATACCGACTTGAAGGGTGGTCAAAAGATCCATTGAACAAGGCATGTTGTTACGTTCAGATTTAGAATCAGATTAAATCTACCCTGAGGTTTAAAATTTGGTGATCTGCCAGAGGAAAAGTATGTCTGCTTTTATAAATGTGAAACCTTATATTATTATGATGCTACAAAGCAGCACAGTTTCATTTCATTTAAAAATCCAGAATGACATGATGTTCACTGTATCTCAGCCAATCTTAAGGTTTACATTACAAATCAAAGACTACACTCACAAACCTGTGAAAACAGAGACAAAAACAGGGCATGCTTTGGGAAACAGTGGCTGGTAGTGTTAGTTCTAGTGCAGTACGTTTGCAGTAGAAAATGGGTCAGAACATGCACCAACACTGATGTATAAAATCACACACAGCTACAGTTTTCTGGCAGCAGGTGGAGCCACAGCCTTCAATATACTAGACAAACTTACACTCAATATTAGAAACCATCTTTGATCAAATGAAAGACGGAGCTCTAAAATGGATTTTCACACATTTAGGTTTTCAGTAGTTTGGCTGACACTAGACAATGGTTTTACATGCATCTAAAAACAGATCCCCTCCTTTCATCAGTGCACATTAAAACATGGTGGTGTGACAGATTGGCACAAGGCAAAATAACGTGAGAGGGGCTTTACTTCATTACCCACAGAAGATTCATTCTTACACCTACAGAGATGCTTTAAGAGTCATCGGTTTTTCTAGGAGATCAGTGATGTTTTCATCATCATTTACTTGTTCATTCTGGTACTGCAACAACACACCGTTTGCTTGTTTGCTATAGAAATCACCTTAATAACAATTATTGCAATAGATCTCTAAATGTTCAGTGACAACCCAAAGCTCAGTGAGCAGCTGGAGCCTTGCAAATGTCTGGAATAAATTTTGTTTTAACACCCACTCACCTGGCCTGGAGCTACCGTGGGAGGGCATTTTAGAGCAGTGTGCAACTTGACTTCTTTTTTGTCTTCTTCTTTTCCATCGGCGTTTTTCTGTTGATCTGTCGCACCAGATCATAGAAAATCTACAACAGATGAAATTTGATGGTTTCTACATTTTTGTTTTAACACCAAGTACATTATGATGATGTCAGTGCACATTTTATGTTGACATACTTTATGCAGAAATCCATATAAATTTATATTTTACATGATTTCTTTTTCCTTCACTCATCAGTGACAAAACAACAAACCTCTGAAGATGACATTCATAGAGTTATAATTTTGGACAGAAAGATCAAAACACAATTCATATGATGTTCTTAAGAAATCAAATGTCTATTTGATAACTTTGGTGACACAGAATGTATCTTTGGAGAACTGCAAAATGCCTCCTGTAAATCCTCATTTGCACGACTTTTAGTGTTTGAGTGGTAAAAACACAAAAGGCAACAGGTATTATGGCTGCACAATATATAGTTTTAGCATCAACATTGCAATGTTAAGAAAGCAAATTAACTCAGACACATCCTGCTACAATGATTTTTGCTGTCTAATACAAAAAAGTAACATCAGTTAATAGAATTTTAATCATGATCACAATTTTGGCTTCTTACACTTAAATTAACATAGTTGATTGCAATACTGACGCCTAAAAAACTCTGATTTAGCCTTATAGACAACAGTCCATGTAGATAAAACTGCTTCGTTTCAGCTTGGGGAAATCTGACATTAGAACGTCTTATTTAACTCTTTTCAACATCTGTGTTATGTGCTGCAGTAACAGAGCAAGAATAGATACTTCTCTGTGCACAACTGTCCAGATAGCTGCCAACACAGTCTCTATTTGAGGCTTTTAGAGAACTACAGTAAATAATAAAGTCTATAAATAAGCAGATATTTAGCAAAAGAGGAGTTTTGGACAATTTTATTTATATGTTGGCTCTGGCTCGGAATTCATGTGAGGAAGAAGCTTATTTTAAGTCTTAATTTAATACTTATTTCTCCATTAGCAGGACATGGAAGTGAAATCAGTGCTCTATATAAATGTGAAAGTGCAACAACATGTTTTCTCTCTAAATCAATGACCAGTTGTGATATGCAGGATAATCGGAATTTAAATAACAGCAAAATAGTTGTGTTTATTATTTTGGCCACAATCATGCAGCCCAACTCAATATATCTGATATATATATAAGTTATATATATCGGTATAACTGTATGGAAATATTTCGCTACACAAAAAATTATGTTGATCAAAAATAGGTAATCTGTCTGCAGTGTCTTTAAATTCTTTCCACTTCAAGAGGCAACATGACTTATATACTTGACCATAAAGCTCTATTTTTGAGTGCAAAGCCAGATCTGATTGCCATCAAGAGCAAAAAATGGCTTCAGATGCCTCTGCCAGTGTTACACCATATGAGAAAAGTCAGAAAACAATTCACACTTAATATCAATATCACAGCAAAACTAAACATCATGATGTCATTTTTTTAACATTGTTTTTATTGGTCGTTCTTTCTGTATGTGGTTTATTGATCTGTATTAGTCTTTCAAAGGCCAGATTAGCCTAGGGTGGGCGGTTTTGGTTCATGTTATATACTTGTCTCTATATGAATAAATAACAGGTAGAAAAAAAAACATATCACACGCTCTGTGTAGTATTTGCATATTACCTCGTTAACGTTGATCTTTGATTTAGCTGAAGTCTCTAAAAAGGCACAGTTGTTCCACTGACGGGCCAGGTTCTGACCCTGCTCCTTGCCAACCACACGCTCATCCTCCAAGTCACACTTGTTGCCCACCAGAATCATGGGAACCTGATTGATTACACAGATATACAATTCATTGTCACACAGGAAATGTTTCCAGCAAAATTATAATGCACAGTTACGCAAGTGCATAGATCATACCACCGTTTATGAAGAAAGAAGAAGTTGACTAATTACACAAAGACTACAGTTGCAATTAAAAATAATATAATTGACCAGTGGTTTTATTAATAAATAAAAATACTGTAGTCTTAAAAAGCAAAAACCAGCTATAGTCAAACCACTGAATTTGCAAACTATGAGGTAATAAAAATAGATAGATAAAAGTAGATAGTTATAACAGGCCAGTGGAAATGTCAAACATTCAAGTTGTTCAAAACAACAGAAGGGTTTCCGAGCAACAGCATCGATGAGATCAACCTAAAAACTGATTTTTGTGCCTAAAACTGTACAAATCACAAAAATGCTGACAGGAAATTGAAAGTGACCCGGTCAGTGCTGTGGATTTTATGAAGGCGTGGATAGGCGTGATGCACTGAGTCTTACAAGTGACTCATTACAGAGTATTTAAGGCTGTTTAATAAATGCTGCTAATGTTTGTCAGTTTGTCTTTCAGCAGAGGAATCTGTGACAGATAAAACAGGATGACACTGTTGACTTTCAATGGAAACTGCGTGATGTTGTGATGCTTGTAATTGTTCAGAGAATAAACACGCACATCTTCAGAGTCGAGCTTCTGGATTCCTGTGTGGCTGATCAATATCCCTGATTAAAACCTGCACTCACGCAGTTTGTGTCAATACTGAGTCCCATATTAGAGTTAACTGCTTGTTTACATTGTAGTTTCTAACACATGTAGCATCCAGTTTCTCCAGTCGTTTGTTGGAAGTATACTTTGCCGGAAAAGCAGGCATTTCGTATAGGCTAATGTTAAAAAAATATATAATAGCTAGAACGAGCCAGTTTTTTAAATTGTGCAGCCAATACTGATTTTTTTTTTTAAAGTAAGTAGTTAGAGGGGGCTTATTTTAACCCCTGCTGATGACATGGGTCATTTCTCTCTACCTGTGGAGCTAGCTCTGTGTACTGCCTCATTTGTTGTCATCACTGCTGCTTGCTGCCGTTTGTTGCTTGAATTTAAATGTCAAGTTAGCTGACAGAACTGACAGACAAAAGAGCTACGGACTGCAAAATGAGTGTTCCACATAATTTCAATTTACACAGTCATCTTATGTCTTTCTTGCAACTGAAACTTAGAAATAAAAGCTATTATGACAATGTAGAAACTTGTTTTCTACCCTCAAGCTGCAAGTACCTGTCTATATCTTACTTTGTCAAGCATTTACACATCGGAATATAAATTGATTGTAAATAAATCAATACAATGTCTGTAACACCCACTGCTGGGTAAAGATCTTGTGTGCAGTGGATTAAGGAGCAAAAATGTTAAGCGAGACCTTAAACAAGAGACACAGAGCTGTCAAGCAACCTGCAATGAATAAATAAAGCTTGCGCTCAGCATGTTGCATATCCTCTCTCTAAATCAAGAGATGAAGTGACGAAGACTGAAAGTGGCAGAGAGCACCTAACAACAGCTCTGACATTTCCAAGCTGTCACAAAGTTCCTGCCCCCCTTCGCTCTGCCCTCTCTCCCACAGCGCCGGCTCTAATGAGGGAGTGATGAGCTCGAGAGGTGACCCAGGCAGATTATACAGAGAAACACCACGAGTTCTTACTGAACGCCAACTCTCTGCAGACTGAGGAGCTGCCTCACAGAATTACAAGAGCAGGTGATTTAAAAAAAGCCATATATATTTTATTACTCACACATACAGCCTAATCTCTCATATATATATATATTATACTGTCACTGTGCATTGAAAATATGCATCTCCAAATCTGCTGGTTGTGAATGACATGATCAGGTGCTCCTTAATTTATACCTTAATATTAAAATTACATTTCTTTTCTTATGCATGTTTGAAGATGTGTTTTCCCTTTCAGATGTGCACAAATCAAGACCTCTGGGTCAAACGTTTGCTTCCTGTTTGCTTGGTCCTGAGAAAATTAATAAAAGATCTGTTTATGAAACATCGGTTTACGAGCTGAGGAAACATTCCAACATTTTTAACTAAATAAATTTAAAATCCCAGTGGATTATATGAAAACAGGCTTGCTTGTTTCCAAGTTGCGTTTTTGTGTGAATAATCAAGGATGCAATGAAAGCAAATTATTCTGCAACAATTGTCTAATTATTCTGATGATTATTCAAGGACAAATCTATTTTTTAGTTCAATGACATCACCCAGAGCTGTAGACAACAGATGGATTTTTTTTTCTTGATGTCACATGTAACATTAAATTGAAAAAAATTATTGGTTGATTAATCAGTAACAAAAACAACTATTAGCTGCAGGCCTATTTCCTCACTGTAACTCATAAAAACGGACTTCATCTTGAACTTTGGGAAACACTGAAACACATTTTTTAGTATCTTCTGACATTTTAAAGACCAAACAGCTAATTGATTGATTGAGATGATAATCAACAGATTTATCAACAATGAAAATAAACTGGGAGACACATGAGAAAAAAATGAAATGATCAAGTTTTGAGAGTGTGTTGCACTCACATCCTCGGTGTCTTTTACTCGCAGGATCTGTTCCCGGAGGTCCTGTAGGTCATTAAATGTTGACTGAGCTGTAATGGAGTACACCAAAGCAAAGCCTTGGCCATTCTTCATGTACAGGTCCCTCATAGCTGTGAACTGTTCCTACAGAACGATAACAAAGAGGAGACGACATCAGCAGCCTGTTCGCATTCACTCACAGAGACTCCTCCAGTCAATACCTGTGTTTGATCTACTTACTGTTCCAGCTGTGTCCAGGATTTCAAGCATACATTGCTGTCCATCAACCTCGACTTGCTGTTTGAGAAAAACATTTTCACAAGAATGAAGAGGGCATTCGTGTAACAAATCATTGGCTTTCTTTGAAAATGTTCAGGAAGTCATATGAAGTGTTTAACCTGTTCCTGATCATACCTTTCTGTAGGAGTCTTCTATTGTGGGGTCATACTTCTCCACAAAAATGCCTTGCACAAACTGGACTGTCTGGAGTGGGCAAACGAAAGAAAGAGAACATCAATACAATACGTCATTTTTTAATCAAAAGTAGAACTTGTCAGTTACCACAAAAAAATACAGCACAGCCTGCACCATTTTATTCGAAAATTATGCCCTAAAACAAAATACACCTAATTGTACGTTTGATTATTATGATTCATTATCAACATTTATCTGTGATTCAAGCCACTTTAATTTCCCAACACATTATTAAAGCTGACACTTTCACAATTTTGTGACTGTTATATTCATTTATTTTCACACTAATTGTCCTTACAACGCCACACTGAATCCTACCTTAATGTGCTAATGAAGATTAGAGTTTGTTCGTTTTGCACAGGTATTGACTCAACTATTGTGGTCATTCTTGAGTTTGTAATTTGTGGTGCTGCTGAACATTATTGTGCTAAAAGAGGCATTTAATATTTTATTGACTTTGTAATAATCGATTATGCCAATGCTGAAAAAGCCCCAACATCAATATTTTAAAATGACACATGGTTTTTAATTTTTTTCTAAGATGTTTTAACTCATTATAACAGAGGCTGTTCCTTTGTCTCACTACATAATCGCTGCGTCATAACTTTGGTCATTTGGCTCCAGTCACTGGTCCGGTTCACTGAGTCCTACAGTTTTTGAAAATGTTGGCTGCACCAGAAAAAACAACCACCGCAAGAGTTGTCTATTAATTAGAAGAAAGAGCTTTTTAATACCTTTTCTCCCTCTATCTGCTGATACAATCATAAAGCTTGAAACTCTAAACGAAAATCAATGGGAAATTTGATATTTTGGAGGAAAATTAATCTTCTAATTGACTTTATTAAATCGACAAATCAGAAAAAAAAGAGAAAATTAGTCTCAAGTGGCAGCCCTGCTTTAAGAATACTGTCAAAAAATTCAACAGCTCCACAACTTACATCCTCAAAAACTTTGCATCAGCACATCTCTAAAACACTGACACCAAAAACTGATCATTAAAATGTACATGGAGTTCCTGCAAGTCTATTGTATTAGAGCACATTCATAAACTGGCAGCGTTGTGTGGGTATTGTGAAATACTTCATATATCACCCCCACACCCACTGTCTCTACTTAAAATTGTAATAAATAAATACATAAATACAATCACTCAACCCTTGGCAGCAGTCATCACTCACCAGTGCAGATTTTCCCACGCCTCCTGATCCCAGCACCACTAGCTTGTACTCACGCATGGTGGGCAACTTCACTGGACAGCACAAGAGTCTGTGAAAGAACAAAGGAATGATGAGAAAGTGAGACAGTGGTCCATTGTGTTATTTTTAGCTACAGAAAAACTAACAAACTTTAACTTTTTCCAATTAGTGGAAATTTTGGAAGATGTATTTTGATAACCTGGATGAAATTATTCCCTGCCTCATCCATAGTTTACCTACTGAATCAATATTTCCCTGGAATCAAGGTGTTGACTTGAAAAACTCCTTCAGTTTGTTTTGCTTGTTTTTTGCTGATTTATTTTTTTTGTTTCGTTTTTGCTGTGGCATATCAAAATGAATCTACTGACTGAGCTGATGTCAGTGTGAACACCCTGTCAGTACAGTAACTACAACAATGAAGAGTCACTGTTGACTTCAGCGGACTGAAACCTCATTCCTCTGCCAAAAAATGAGCTCTCTTCCCCACCCACTACCAAGGGACTCCAGTTGTCATGATGATATGGGCGTCACCTCTTAAAAAAAAAAGAAAAGAAAAAAGAAAGAAAGAAAATCAGGAAAAGCTGCAGAAAATCATAGACTGGTTCCTTAACTCCTCATAATTCAGACCAGTGCTTCACCTGGGAGTAACACTGGATAATGAAGTACATCTATAATATGAACATTATAGATGCACAATTTGACATCTTTTGAAAAGATGCAGTGTGCAGCTGTGGACTCGGCAAAGTGAAGCAGATCCTTAAAATGGCATCGCAGTCTGTAGGTAAGAGTTCAAGTGCCGCAAATAACTCCATCTCATTACAATACAGAGAAAAAAGGCAACAGAGAATGACCTATCATCAACTCCATCAGCCTGACACAGTTTAGACAGCGTACATGGCCTAGAAAATACTGGCAGTGAGAGGAACTGTCACAGGCAGGAAAATGTTAAGGATGAGGACAGGGTTTTTTCCTTAAGTCTGAGATCATCTAAAGACAGATTTAGGAATCACCCAGTAAATATATGGTAAGGAAATCTTTGACATCTTTGCTGCTGCTATTAATAATAATAACAATAATAATGAATGGCAGGAAAATCACAACCTTTTATATTAAGACCTGTTATGGCAGTGGATTTGCAATATGTCAAGATTCCTAACTTCCTCTGTACTTTGAGAGGTTTGACTGAATGTGGAATAAAAAAATTAGAGAAATTAAATTTTAAGTGAAATTCAGTGATAATGACCAATATACACATTAACAGATAATGGCAGTTAGTGAATGTTAGTAGCATGCAGTTAAACGTTTAAAGTAGTGCTATTTAAATAGTAGAGGCGTGTTTTAAATGCTGTTCTGAAATGCAAATGTGAAGTTCATTTGATGTATAAATGTCAAAGTGGGGGTGATGCACAGTAAAATCTCATTTAAGAACCTCTTTGAATCTACTAATTATGCTAGGTCTATGGGACCTTTGTCAAATGTTGAGACAAACAATACAAAAACCACTCTGTCACACTCGACCGGCATTTGCAATTCTAACTACGACGTATGAAGCACCACCAGAAACCCACAGTGTGAGCCAGGCATACGAGGCACTCTACAAAGAGCCATTGTAATGACCCTCCTCTACTCAAGCACACAATACAAACAGAAAATAGAGATCAGAGGGTGCATGCACGACCACTGCACTGAAATCATTACTGGGGCGAGGGGGTGCACCTAGAGGTGACGTCAACATATCCCTGATGCATTTGTTCGCCTATAAATTAACGTGAAAGCATATCACATTTAAAATGTAAATTTGTGTGGGTGTCACAAAACTTGCTTCAAAGCCTTGACATCAGATAAGAAACCTAAGCCTTCTCCTGATTAGATATGAGCTTGCACTCAAACAGTGGAAGTTTAAAGCAATCGAGCCGACAACCTTCACCAATCCTACTCATGAATTTTTGCTAACTTATGTAATGTGAGGGCCTCCTTGTTGATGCTAACAGCGAATGAATGCTTTAATTCACAGTGATGATCAAGAGGTAAACATATAATTCCATTTGCAAGTGAACAAAGCCTTTCACAGAATTGCTCTTTGCACAAAGTCTGCACAGTGAAAGACGAAACACATAAATCCTGAGGAAACAGCTCAACCTACTGTGTACACGGCTGCTGCAGATGACAACTCCCTCTACATCTGGGGAGGGGGGGCCGACAGATCCTCAGGTACACTGATGTCAGCGGGAAGGTGCTGAGGGTTGGTCGGGAGCCAGAAAACTAGGCTACACCAAACTGTTCAGACATGAAATTGGCCCAACATTAAACCAGTGACACTCATTCATATCAGCACTGCATAACTGGTCTATATAAATTAACATTTTACTTCTTTGTTTAGAAAGACTGACATTCATGGGAAAAACAGCGTTTGTCAATGGCACATTATACAACAAATACACAAAACAAGCAATGAAAAGGTTTATTAAAATCATCTGCTGATCTCTGTGTGCAATCACAAGGTTTGTTGCTGACACTTTTGAAGGATGACTTTATTTTATTGCCAATTTAAGCAGAGGTGAGTTGTCAGGTTACATAACAAATAAAACTTACAATAGTCCTTAAAAACCTGTTGCTAAGCTACACACAGGAACGGTAAAACATGTCCCTCTAAACAATCAGTCACAAAGTACATTGTTTTTAGCTCGGTATGGCTAACCAGGCGACTCAGACTCTTTAGTTCAGTTCAACACACAAAAAACCTTGTATCGTGTGTCAGAGCCAGAAGGGGGCAAATGAATTTAACTTTGCTGAAAAGCACAAACATACTTCTGGTTAACGTCCTTTAATAAAACTTTTTTAAAAGTCTTTCGTGTCTAACTTTAAACATTAAACAAGTAGTGCACTGCCTTCTTTTCATGCGATAAGTAAAGATGAAGTTGTTTTCGTGACAACTTGTAACGTAGTTGGTTTCGAAAGGAAGGGTGTGGCTATTAGTTTCCCAATGCACTAGACTGACTGGAACACCGTTTAAAATAACCAGTCAAAGTCGGTATTATTAACAAGTCAGCTTTAATTAAATATGAATTTAACGTCCTTTGAGAAGCTGTAGACGAAACCTAAAAGTAGCTTGATTAGCAGCTACGCTTGACAACTCAAATGTTAGCATCCAGCTAGCACATTTTGTTAAATGCTAGCTAACGTTACTGGGTGGTAGCCTGGAAAAGATACGGCGAGCTGTGCGGTACAAACACCGCGTTAACTAACATCAGCTTGGCCGAGAAAATACAACCGAGCTCACACTTAACCTTTAGCTCTCATTTAACAAACATTAAACTCCATTTTAAGTTGTCCAGCGGTTAACACAACTGTTTAGCTAACACCGGGGGCTAATAAGTTAGCTAGCCAGTTAGCGCTGGGCTGAACTCTCAAATCTCGTTTTGTTTTTCGTGGAAGCTTTAGGACTCTAGTCGGGTTTATGTTAACCTGTGGGTAAACTAGTACACCGGTGAAGACGAATGAGATAGAAGCAGACATTAAATCACTTGAGCCGCAAACAATGTTTGTACCGACAACTCGTTAGTTAGTCATTAGCTGACGTTAGCTACTAAAGCCAGACACATAAGTTAGCTTGGAGGCTAAGCTATTTTACCCACAGCACTAATTTCACCACAGCGGAGCCAGAAGTAATTTTAGTGTCTCAGCGGAGACAAACAAATGCTTGGGGACTAATCACTAAACTAATGAGGACACAAGCTAGATAATTAGCTACCAAACTACTAATTTTAGTCAGGGGTAAAAGCTTCACAGGACACTTACCGTGTTCCGCTATGTGTGCGCTAAACGAGCCTGTGGATGTGCGGAAGGGTCGGACAGCAGCGGGTGATTGGAGCAGCAGCAGCCTATCAGAGAGATCCAGGTTAGGCTGCAATTAAAAGCTCCTCACTTCAAACACACCGCTTTATTCTCATCATCACCGGGGGAGGAGGAGCACTCAGCCTCTACTCCAGTAAAAGTACTAATACCTCACTGACTGTAAAGATACTCAGTTACAAGAGGAAGTCTTGCATTTTAAATGTTGCTTAAATGAGAGTGTATAAGTACACAGGCACACTAAGGAGCTTAGCCCAGCCCAGAAGTCTTTAGACTTTTATAGCAGCATTTTCAGTTTTTTTCAGACTGGATTGAACATAAAATGTGAGACACTGCTCTAGGCAAAGTAAGGTCCTCCTTCTTTCTTTTAATTCTTAACATGGCCTTCGCAGTCGCCAGATTCCAACCTAACTAAACACCTATGGAATATTTTGGTTATAGTACTTAAAACACAGATCTCAGTAGTGTTTTTAACAAGCCCATGTAATGCCCCAGTATCTGTTTACAAACAGCTGATGATTTACCTTGTTTCCCCTTTATAACATTAAACAAACAAGCAAGACTATCTGCCACTTAAAAATGACACTCGCTACTTAAATGTCCCATATTGTGCAAATTTACTGAAAATTAATGAAAGTCCTGCATGTCCTCACACTGTATCTTTTACTTTTCCAGCTCAAAATACTGCAAAGATGGTTTATTTCACCTTGACCTAGTTTTAGGGCTTTTCTAAACTGCTGAAAAATACTGAGCTGCAGCTGTTCCCGCCTCCTTCAGGAAGAAGACTCTGTCTGCATCTGTGACTGACAGCTGAAGCTGAACGGCTTTTAGAGGGAGATAAGGCGACGCTTTGGCTGTTTTAAAAGCTGGGAGGTGAACTAGTTGTGCTGGGGCTTCATATCTTAATGGCGTTTATTTACACCACCATGTTTACAACAGCCACAAAACACAATATGGGACCTTTAATAGCACAGTGAGAGCAGGAGAGCTCAAACTGTAGCAGTGTGCTTTGGAATTAGTCTTATCTAGTCTTATCTAACTTACAAAGCTGCAATCACATGCAGAGGGCTACCCTGGAAATACTTGTCTTCATGAATTGAATTTAATAGTAATCTGGCTGACCAACCTTTAAAATAGTCCATGAGAGGAAATCCAGATTCTGGTGAAGAGAAAAGTTCTCCAGTGAAGTCCCCAAAACACAGTTCAATATCCCAATTAAATAACTAATTAAAATAATCTGAGAAAATCTGCTGTCTGTCTTATCTAACCCCATCTTCTCACAATAAAACAATTAAATGTGATGTATAACTCTCAGCTACCTGTTGTCATGTTTTGTTAGTTACTTTAACATTTAGAGGTTGTTATGGGAAACATTCAGACATATTATAATATCACTGGCACAAATATCTGGCAGAAACATATTTTGACTTAAAGTAAACAAATCCCACTTGTTCAGCAAAATAATTAATAATGAACATTTTTGATCCACTATATTGTATTATTTTTGACGGCCTTAATGCGTGATGGGAATGTCAGATAACCAGCTCCGGAGTGCTTTCTTTCTTTTTCTTTCTTTTTTCTTTTTGATTTATTGGTAAAACACAAACAAAGAAAAACACTTGTGATGTGAGGATAGTCATAAAACATTTGGGGTCACAGCCTCGGACCCCTAGAAATAATGGCACCACTGTAAGTGTGAACCAGAAAATGTAGCTTAAGAACTGAATGCAGAAAAAAAGAAAATATTTCTTGTGACTGTTATAGCGGTAGGTCAAGTAATATAACATTTATAACATCATATTATTATGACCCGGATGACTAATGACTTATTTCTTATATGACTATGATGGTAGAATAATACATTACAGTGCATCATAATTTATTTACTGACTATATTTTGTGATCATAAATTGATGTAGTTTGGTTTCATTTTGACAAATCTACACAAAGCACACTGGTTCAAATATTTAAAAAAAAGACAAATGAGAGAAAAAATGTTGTTTTTAAAACATGGGATGCGTACAAGATACAGGATGAAAACAATCAAAGTTGCAGCTGAACTGAAAGCTGTTAAATGTTGTGCACTAAAAAGTAGACAGTTTTCCTATGAAATGTAAAGTATGACGTAACATTAAATGGAAATGTTCTGCAAATATTTTATTGTTAAGTTCTGTGTATTTTAGAGGCCCATTGAAAAGTAACCTCAGTTATAAACGCTGTCATGTGAGGAACTGGTTCATATTGAGTGCAATCACAGTAGATAAAAAATAAACAGAGGAGAGCGCACGCCTCAGTTTCTGTTTTAAAGATCAATTAACTCTGCAGACAATGGAGTTTGTTTACATTCTTTTTCCCCGAGCTCAAGAATCTCCGAACTTCTCTGAAAAGACGTTTGGTTGTCAAACCCTCCAGGAAGAAAACGCACAGTGGAGAGAAATCATCCTGATAATGAAAAGTAGCACAGCTGCACTGAGAACGGATGTTTGGCAGGTGATTGTTGATGAGGCGTTTGAAGTCCAGTCCAACAACATGTGCTTTGATGTATATAATTCATAATGGGCCATTCATGTTATCGCGTTTTAGGGCTTTATATTTGCAGTAACAGGGGACTAAAAGGTGTTTCTCTGGGAGTTTTCAGTCAGATGAATGTTTTTCAAAGCTTTAAGTTCCTGATTCTTTGTATTTTTGGATGCTGATCACATGATGTTATTCAGTTTACTGCAGAAGGGATCTGGCTTTAAAGGACGAGTGACTCACTCCTAAACTGAAATACATTCACTTGCAATATGAACTGTTTCCGTCTGAACCAGTGATCTGATAAAGCAGTATATATTTGACGTCTACATCCCATGACAGATCTGTCTTGAAAGACGTTTAGTGATCACAATGTCTGATAATCAATCACTTCATGCTGCAGGAGAGTTGAGTCTTTGTCCATAAAACCTTCATGTGGAAACAATGCAGCCGATTCATGCAGGAATATGAGTCATAGTTTTGATGTTTGCGTTAGAAAAACTTCAGGCACACTTAAGTCTAAGCTGCAAGCAGTTAGCTTATTAACATATCTACTGTTTTTAGGAGTTTTCTTTATGAGCTGGTCTGTAGGTCCAGACTGAAACAGTTATTACGATGACATTTTTACATATCCTACTGATTTTGATCATTCCTTCCTTTAGTGAAACCAGAAGGTCAAACTTGTTTTCATTTGTTTGATGAAATACTTGCAGCATCTCAAGCTGGATAGATATTCAGGGACTTTCAGTGGTTCATCCTAATGACTCCTGGTGATTCCCTGAATTGTGGTTTTTGATTGAGGTGTCTTAATTTGCACAGATCCTAATTATCTGTTTCTATAAAATCCTGGATTTACTACACTTGCTTCTTATTTGACTTGCAGCACTTACTGTTTATATTTTTGACATGCACACTTGCTTTTTAAAATATTTTATCCTTCTTTTTTTAATCTAAGTCAGATTCCTTGTATCTGAAAACCTGATTCTGATTTATTACCTGCATTGTGTCCTTGTCAGGTTGAATTGCTGTATTTTTACTTTTCATCTAGCACCACCATCAGACTGAATTCTTCAAAGTTTTGGCTTGTGACCAAAAAGACTACATCCCATCCGCCTCGTCTTACTTTATGATAACTAGCAAATGCTAACATGCTAAAAATGCATATAAATTATATCAGGTGTCCGAAGGCATATTAGCATTTAGCTCATAGCAGCATGACTGCAGACTCTCAGCCCTCTACAGCTGAACAGTTTGCTCTTCCCTGGCAGGTTAGCTAACATTACTTTTGTTCCTACATGTAATTTACGTAGGCGTGTCACATTATTGGTAGTATCTGGATACTTCCCTCAGCTGGTCATCCACTTTATATTTAGATATAAAGTCATTGTGTGTCTTGTCTGCTGATTCTCTGTGACTGCAACATGACAAAGGCCCACATGAAAGAGCCAGAAGACGCCCAGCTGGTCATGTCCACTGACTGAATGGATCAGATGAGTGTCTCTTACTGCATATCTTCCTCATTACAGCAGCTAAACGTGGACGCTGACTTTATGATCTGATCATCTTCTGGTGACTTATGACTGCAAATATCATTTGATGGGCTGAACACTGAGGACAGTGTTGCTCAACAAAATGAGCAAGCAAATTAAAAAGTTATTACCGCAGTCGTAAACTGGAGATATGACAGTTATGAGAGGCAGGAGGAATTAAAGGCAGTGTTGTTTTGAATAGTCTTCAGTCTATGCTGACATATTGTTGTTTGGACTCATCATTCATAGCCCTAACTGGAAGTTAGTTTGGAGACAATATTTTCAGCGTGGGGACATTCAATGAAAAATCAATCAGTGCTTCCCAGCTGACCCCCTTAGAATCAGATGGGTTTTTTGGTACAATAACTTTAGCACACATGATGGCGCCATGCAAAATGTTACCTTCATACGATGCTCATTTCTGTAGAGTTACAGGCCCTTAAAGTTCAAAGGTGAGGTCAAAATTTCACATTTTAATTCACGTTATTTTTTTCCAGCATTTTTGAGCCTCATAACTTTATAAATACAAGAAATAGACACAAAGTGAAGTGAAAGTCTGACAGGTGACACTGTTTAAAGCCAAAATATTGTTTTTGTTCAATGTGATTTTTTCTCTATAACCAGCATTAAGCATCAATATATATATATATATTATATAATATAATGGGATATACCATAGTTATTATTATTTATTTATCAATTTATCTATTTGTTTTTAATTATACATCAGTTTAAGTGTTGTATTTTTTGGCATTTAAGGGTTTTGCACAGTCAAGTCAAGTTACTCTTATTCATACAGCACATTTTAAACAACAGCCATTGAGCCACAGTGCTTTCCAGTAGAGGAATACGTTCGGGTGTCAGCAATTTACCTAACAAATTGAAATATTATTTATGATGTGAAAAAATGGAGCACAGGGGTTTACTCAGTCTTGTTGTATATTTTACAGATTGTGAAGCCCCTTAAGGCAAATTTGTGATCTTGATTTTGGACTCTATAATTAAAAATTAGCCCGACTTGGCAGACAAACAGTAGCTCACTTTATAAAGAGACACTTAAATGTGTCTGTTGTGCCTGTTTGGCCTGTTAGGCAGAAGAAACAGATGTAGCATGTCAGTATATACGCTGCCTTAACATCCTCAACAGATGTGGAAATGTTTCACTTAATGTTTTGAAAGTCCATTTATATATTTGATTACTTGCTGTATGTCACAACAGAGTCCAACAACTGACCCCGGTAGTTTCTCCACCTTCTCCTGATGTCTGTTAGTCTGCCTCACAAGGATAAAAGGAGGAGGAGGAGGAAGAGCACAAACATGGCAGGAGTGTCCACCTTCAGCTTCTTGAGAGTGTTTCTCTTGTCCTGCTTTAAATCCTCCACATTTCTGCAGCTTTTTGTAGCTTTGAATAAGTAGGACCTAACTGTCTGTCAGCTCAGAGCGAACGCTTTATCAATCTGACATTTTTTGCCATGTGAAGAAAATTTTGCTGCTTGTTTGAAGGAAGCGTTTTCCAGATGAAGACCAATTACTATCTGAGAGTGTTCAAAAGAAGTTTTTTCAAATGAGAGGAGATTTTTAAGAGAGTTAGTACGACTTCGACCCTGGAGGCCCGTGTATCAGGACCACACTGTATATTTTTACTTTTTAAATCACTCACCTTTCCCCATCTCACATCATCCAGCTTCTCACTTCCTCTGACTCCTTCTCTCTCTCCTGTTCATCTTCTCACATTCACGCTTCACAAACCTCTGACTTGGATTCATCAGTTAGAAGACTTTTTTCCCCATCATCCACTGTAAAAAGCTGGAAGCTGCACCTCCAGTGTTTGGTCTTATTTCTCCTCCTGAAAAGTGGTTTAGAGTCTCATCCCCAGAAGCCACCAGACAGCTTCTTTTGACAGGATGTTTGCTGATTGGAGTCTTGACTTCTGTCTGCGGGATGAAGCTGATCCAGTATCCAGGAAGAGTTCTTGAGCTCTTTGCACTGTTCCTTTGGAAACCTTCAGTCAAGCCGTGTTATGATGCTTAGAAAGCTCCTCTTTGCTAAGAATAACAATCTGACTTCTGATACTTTTACTTAGCTCTGATGCCGTGTTTCCTACTATCACAGTGCTTCCTAATAAACAATATTCTGCTGGAAACCTGATGCAAAGATTTATTTACAGCTGGTGAACAAGGGCTACAGGTTGGCTTACGTAAACAAGCCTCTAATGAACCATCTGAACGCTGGAAGGCCGAGAAGTTAGGCAGAATCTTCAATATTTCGTCTTCATTGTACACAAGTAGGACATGATCAGATGTCAGACGCAGCAGTGAGATGCCTTGTAATACAATAATAAAGGTGTGGTTCCAACAGTGTAAAGTTTGCCTGCTCAGTGATCTGTGCAGGTCAGACAGACAGGACTGTCTGAGTAAAAGAACAAAGATATACCTTGGAAATAAAAACAATGTTCTAATTAACGTTTTCTTTAAATTTATGTCAGTTTTGCCATTTTACTGCAGTTTACCAGCCTAACAGTGGTTATATTGCGAGTTACCATAGCAACGATACAAATAATACTTCTCTATTGAATCAATCGGACCCAAAAACATGTATCTTGACCAAACCATCATTGCTTTACGGCAAACAAACAAATAAATAACAGGAAGTTTTGAAGTTTAGTCCTTTGCTCTAAAAGATAATGTTTGGGCTCAGCAAGAAAAATTAACAGTTTGCATCAAGCCTTTTGACTAATGATGACTTTTAATGAAATTATGCTCAACCAACAAGCTGCACTGAGTTAACAGAATTAGCTTTTCCTCTAAAATCAGTGCAAAGTACTTTTAATTACTACTTATTTATGGTTTGGTAGCATAGACACCAGTTTTTAAAGTTGACTACTCATCAGATTAAGTTGTTCCAACAAGTAATTACATGTTATTCAAAATGGATTTTTCAATGAACACCAGTTTTTAAGTTTACAAACATTTAAAAAATTAAGTTGTTGCTTGGATTAGATTCTCTTCAGCAGTTTATTGGCTTTTTTTTTTTTAGTGTTTTTGTTCTTTTAGTAGCTTTCAACAACAAATTTATGACTGATTAACTATTTCATAAAAAATATGAACTGAAGTTGTGTATTTGAACTCACAATGTTTATCATGAAAACAAAAAAATAATAGCACAATTGAGTTTAAATTATACAAAATATTAAGCTGATGCAAATACCAGAATGTTACATCAACACAACCCATCAAAATAATGTTTGCAACTTAAAAGTTTTATCTAAATTAATCTTTTTTTTTAATCTTGCTACCACACATTTGACTAAGTGGTCACCTCAATATATACACCCAAAATAAATGAGCAGAGTAAAAAAGACAATATCAGAGAATGAGGGGGTCAGGTTGAAATTTGACCTTCGGCTGGCAGGTTATTACCCTTCCTGACATCATCTGGTCTTTCTTTCCTCTGCTTGTCATATTTTGATTCTCCTAAAGTGTAAACTAATTAGGAGCTGAGAGGCAATTAGTCAGTAGAAGAAAATAAACAAGCAGGTTCATCTGTTAATCTGTGAAGGCAGCTAAATGTGATACGTTTGCCTGTAGATCATCTGAACACATGTAGGCGTTGTGCCTCTATTGTGGATTCATTAATGCACAGTTTTATGGTAGCTTAAGACTTTAAACATGCTGCTGAACTTCTGAAACCATTTATCCAGACTCTAAATAATCTTTGTACATATGATAATCTTTAAAATGGCAGCAGCTTCCAGTGAAGGAATTGATTAATCTTCACTTTCCTTCACTGAGTTTCACTCTTTGCTGTTAAACTTCAGATAGAGGTCTACAGGGGACATGTGCACTCTGCTGTAACTGCTCTAAGTGGTTCAATGGTCTGATAAAATATCTCTAATCATGTCACTGCAGATGTCTGGTGTCTGTTAGGACTGACTCTCTTCATCTGTTGAAGGCGCGATGTTCTTCTTTTGAGATCTGGACCTGTATTCATTAAATTTCTAGGAGTTCCACTTGATAATTCTCTTACGTACCAAGTCTGAAGTGGAAGATGTGAACAATAGTCACATTTATCAAGTGACTTATCCAACTTACTGCCAGGAGTAACAGTGAGTCTTATGTGATCATATGATCGACCTCATGCATATCAAGAGAAGGAAAGTCCTTTGGAGGTAATCATTCATCGTTTTCTAAAAGTCCTTACAGTTTACTCAGAGCAACATCACTCTGCAAGAACATTTTCTACGCAAAAGTGCCAAAATCACTAAATCAAAATGATTAAATACATTTTTAAAAAGCAGCCAATCTTCAATGTTTAGCAAAATAGTTGCAAATTAACTTTCTGTCAGCTGAATGATCAATTAATTGAGCTGTACTTTTATTTACTGATTGTTTGACAGTAAATTAAAATGACCAAACATAGTGGTGTAAAAAGTGGAATGAAAACACCCCACAAAAGAACCTTACATTTGCACTTTAGTACAGTACTTGAGTAAATGTACTTTCCCCTGGACGTCTTTTCTCATCACATTTGGTTACAGCTGCCAACTTTAAAAACAGAGATAATGCAGAATACATGAATTGAAATGGTCAGAGTAAATGCAGAGATGAATGAATCAGTGTTTTAAAATCATGTTTGTGAGGACATCTAGTGGTTTCTTTCCATCGTGTTCAAGTGAAAGGACGAGACTTCTCCATAGAACAAAAGGGCTTTATTCCACAATATAAACTTGTAACATCTTCAGCTACCCCGAGTCCTTCCCGCTGTATCCTATGCCGGGTTACACGTCGTCGATCTACATGACAGCAGCATCTTATCCTTCAGCCTGCTTCGGTCGGTCTCCACCGCTCTGACCTTTCCACCTGCGTAGCTTTCTGTACATCACACCACCATCGCTAAAACACAACTCAGCGGAGATCAAGCCATTTAAGTCAATTCAGACAAAAATTATTGCTCAGATAAATAAAACTATTCTACAAAAAGGGGAATAATTATATTAAGATGCATGTACTAAACACTGGATTTCAAAGAAAAAAACTGTAATAGTCATTTTTTGGGGGTGTTTGGGGGTGAAAACCTCAACTTCTGTCCCCTTAGCTCTGGTTTAACATGCAAGGAGGTTCCAAAGAAGATAATATTAACCCTTGATTAACTCTCTTTAACGGGGGTCTCTTGGTGTAAGACTCCTTTCTGCGCCGATGTAATGGGATCCCATGCAGCACACTTCATGTCCTGTGTTTTTGTTTTTCTTTTTTCCATTTAGACAACCACAAACAATTCATAAGAAGAAAGAAATATATATAATATATATGTAAAAATACAAAAAAATAACTAAACATTATAGTTCTGGACAACAA
The DNA here is from genome assembly GCA_024666655.1 of Dascyllus trimaculatus. Taxonomy (NCBI): domain Eukaryota; kingdom Metazoa; phylum Chordata; class Actinopteri; family Pomacentridae; genus Dascyllus; species Dascyllus trimaculatus. The sequence continues at coordinate 13,403,522 of CM045452.1, read as the reverse complement.
GTCAAAGAGGAGATAGCACCGTTGTTACAAAAGGGTCGGACAGACGGGACGGGGGTGAGGAGGGGATCAGGATCAGTGACACATCCAGACTGGAGGCTCCAATAACGGACTGAGGACAGGCAGACTTCAGAAAAACCTCTGCTCTATCTTCATTTTCTCATGTGTCCGTCGTTCAGTGTACACGTGACGCAAATGTAGTCCTCCTTCTCGGCCATCTCCGCCGTTACACCAACACACACTTGGTGAAACCACTGGTTGCAGCTGCCGTCACACTGGACCCAGTTTACCTGCAGGCAAACGCAAACAGTTTAACATCAAACCTGCAATAACAGACTGTCTATGGCCACAAATGTAATTCGTGAAAAGCTTACAGGGCTTCAGAATGCAACTAAAATGGTTGCATAAGCTGCCTTTTGTTGAGTGTGTGTGAATGAAAATGTCATGTGGTCGTGCATGATGATCATTAGGCTGATTTAGTGACTGAATCATGCGCTGGTGTGACAAACCAAGGCTTAGTAGCATTAATGCTACTGATGGACATGCAAGTCTGGATCCTGGTTATGATCAGGTTTTTGAAGAATCTCATTTTGTTTTTTGTGCATATAAACAACATATCCTGATTTCAGATATCTCAATAAACCCTCACCCCGTATTTGAAAAGCCCAAGAAGCTTTTTAGAGTAGAAAGAAAGTGGAATACTTTGTTGCCTGTATACGTCTTATCCCAGTTTCTGACCACTGCATTCCCCAAATATTCCCCACAACTGCACAAGACTACGGCCACTCTCAGCAGGAAGGAAACTGGTGCTTGAACTTTTGTTCTCATGGTTTGCTTAACTGCGTTTTACAGCCAGTAAAAGGATGCTCTACTCATACGGAAATTATCTTTCCGTTCAGGGTCACTGCCAACCCTGGAGCAGTCATCTTCATCCATCACACCCTTGTGGCTACACAGTAAGAGTGAATGTCTGACACCGGTCAACGTGGAGGATAAGTTCCTGCCCATCTCGTCTCCCGCAGGAACGAAATCCATAACGTGATATTGCTAAACCTGCTGTAAGCCAAAGTGTTCTCTTTGGTTGAGTAGCCAGTTAAATGAAAGTTAGTCTAACGGTTAAAAGAATGGCAGATTAAACTGTCACACAGCAACCAGAATATCAGTATTGATCACTGATACAGGGATGTTAATGATAAGATTTCTCTGTACTCAATGTAAACGACATAACCCAAATATAATTAAAACCAGGATAGTTATCATAACAGGGAAGCTGTCATGTATGTAAAAACACAGTCATTCTTTTCTAAGTGAAAATCCTGCTGTAAAGCTCCACCATTTTCACCAGCAAGTATCTTAACGGAGTCTGTCACCTGCTTGTTGCTGGGAAAGTAGTGTACTGTGGATTTTGACAATATCGTTGCTGAAAACAGCTGCCTGTTGCAGCTGAAAATGACTCTGTGAAGGCAGTGAGACTGAATGACAGCAGCAAAGTTACAGTTAAACCAACACAATGAGCTAAAAGACACTGAATAACCTCACAGAGCTAAAACTGAAGTCCTGAGAGCTTTATGAACAATATCTTTCACAAACTAGGTGTCATGTGGTCCATGAAAATATTGACAATATTCACAGCAGTTAACCTTAAATTATTCTGTTGTATGATACATTCTACATTTACATAATAGCCCTCTAAAGTTTCCTCTAATATGTTCAGTCAGATTTCTTACCTCATCCCCCTCCGGCAGCTGACACCTCTCCGCTGGACAAACAGCCATTTCCTCGTCAGAGTCATCAGACTGGGAGAAATCAGAGCGCGGGGAAGATGAGGTCGAGGCCGACCTACGCTGAGGGTTCTTCTTATTCATCTTCTGTCTTTTGTGAGAGTGCTTCTTGTCTTTCCCCCTGCGCTCAGCATCTAAACCTTCCCTCTCCAGAAGCCTCTTTGCTTTCTTTTCTGAGCCTATCATCGTTTCCCTCATGCTCTTGGCGCCATCCTGAAAATAAAATCAATACTATAAAACTGATACTGAGGAAGCTTTGGGGATTTCAGTTCTTTTTGTGGCAACAGTTTATACCTGGTTCAGTGGCAGATTTGTTCCCTGAGAATTAAACTGCATGTGTTTTTCTGCGGACTCCTCCTGTGATGGCGACATGCATATGTCTGAGTGCTGGCTGCTGGCTCTGTCCAGTAAAACGTGGTAAAGGCTCTGGACCTCTGGCAGAGACACCTGCAGCAGGAGCCCTTCCACCATCAGCTCCTCCAGCTCCTGACTCAAGCCTGCCGCACACATGAACACACTGAGCTTAAAAAATAATAATCTGCAAAGGAAAATTAACCAACCGTGAAGGAAACATGAGTCTCCACTTAGTCAGGGCTGCAGCTCTGAGTAATACAACACTGACCCTGCAGCGGTATGCATCTCTGCTCGGTGTAGAAGACCGTCTGAGCATGGCTTGTTCTATTCCACTCCGGAGTCAAACATGGAGCCTGTATCAAGAACATTAAACCCCGAAACTTAACATGTGCAAATAACTGACTTTGAGAGAAAGTGGTACAAAGATGAAGACCAACCTGAGTGTTGTTGTGAGCGTCGTCGCTGCCTGATACCCAGCGGGTTAGTGTGGGAGGGGTCCCTGGTCTCTCCTCTAGTTCTGGTAGGTTACATGCCTGAGTCATCTCCTGTGCTCGCTGTTGCCAGTTAACTGTCCTCTCAACCAGATAGTGCAGAGCGTCGCCCTCTGGCAGGCGCACTCCTGTGTGTCGCAGAGATGCTAGCAGAGAGAGGACTTTGCTTAACGGGGGCTTTTCTGATCGCTGGCACTGCGGACAGAGCCATGGCTGTGTTTCATGGGAGTCTGAAGGGTCTCTGACACACACACTGTGGAAGGCATCCCTGCAGAGTTCACACTGCAACATTGCACCCATCGGTGCCTTCTGACAGAAACACACCCTCAGGTCCATGCAGTCTGCTGTGGGAAGGAGCTTTGACTCATTTGCTGCCCTGAGATTAGAGAAAGCCTCCATCTCCCTCATGCGCAGCTCCTCCAGAGTTGCCATCTAGTGAATAAAACATAGACAAAGTCAGTACATTTACTAATGGTGAAAGATCAGCAGTCATATCGCTATTGTAGCCCTTTATGAAACTTAGCAAAAAGTTCAGTGAGGAAAATGTTTTCCTTTGCATTCCATCTTTATTCCTACCTGTGAAGAAACAGACTAGCTGTGAATACATCCGTGTTTTCAAAACTTTGAACTAACCCAACCTAATGGAGACTGCTAGGTCTGACTTATTTAACATTTACTCAGAGGGAGCTTCAAACTAATTGACCTTTTAAATAAAGTTGTCTGTCGGTGTGGCTGCATTTTGTTGAAATCGATGACCAAATGTTGAATGTAAACTTTGCAAACAGCAGTTTTCATATAATAATTCAACAGAAAAATGGCAGATGATCTAAAAACAGCAGGTCATCTTGTCTGTGTTATATTTCTCAGTACTTCTGGTGCTGGAATGACCAGTTGATGTTGTTTTATTTGCTTTTTTCACTTCCAAATGATCTCTGTGCATTACTGTACTTACTGCAGAGGTAGAATCCTTGGTCTCTGAAAGCGCTTTTTCCACGTCACTGAGGGTGTTGAGCCTCGGCGTTTTCTTTTTGTTACTTTTCGGTGATTCTTTCCCTTTCTTGGCCTTCCTCTTTGGAGAACCTACATTTCCAACTTCACATCTTGCACACAGGACCTGCAATGAACAATAGAAATAGGACATTTATCTCAAATCAAGTTCAAACTGTATTATCATGTCATCACCTGGCAAAATTACCATATGCACAGGTCATGCTAAGAGTATGGCAACAGCTGAGTTGTGTGATCAGCTATACTGATATATAAAATGAAGGATGACAGACTATTTTCACAGTGCAGCCACAAAGCATCAGTTACCACACAAATTCAATCTCCTGGTTCTGTTTAGGACGGTACAATATGTGCCTTCATCAAACCATTGCAGCTCTTGTGATTTGAATATTTTACTTGTCCATAATGTGATTTTTATAATATTTCCATTATTTTTCCATCTAACATTCATTTTAAATTTGTGGTGTTGTACCTCTAGTAAGGTAAGAGTTGAGTCTTTCGGAAGGAAAGTTGTAGCTGCAGACTCTTTCCACGTTTGCACTTCTACCATTAACGACTCCAGCCTGTCTAAAGGCTCCAGGTGGACTTGAATGGCTTGTCCTCGTAGCACCATGTCAGAGAGCCTGTCGACCAGCAGTACGCAACCAGTGGCCTGAAATAATCAGAATATTTGTGTTAATTCCCCCTCAGTCAATTTATACAGAGAACTACATCCACTGATATCCCGTGCAGTCATAAAGTACCATGTGTGTCCTAACCTGAAGCTGCTCGGCTTCCTGAAGCCACTCCTGAGCTTTTCTGATGGTGTCTTTCAGGAGAAGACAGTTTGGGAGGTAAGCGGGGATGCCAGACGCCTTCTCAGCAGCTGCAGTTAGAGTCTCTATGGAGTGTGGTGGTCTGGTGGACAGAAAAACACAAATGATACATCGCAGGTAATAAACTTGAGCACAACATCTGCATCAATTCAATATTATCTACAAACTATCAACAACAACGGTCATGAAATTTTGTTCAGAAGCTTTTTTTTAGAACCCTTTTAAAACTCCAGTTGTGCAGGTTTTTTAGGCCTCCATATATTTTTAAAACCTCGCCTGTTTGTAAGGAATTTATCAATCACTTCATAATATTCATTTTCATTCAATTCAAACACTATTTCAAATACAGTACACTCCAGATTCAGCACTAAATTAAGCATGGTGAAGGACACTTTGGAAAAATGTAGAAATTTAAGTCTTCTCTTTCAAATTAGCTAATTTGACAATGGAGAGACGAGATGCACATTCCTGACAGCCATGCCATTAAAAGCTTTTAAAAAGCACTTATGACAGTTAATACTGAACAGCACTGAGTACCAATGGAATGAGGGCAGAACTAAATGTGATGCTCACTTTTTGTTGATCTTGTTGAATATTCTAGCAGCAGCATTTTGCACTAGCTGGAATTAAAATGAAGCAAAATCAGGAGCACTGACGTAATATTACATTAAACAGTTACAATCAGTGCAAATACCAGGAAAAAAGTTAAAGCTAAAAAGCAAAGTAACATTATGGAAATCATTTCGTCTTGGATTAATGTCAGGGCATGACAACCTATCGCAATGTGTCCTTGTTGATGTTTTGGATGTTGCTCCACCCTCTGGCTAAGATGCAAACATCATCATGGATCAGTCAGTGCTGCCCTCACCTGGCTTTAAGGAGGCTGCTCGCCTTGTCCTCCCAGTGTTCAGACATAGTAAGCTGCTCTTGAAGGCGTGCCATGGCTTTCTCCACGGATGGATGAGGTGCCAAACCGACTCCCTGGTCGATGAGCCTCCTCATGGTCTCTAGAGTGAGGGTGGCGGGCTGAGCGCTGGCCTGCTGAACCCCTTCCAGCCATCGGGCCTGTTCCAGCCTCACCCTCAGTCGCGGCAGCTCCGGCAGGTCCACGTCAAAGTCAAAGCTGACGTCTAACAGGCTTTGGATTTCAGCCACACTGGGGACCTCATCGGCCAGGACCTTCTCGCTGTGCTGCTGAAAGTCTTCGATGCGGTTCAGAAGTTCCTAAAGAAAGACATCATCATCATTCAAACAGAAAGTCAAAATTAATACTTTTGCAAATTGGATTTCTGTTTTAATTACAATCACATCAATTATACACCACAGTAAACTACGTTGCTGTCAAAACATGGGTAGACAATGTACCAATTAAGGCTCATTTAGACCCTGAATCAGTCACCATTACATTTTTGTCTCTAAATTTCTGCAAAATCAGTTATTTGTTAGTTAGTTTGAGGGAAGTCATGACAGCTGATTACTGCCTAAACAATCAACAATCAGACATGCTCAACAATTTTGGCATATCTGACATTTTCAGAGATTTTGTCAGCTCAGCTGCAGTTTAACCAGTTCCATGGTCCAATTTCTATCTTGGCTGTTGTCACAAGATGAGTTCCAGATTTTTCATTTACATAACTTTCTTTCTGTTGCAAGTAACACTGCCTTTCTCCTCGTGTGTCAACATCATTGAGGATGCAGTCTCTTGTATTCTGGCCATCTAAAACGTTACATATAAGCTTAAATCATGTTTTACTGTAGTAACAACACTGGATGCCTTTCCTCTCCCCCTCTCACCTTCAACATAGGTGCCTGAGGAAGGCTGCAGGAAAGGTTATACAGCTGCCTCACAAAGGAACTCAGCTCCTCCACCGTCAGCTGGCTCCGTGATTTCCCAGTACCACATCGATACCTGAATGAAGAATGAAGGAATCAACCTCATTAAAGCACTAGTGCTATTTTAAGGAAACGTAAGAAAGTGTAAGAAACTAATCTGAGTCTCTCTGATGGCAGATTGATAGTACCTGGTCTGCCTCTTGCCATTCAACAGCTGCTGTGCCACCGAGGAGCATTTCTCTGCGTCTTGTGTGACCAGACGAAGCCGACGCAGCATGTCGTTGTCAGGGAACAGGTTGGACTCTGATTCAGCAAGAAGAGAGCGAAAGACCGGCAGCCCTGAAGAGAAAACACACGGTTAATCAGTCTGACAAACAACGTAACACTTGCCGTTTTGTTTTTAATCACTCCATCAGCCCAGTAAATCCCATTTGCTTTTAACCAGCATTACATACAATCATTTTCCAAAATCAAATCACACGCACTTAAATATGTACTTCATTAAGAAAACACATACGCTCTGTTGCTTTTTTACAGTTATTGAATAGTGTACAAAAGTTACATGAACTTCAGAAGTGCAGACAGACAACATAAACCCACCACTTCTTTATGTCTTTTATTATTACATGATCAAGACAACCTGTACAAAAGTTAGTGATCAAAACTAGTTAGCAAAGACTTTTTACTGCAAACTAGTGGCGCATTCACAAGTAAAGTTCTTGTAGGCGAGTCTTGCCACTCGGAAGCCATCTTGGTAAATGATGTCTAAACTAATGGGGGAGAGAGCTGCGATTTTAATGGTCTGCCGGACATGAAAATGGTTTCTTTCAAAGTTTGGTGACCACACCAAAATATGAGTTTAAAAGTGTTTTTCCCAACAGATTATATTTCTCCTGTGCATGTACACAGGTTCACAACACTGCGCTTGCCTCAGTGCAACAAGTCAACTGGCTGGATGTTCCCTGGTTTCAGGTGTCATAAGACAGATGATTGGCTTTTTTTGATTGGCTTGTGAATGGGCGGACATGTACCATACAACCACCATCTTTATCGGTACAGAATTGTCCCATAGATCCATGGGAGTCCCACATAACATCTATAGTTAAACATCATGCTAAGGGGCTCAAACAAGAAGACGATCAGTTTGAGTCAAAACACCCTGAAGAAGACAGAGTGCTGAGGAAAGCAGAGCGAGGAAGTAGGGACACTGCTGCTGTGTTACAGTCCACCAAAACACAAAAACCTCTGAAACCAACAGACGCAGCTGGTGGTGGAGATGCCACACATGACAAACTATCTAATCCACAACAATGTTTTTGCTTTGAATAAGACATTATGAAGCCACCGCTGAGGGAGTGATGCAGTGATACAGTGAATGAATCTATACGAGTGACAGGCCTCTCTAAATTTAGCAGTATCTTACAGGTACACAGTAAAACGGACAGAGTTGTTTATCTCTTGTATCTACAAAGTCTTTATTAATGGTCTCAGGAAAATAGATTATTTCATGAGAAAAATCATAAATACTGACGCATTTATTTTTGCAGGAAAAACAGTAAATATTAGGATGAGGGTGTCGCCTTAAAGCATTTTATTTGGAAAATTTGCACAAGCTGAAATATGGTTACATGTTTTGGGAAATTGTTGGAACGAAGTTAAAGCCGACGGTGGGTATTTATCTATTTAGTTACAAAGATATCACAAAGGCAAGCTGTGTTTAAACTTTTTAAAAACATTTCTTTTTATTCTAACTGTCTGCTAGTACCACCTACTCATTCATCTCATTCACTCAGTCCATTTTTTACCCGATTGTTTTTTAATGTTTTTTATACTTAGGGACTTTATTTTTGTTTTTTTATTTATTTTTTTAACTGTTTTACTTTTGTATTTTACTTGTAATGTTGAAGCACTTTAAGCTACTTGTGTTGCCTGAAAGATGCTATACAAATATAGTCTTCAACATTAATATGTTAAGCCACTGGTACAGTCTTTTAATGCTTTGTTTCTTACTAGGTCTTGATACTTACCTTTCTTCTTTTCCAGTTTAGCCTCGAGAGTCTCTGTCACACGGGAGGCCCATTCATCATACTGTTCAGCTCGCTGCTGCACAGCGTTCATCATGGGGAACAGGTCGTCCAGTGTGTATCTGTAACTGCAGCAGCAAACGCCAAACTTAATTTCCGGGGCGCATGTTAAAATGAACAAATCAAGCTCAACAGAAGTAGAGTTTCTACTGGCAAAATGAGGTAGTTCCAGTGGGACTTACTTCAGTGTGTAGTTGCTGACGGGGCAGGAGCAGAGGTCGCTGATGTGATGCAGACAGACCAGGACTCCTGGGCTACAGGGGCAGGTGACGGCGGACAGGTAACAGGTGGTCCTGCACTTGGCACATTGCCGCTCGTCATCCTGGAGGTGATCGTATTTTGCCTCCTTGCAGTGAAACACTCCCTGAGGGATGACGACAAACGTGTTAAAAGCAAATCCAAGTAGAGGGCGACACAGTGAGTGTGTTGCTTGAGTGAACATGATTTTTCTCTGCACTGTGTTTAATATGTAATTGTGAAAAGGCCTGAAGGTTCGCATTGCTCGCTAACAACAAAGCTTATGTAAAAGTGACATATTCATACATGTTTCTACACTGTGAGGAGTTTCGCAGGAAAGCAAATATGTGCACAATTAAAGATTTAATAAGGGAAAAAAAAATAACAGACCTTGCACAATACAAAGTTTTGGCACAACATCTACACATATATGAAGGTGTGTTAACATGACAATGAGGACTTTTGTACCATTTTCTTCATTTTCTCCCTCTGCTCCTTCTCCTCTTGGATCATGACAACCATGTCCTTGTGGACAGCTGAGGCCAGGACCACGTTGAGTGTTGCTGCTTTTGAGGCCATGTTGCAAACCATCTCATCGTGGGAAAACACATTGTACCGGTGCAGGATACGGTAGTGGTCAACACACTGCCTGCCAAGAGGCATCTGGTAGCACAGAAAGGAAAATGAGTTGTGAGTGTCATGCCAAGTCCACAAAAATACAATGCTGATGCACAAAATTCAGATAAAACTACATAAAAACAATCTTGGTAATTGAAGAGACACCAGAAGAATCACATTTTTAAGCAGAAAAAAGGTTTCAGGCTCTCCAATGTGAATATCGACAATTTTTCTCACTCTTCTGTCATAGTTATCTGAATAGGTTTGGTTTGGTCTCATGAACAAGAGAAGAAATTTGTATGTTTTTTTAACTTTTAAAGTCATCATGGGAACTTCTGATGACGTCACCTGGAGCCCTACATTAGGTAAAATTTAAACCAAACTGTGCCAGTTCTTGAATCCTCTTCATTTCACAGTGATCGTTTTTGCAAATGACTGTAAGAAAAAACTTTATACCAGTACTGAGCAACTGCTAAAATAAACTAGTGTGTTCTTTTTGTGCAATAGTGTGGTAAAATCATTAATAATTAAGATGAAAGAGTAACTGAAAACGAGTTTTCTCTTTTTCATAAGGACTGCTTTTCTATATAGTTATGCTGGAAGTGGTGTTTTGACTACTTCTGTCAACATCAAAGAAGCATTTAGAAAAATGCATGATGATGAAAGATGTACATAATGTACGTATCCTCAGAAGTTGACACTAGACATACTAGCTGGTTAAACTAATTAGTAATATTTTATTAATTTACTGTGGTGTTTAAGATCTTGTGCAGCCATCTGCCGGTAGACAGCAGCCCCCTTCTACCTGTGCTAGTGCTCAGATGGTGTCAATTAGCAAGGTGTCAGGTGGGACAAGTGATATGTTGCAAAATCAGCGCAGTTTGGCTGTATTTTGATTTAAAAGATGAAAATAGGTTGTATGCAGGCTGTGACAGAATAAACTGACACATAACCACGTGACCAGAGCAATACCTAACCACATTCAGCACATTAATGTGGACTCCAACCTGCAAGGTTTTGTTTTAAATGTCATTTGTTAACTTTTATTTAGTGAGTTGTTGTCATGTTTCGTAGGGTAATGTGCAGTAATATAATATACAAGGCACAAAGTATAACACATTTCAGTGACATTTAATATACAATTTGGTTAATGAAGAAGGTGATTACTGGTTTCAAGTGGCTCTTAACCCTTTAAACCCCAAAACCTGCCAATTGGTTTTAAAGGCATGTTATCTTTAAAAAAAACACTGCCAGTATTATACCTTTTCTCAGAGCCAGAAACTGTAAAGACAGAATGAACTGTTGGATTTTTAACGTTCCGACAGTCCTTGAACTACTCATTTGCAATGTGCTGTTCTATCTGAAAACGTAGCGCGACCAAAATTAAGTGATACATACCCAGTCCACAGTGCAGAAGTTGACTGCCTCAGCGAAGTTAAAGCCCTGATTGAAGCCGCTGTGATAAGCTCTCGGAAACGTGATGACAAACTCACCAGCACACTGATTGGTTCTGTAAATCTGAGACAGACAGGAGACAAAAGAACATCTTGTTAGAAAGACCAGCTCACTCACTGTTCATTTAAATTTAAAGCAGCAACGTCAAGACATACTGGGACTCCATGGGCCATCAAGGTGTTGGGGTTCATGATGGTGACCAGCTGGTGCAGCAGGTCAGGCTGAGAATCAAACAGCTCAGGGGCCAGTTTCTTCATCACTTCCTCCAGCTGTTCTGCAGCAAAACCAGGAGCTCCATACCAGGTCTTAGGTTCCCCCCTTGTGGTAAATAAAATAATCACAAGAGTTTACAGCTACTGTCGCAAAACTGAGGAGCAAATAAAATCTTGATTTTTTAGCAATACAAGCAGGAATGAATCTTTTAAAGTTTCTCAGCTTCAGTATCAGAAGACTTTTTTTTTTTTTTTACCAGTGCAGGTAGTTGATGGAGTAGCTCCAGTGATCCTCAATGTGCCAACAGAAGGAGGAGAAGCACATGCCAACGTAAAGCCACGGCAGCGTCATCCCACAGATGTCAGCTGTTACATGAGTCAGGACAGACGGGTTCATCATCGCCAGGTTGTTGAGGTTCCAGCCGCATTTGAGGTATTTCTGCAGGACAAAGACACTCAGATCAGTAAAACAAGAGTTATTGTGCAATATATGCACTTCTTCACTCTATGATAAGTTAATGCTATCAAATACAGTCAAGAACTTAACCATCACAACATGATTCCACAGATGCAAAGGAGGTTTGCAATTGCTTTTTTCAGGGGCATACCTCATCTGCTGGAGAAACCTTGAATTTGCCGTTCGGAATGGGGAACCCGCTCCCAAACTCCTTTGAGGCGATATCTGCTCCATATTCAACAGTAACATCCTCCTCAATGGCTCCAACCAAACGCCAGAACTCTTTTTCCACCAGCTCTGTGGGTACCATCTGTAATAAATAAGTTAAAGACAATTCAATTTAAAGCAGTCACAGAAATAGACTGACAGATTTATTCTGAAACCTTCAATACTTACATGAACTGGCATGTTGAAGTAATCAGATTTGAATGCATCTGCCATTTGTCCAAATGCACGAAGGGAATAGTCTCTGTATGCCTGTTCAAACCCGAACGCCTCATGAGGTTTGTTGCATTCCTGTGGGCAAATATAAAAATAGGTTTAATATTAACATATAAAACATGGTTGGGAACAGCTCAAAAGCTTTTATAGTCATTTTTTAGTTTGTTTTTTAGTGTGTTTATTTTTGGATAACGTCCTGACCATGTTTAGTGAAGCATTATGTAATTAATTTACTTTTTGTTTCCTTATTTAGAGAACAGATGCAAAACAACCACTCACTCGCTCCAATCACTGTTGCTATTGCCAGGGTTAGTATGCAATTCCATTCTTTTCCATGCGTATGCTATACTCATTTCCATACTTGCTCAGAAGATCACATCATTTTAAGAGCACAGATAGCAAGATGTTTATCATGTAAATAAATAAGTTTTATAGCAAAATATTTGCCAGAGGATTAACTCTAGGTACTATAGGTCATTCAGACACACAGTATTGTATTCAAGCTGCAGTGACAGAACCAGTATTATTATCTTCCATTTAATAAAAAATATAAACCCCATATTTTTAGTCTTTTTAATGAATAAGAACCAAAAGTGATTCCAAAAAAGTTCAGTAATATAAAAAATGCAGCCTTTAATTACACAGAAAAAAAACTGTTTATATTCTGATACTTACATCACTGATTTAAATGAAACTAAAAAAACAAATGTTTGTAAGATCAACGTATTTTTTAGAATTTCTGAATTTCATATTTTAGGAAAAGGAAAAAGGGAAACACTCGCTTTTTATCGTATACTTATCCAGACCTGGAAACTACTAAATAATTGCTAATTCCAGACTTTTCCATATCATATTGTTAGATATTTTTTGACTTAGTGGGCCACTGGCTCACAAAGACTTGTGAGCTCAGAGTTCCAATGAAGTGGGGTGATTGTGACAGCTTTGTAGGTGCAAACATCTGCTGAAAAGCTATGACTATAGATCGGCGGCGGTGACTCAGTGGTTCAGTGGAAGGTCAGGGGTTCAAGCCCTAGCGCTCCTGAGCCTCACAACATTTTTGTCATTACATTATCTTGATGTTGCAGATCATTTGTTCCTTATTGTAGGCTTTATTCTCCCGCCCTCAGTGACTACGTGACTTGATTTGAGGACACACCTGCACACATGCTGTATTGCCTGGTTATAAAATTATCCTGGCGTGGATCCCGTGAATCATAATGTTTGCGCGGAATATCAGCAGCCTGGTTAATCATATGTGATTCTTTTACAGTGGTGAGAAGAGCTGCATCACTGGGTAAAATGTAAAAGCAGCAGGTTATGGGAGAGTCAGAACCCAGCAGAGTTCTGCGTTTGTCTGTAGTCTCCTCTTGGTATCAGTTATTTGGTGCATTGTGAGCATTGCTTTATTACAAAACATTTCTCCTGCTTCTGTGGTGCTCCTCCAGCTGGTGTTGCCTAGGTGATCTACACCAAAAACTGGCCCGTCCCCCTTTGCAATGTTACCTCTACTCCCTAAAACAAGCTGGCATCAGCTGCTCACAAACAGCCATCTGGGCTGTTGCTAAGATTGTTCAGTGGATTGCTGACATTGTCCAGTTGCCTATTTTGAATAAAATATATGTTTATATATCTAAAATGTTGACAATCTGAGCAAAGTGCAAAAGTGAAACCAAACTAATGTTTGTTTCTGTAGCTGGCAGGTAACCGCTGATCAACAGAGTGGGTGAGAGGGCAGCCTTAAAGAGACAGGAGCTAAAACGTAGTTTCAGAGAGAAGATGCTGAACATTAAATATAAAGGAAAGGCCGATATAAAATAAAGAGTTGCTTAACTGTAAATCATGCAAAATATACCATTAGAGGCCCAGAATACAAATGAAGACCTGTAAATATGCATGATATCCCCCTTTCAAATAATCAGCAGTCATCGCTCTGATTTTCAGTTTTTCCTCACCTGAGCGAGACACTTGGGGCACCTCCAGTCTCCTTTGGGAACGTCGTGCAGAGGAGGAATCAGACAGAAGGTGTGGTAGCTGTCGTCACAGCCGTCACACAGCAACAGACGCTCTTCATCTCCCCCGCTGCCGCACACCAGACACACAACCAGATCCACCTGCACAACAATAGCAGCAGTTTGCAATAGAAGCTGAGACGACCGCCAAAACTATTTTCAAGACAGAAATGAAAAATGGCAGAAGTAGTAAACTGTGTTTTATACAGACTGGATCCTGTCGTCAACAGTCACCAAATTTATTACAAACATAAAGAGTTTCAAGGTACATGTGAAACTGATTCTCTCACATAAATTATAGTTTTGAAACCAAGTCTGGTGCAATAGTGCAAACGTTTTTTGTTTTTTTTTAAACTTTATTTCTACCATTTTTTAAAACATTCATCTTGTCATTTTTTACATCCTTTTATCTTCTAGTTTATGCAGTTATGTCCACCTGTAAATGTCAAGTTTGATTTTATTTTGTTTCTTGTGGACTTCAACTTGTAAACCCCAGGAGATGGAGACCCTAAAAATCAATTATTTTAAATAAATAATGGATAAATATATCTGACAGCACAGGGTTGCTAAGGAGACAAAACTGAGTTTGAATGTCTGATGATGCATAAAACCAACAAACCTATGAACCTATAATCAAGAGATCTCATATCTCACACAGCTTAAATCTCAGCCAAAGAGAGTTTCTGCTTACTGGACTTGGAGGAACTGGAGGGATGATTTTCTTGTACCGTGACTTGGATTTGTCAGCTTCAATTATTGGTTCCTTAAACTCAGCTGGTTCCTGTTTCACTGGAATGGGAATCTCTTTTTCTGCAAGGCAACATGAAATGTTACTTACACCATTACAACCACTACCAAGAGCTTTAGGGTATCTTCTATAGAAAAATATAGGCACTTTTAACCAAACACAAGAATGACATGAAACCATAGTGGTTAATAACACTTACATTACTTGTAAACAGATATAAGGACATTTTTACATATTACACTAATTTTCAGTTCTTTTCCGCAGTCATAACTTCGCTCTAACTCATACGATGACATATCTGAAATACTTCCAGCTACGTTTCATCATCCATTATCTGTTTATACACAGTCCGCTTGTCACTGTCCACAGGAGGGGCTTTAACTGATGAAAATTACATTTACTGAACTTTCATCTGCTGCTTACAACTACATGGTAGTGCATATAAACTATTCAATAATGTTTACATAATGCTAACAGATTATAAGGGTTAAAGTAAACGCTGCAAATTTCTTTAGAGTAACTTTTTTTTCTCTGGGATGTCGAGTCTGACCTGGCTCTGGCTTGGCGACAAAAGAACCCATCCTCCGCCTCAGGTTGGGCTTGTTCTCGCCGAGCTCACCTGGTTCAGTCTTCACAGAGATGGCCTGCAGAAAGAGTCAGAAGTGAAACTGGCAGCAACTTTAAACTACTAAAATTGTGAAGACGGCGAGAAAACGTTTGGTGAAAACTGAAGTCTGTGCTGCTGGTTTCAGGGCAGTTCTACACCTACACTAATATGATTCTCATTTACATTGAATCTGAACACTATTCTAGAGTTTTAGGACGCCTACAACAGGGGATTTTGGAGACGCTGCTGAACCTGTTTTAGTTTGAAAGCTCTGGCGCTGTGTTTGAGTCTGTATGGGCAAAAACAGTGACTTCTGGAAACAATGAAGCAGACACCCACTTTCTTATTGGGACTTACTGTCACTAAGTTCGTTCCCTGATTCATCATGCTGTTGTCACATGTCTGTTTTCATGAGAAAAACAAAGGCATATGCCTTGACTGCCAGTGATTCATTCGATATAGATAACGAGTTAGGCTACAGGCATTGTTGACTTGTTGTCTATGCAAGCAGCGGGTGTGCAGTTAAGAAAATTTGTTGTACTTTCTTTTCCTCATTGTAGTTCTCCCTCCGTAGTATTTTCTAAGCAACCAACCCTTTGCCTCATGTTTACACCGGCACCTGCATACTCAGTGGCTATGAATGTTCATATGGCATACCTTTTCATGCACAGTAGTATACAAGGACATTATTTCTGGAAAATGTTTGCTTGGAAGGAGATTATTCTCATTTTAAACGCTGTATTAAAAGAAAAAAAAACATATTAAAGTGGATGTGGCCTCAGTCAGCTGTTTGTGATTCCCACCTCATATTTCATGCGCTTGGCTCTGCGAGCACTGGGGCAAGTGTCAGGCATCTGGACGAGCTGCCTCTGAGCCTGGTCCTGCAGCTTGAGCTCCTTGGTGTCCACGCTCTCCCTGCTTGCCGTGTTCTCCACCGGCTGGACGGGCTTCTGAACACACTGTAAGGATAACATTCAGCCAGTTAAAAACAAAACTCACTGACAATTAAAAAGCACCTGCATGTCTGACTGGAAATACCTGTACACTCAGATGCAGTGATCAGTTAGCTATCAGTGGAATGCTGGATAAAATATGAAGTCACAAACACAGAGAGGATAGATTAAGGAGTCTATAACAGAAAAAGTGAGCATACCACGGGAAACATTTTAAAATGGATCTTCATATATGATTGTGACTTGCCTGGTAATAAAATAAGTAGGAGAGCTATCAAATGTGTTTGAAAGCCTATGTGGTATTAACATACATGTGGTATTAAACACATTTGGTGTTTACATCGTTTCAGCTTTAACTGCCACAAAACAAAAGGCCATAGAAAGGATGTGGTTAGTTTGTCGCCCCAAGGCAAGTAGCACAGAAACATACTGAATCAAAGAGAAGGACAGACTTGAGCTGATGCAGTGGTTTACAGGTAACAACTGCTGTTGTATTTGACTGTGCAATCTAAATGATTACAATAGCAGCTGTGTAGATAACATGCTCAAAACTGCAAGGAGGTGTGCTAAACTGCACAAGACATCACAATAATAATTGTGAAAGAAACAAGCAAAAATACTTGCATAGAGCCAGGAGTCCTCTGACAGTTATGCAGAGTAGATATTATTCCATAAACATTTAGGCACCACATTACCTTCTTCATAGGATAAAGTTTTTGCTTCAAAACTGTCAAAGAACTGCCGCTTTTATACAAGTATTTTTTCTTGTTTGTTTACTATAATTACAGTAAGACTGCAACAGACAGAAACAGAAAAATCTACTAAAATATCTAAACCTATCACCCTTTCCTTGCCCATTATAAAAACCAAAGATCTGTACTTTCACATTTTTCCCCAAGATACCTGTTGAATGCAGATGACAATGTAGAGATGAAGATAACCTGAACTGACATCAACAATAAAATACTAATCTAATTTGGGATACGTAAAATTCCTGCAAATATGACCCCATGGAACTGCCCAGCCAAGGACAAACATGCATTTTGTTAATTATTAGGCCGAGTGGCTTTTTAACCATGACACAAACATACCTTTTCAAGTTCAGGATCAGCCTCCAAACGCATCAGTTTGGAAGCTGGATCTGGTGCCTGAGGCAAGAGAGAGCTTTGGTAATTAAACAATTTAGAGTGACCTGTTGAGGAGGTCACACACTACCAATTCAACGACCTTGGATAAGCTCTCTTGCAACATGTTTCGTAATATTTGGGTGCAAATGCAATTAAATGACACGATAATGAATTCACAATCAGTATATCAGTTAGGCAACAGAGTAAACCTAAAAAATACTACAGAATTCCAGCTGATCTCAAAACAAAATAACATACAACATGGATATAAGTTGTAGTTCAACACAGAACATGCATATCCTAATAATGCATTTGTTGTCTTTCGTTTATCCATATTACTTACAAATCTTTTGCAGAACTAAAGGCTTCTTGCTCAAAGTTATAAACAAATATTTAATACAATGGATTTGTAATCTAACTTTGAAAGTTACACTGATGGTTTGCATTATTAGCGATTTGCTTAGAGATGAGCCACACACTCATCACGAACAGGATATGATGTCAAACTGATGCATGTGTCTAACTCACCAGCAGGTTTGCTCCACTCTGAAACAGATTGTAGGGATAAAGGATTCTCTCGTAATGCCCTCGCAGGTGTGAGCCAACAGCTTTGCCAGGGGCGAAGCCCATTTGTAGTGCAATCTTGGTCCATCGCCTGTCCTGACAGACAATGTCGAATCCACCCTCATCAGCTACCAGCTGGAATGACAGGAAGGTGCATTAATGAGGAGTTCTTGTGCATTTCTATAGAGATACACGAAGTACAGTTCAATAAATAGTCAACCTTATTCAGCCTATATAAATCCAAAATCTTCCTCTCCACATGAGGGATCTTCAGGGCACATCCCTGCAAATCCCAAAATTTGGCAATCTGGTCCAAGAAGTTGAGCTTGACTCTGGTCTGTGCCTGAGAAAAGATGCAGGCAAAGACAACAGTCACCTACAAATAGATGAAGGAAATCGAGGAAGGCATTCCAGCAACACCAAGACAATGACTGAGGAAAGAAAAAAAACTATCTGAACAGGCAATGTTGTGTTCTATTGTTTTAAAATAAATAAAAAAGGAATACATTTGCTGATTTTGCAAACATTTTGATTAGGTTAGCTTTATATTTTCCTGTCAAAACTCACAATTTATCCTCTGTTGTACAACATTATCACAAGGCATTAATAGCACTGCTGCTCTTTGTTTCATAGTTGCTATTAATGGAGCCTGCACAGACCTGGTAACTACATTAATCAGGTAAAAATAGGACACACTTTTAGTGAGTTAATGCGCAAACAGACAATACAGTCAAATAACTGCTGGTATAACACATTAACAAAGCTCACCTCCAGCTCATTGAGCCTCTGGATCCGAGGAACAAAGTGAAGTCTGTCGACATCGCAAGCAAACGGAGGCTGCCAACCCTACACAGCAACAAAAATACACACGATGGCACATGAAGGTCATCATATCAGGTAGCCTTGGTAGTTACGTAGTTGACACTTTTCATGATTTACAGTCTGGTATTGATTTGTATTATTACCAAGGTTATTTATTTTTCCTGATGAGACTCTTTCACATGTGGCAATTGTTTCACAAACCCAGATTATGGAAAATGTCTAATTTTTTACCCAAGGTGACTTAACTAAAGTGGAATTAGTCAGACAAAGGAGGCATATGACCACACTGCTGCAGGTTTTTAAACTGATGTTGGATTGAAGTTGGGCAGAAAAGCAAGGCCTGCTGATACTGAAAGAACACAGTGCTCCTTTTCAGTTTATAACTCACTACAGCGGCCAACAATCGTGTCAATACCACACACAGCCAAGCATGTTTAATGAAAACACTCCATCATGCAAGCAGGGCCCCAAGTTTTTGTTTTAAGTCAGTAGCCAACATCCCCCACTGGCACACAAAATGGCCAGATGGAAGACTCACTCACCAGCCCAGCTTACCACAAAGCCAACATGGAGGACAACACCCTACAACACAGGCTCATACATGAACAGTTGTTCATTCTCAAGAAACTCAAATTTTAATATCGTGCATCACCGCTGCAATGCTGTGCAACATGGCGGATTTGACCACAACTTCAAAAGTCACGACTTGTTATTTAACAACAGCAGTCTTTGTGATTAAATAACCCGGTGTACCTTTTGTCCCATCATGAGGCAAATTATTTGACACTTGGGCATAAAGACAATATTTGCGATTATTTATCCTGCCCATGAAATAAATGCACTTCTCTGGTCCAGCTGCTCTTTAGTAATTGACCGAAAAGTGAAGGACCACAGACTGACTGCTTCATGATGCTCTCCGACAAATAATCCATAATTAATGTCCACTTCAGTGCTGTCGGGACATGTAGGGACAAATGGGAGAAAAGCATCGTTAATATCGACGTCTAATCACAGGATCACATCATTATCATCATCTTCTACGCAGCCGAATGGCTTCCGCATAGCCACCTATGTCAAAGCTGAGCTAAATTATGACAGGTTGAGCTGCTAGCTAGCGTTAGCCTGCCAGCTAAGTGGCTCAATGACCGGAGTCCTGAAGCTTTGTTGACACACGGCGGACCACGGTTATAATCCACTTTAAATGCACTGACACGTCTGTGTTTCTGCTGGTGAACTTAAAGTCGACCAAAACAGCGCAGCTACCGTGCAAATAAGCACAAACGAGCGGCAGCTAGCGGCGGCAGCACAAAGAATTAACAGCGCCGTGTATCCGCCATGTTGAACAGTCCCTTTAAATCCCCAGCGCTCGCTCCGTCTCAACGGTGGACTAATTCAGCATCCGCGGCTCGTTTTATCATCTTTTCTCGGACTCACCGGAGGCGGCCGGACTTTGCAAATGCCCGTTTTCTCAGCGATGGGACGGATCTTGTTGATGAAGGCAAACGGATCTCGAAATTCCTCCCAGCTCGGCTCGAAGACCGGGCACTCCGGAGGAGGCTTGAACTCGTCCGGCCGAGGCTCGCTCATCGTTTCGGACCGACCCGGTGGAAGCTGGACAGCGCAGGTCACCGCTCGTCTCGGTGTTCCCGGAGTGTTTGTTTATTTTTTTCTAAATCCCGTCTTTTCACCGTCACGGTCGGTGGCAGTCAGACGACATCAACACGAGAGGAGGCAGCTTACACACACACATCCACACACACACATCCACGCACAGTGGAGAGAATGTTCCAAGGCAGTGAGCACGTCCGCCCGAAAAACTAGACACCGCTCAGCTCTTATTAATGCCTCTGGGATTTGTGAGTCTCCTCAGTGTTTGCTGGTATTAATCAGGAACCAGAGCTAGACACACTTTCCGATTTGCAGTGCAATCAACCGAACTATTTCATTGCAGCCTAATGCACATATAAAAAACCATAATGTTCTGTTTTAATTTGTGCTTTCTAATTCACAATGCAGTGTTTCTGGAGCATCATATGATCCAGTTTACTGTTAGACTGATGATGGAGCTCCACTGCTGTGTAAATGTGCAGCCTTTGGTTTAAAGTGTATCACACTACAGCCAAAATTAAGATCTACAAATCATAAATTAATGATAAAATAATGATCGTAATTAGATGTGGTCTTCAAGACTTAATGACAACTGCTAAAGGACACAAACATGTTAGATGTTTAATAGCATAATACCTTCTGAGTATCCTGCTTATGCTTAGTGAGTCAAAACACTTGGTAAACCCTAGTTTTAAAAAGTGCTGCATCAAACAAGTTGTTCTAAATATTATTGTAATTACTGTATTTTCTGTTTTTGAGTTAAGTGTACTTTAGTATTTCTGCCTTATTATACTTTCTTATACTCCACTACAAATCACAGGAAGGTATCACCTGATTAACTTGTTTATTACTATATAAATCAGATTATTAATCCATAATTTAATCACAAAATCAGTAAAAGTTAAATATATAATCGCAGATTAAGATAAAACTTCATTGATTCAAGCTATGAGACCCACTGTGATGAACATGAAAATGAAAATGCATCAGTTTTTAAATGTGCCAGATAATAAGAATGCAGTCATGTTATATAAACACTACCAGTGACCATGTGTATAGAAAAAACCTTGCATTTTTATTTTGTTATTCTTAATTTTGAATGTAAAATTGATTTTCTTGATGTGTTTTTACAAATAAAATCTTGCTAAAAAGGAGATGCAGTCATGTTGTAGATTCGCACATTTTTATTCTATAAACTGATGGCAGAAAGATATAAAGTCACTGACATGCAGTAACTTTAATGATAAATGTGAAATCCACGTAAAATTATGTGAAATTCTACATAACACTGAATGTAACTGACATTTACAGCACATGTTGTAAATGTCAGATGCTTCATTGCATTTGATACTCTACATTTATTTTAATTTTTTGCACTTTTACTCATCTTAAAGTTTGTATTCTGGATTTTTTTAGTGTGTCCATATCTAATGCAGAAGAACCTTCATGACACTATGATCCTGCAGTCTCCAGGCGACCATGATGTCTGCTGCACAGGCCTCACACCCTACAAAACCCATCCAAGTTTGACAAGTCTTGATTTGATCCCACTTGACCATCAGCCTACAATAGATGGCATAGTTGTAGATAACACGAGGGCTCATCCTGGCAGGTGGAGTGAATACATGTAAATATCAGTCAGTGAAACAATCCTCTTCTTTGTAGATTGTCTTGTGTTTACACTCCCGCGGATGGATATGTGCAGGTGACACCTTCACGGCTACCGGGACTCGTTGTTTAAATAGTCCGTCTGATTGGGTGTTTGGAGGTTTTACAACATCTGCCGGACTACTGACTGTCAGCTGCTGCTGCTGCTCTGAGCCTGGACTCAACACAAGGACACCCAGGAGAGGACATACAGAATAACACCATAGCATAGCTCCTCTTGATTTATTAGATTATTGTTTTAAAATACGTAAAAGCAAATAAGTCATTTTGGGCTGGTTTAGTTTGGATGCTTTCAAAAATAAACCAAGTTATAATTCCTTTATAATTGTTAAAAATAAAACCTACTAATAATATCAATTATGCAAATTTACTCAACAAATTTAAATATTAAAGTTAAGATCCTCCAATATAATTACACAGACATGACTGACTTAAACATTAAGATTAGGTACAATATAAGGAATTGTGCAAATTTACAATTTGAAATAAAATATTAAAGTTAAACTCTGCAGTATCAATAATTATGCAAATGTTTCTCATTAATTTGAGTATTAAGGTTAAGAACCCACAATAACATATATATATATAAATGGCAACTTTACCTGACTAACCCTAATATTATGACTAAAACGCTGCAATATAATAATTCAAATTTACCGAACTGATTCAGATATGAAGGTTAAAACCCCACAATATTTATAATTATACAAATTTACTTGAGTAAATTAAATATTAAAGTTTAAAGCCTGCAATATTAATTATGCAAATTTACCAGAATAATTTAAATTTTATGGTTAAGAGCCAACAAAATGACACACGGAGAACCTAACATATTCAAAGATTCCCTTTGAGCAACATATTGATGACAGTAGAGAGAAACCTCCAGCAGAACCAGGTTGGGGGAGGGCAGACATCTGCCTCAACCAGTTGGGGTGAGGGTAAAGGAGGGTGAGAACAGGAAAGCAGAGACAAAGAGATGATGAAGAAGATAGCATCAACACTAAATACACATGTGTAGCTCCAGAGATAACTGTAGAGAGGTATGAAAGAAAAAGTAGAGAGGACAAAGCACAAACTGCAAGAGAAAGAAGTTAATAACGTGTAAAAGTGCTTATAAATGCAAGGAGGAAACGACAGGAATCATAGATCACTCAAGTATAATTGTGCCACGAATAGTTTTAATCAGTTAATGTCATGAAAAGAAAGAGAAAAAAATAATCAGTATTTTACTGTGACTAAACAAGTATTTTGGAGAGTTCTCTCGTTCCTTGGTGGTATGTTCATTTAATCCCAGACTGACTGTGTGATGTTGAGATGAGGCCTCTGTGCGGGAAACACCATCTGCTGCTGCTGGTTCTTCTTGTTGCTGATTGTTCTGCATCACTCTGGCTGTATGTTTTGACTTGTTGCTGACCTCCCTGACGAATAAGAATCTAAGGAAACACTTAATAATAAATTTACAAATCATGTTCTTAAGTAATGTTTAACTAATGCATGACTTGTGATGATTTAATACATGAATTAATACAAGATTCATCAGTGCTAAATGCAGTTTTAAATGTTAAACTGAGTGTGTGGATCTCAATTCAGGATCATAAAGATTGAAGACACATTGTTACTTTTGGTATTTGTCTGCAACTTGCAGTAGTGTTCATGCATTTAAAAGAAGACAATGATATAAATTGCAAAGTCTAGTTACAGCATTAAACAGCAAACCTATATTCTACTGGAGTCCTGTAATCAGTTATAGAGTACTTCAACATTTAAGTTCATTACAATAGTAACACTGTAAAAAAAAACTGCAGTAAAACACTGGTGACCACAGCTGCTAGTGTTTATCTTACAGGAAATTTTGCAGTGCATGAAATCTTGACATTGTATGAGTTTATAAAGCAGCAAAATGACATGACCGAGCATGAGAATGTGTCTGCACCTAAATCACTAAAAGGGACGTCACACAAATGATTTAACCTCAAAATATCCTGTATTGCCTTATTGGACAGTTCAAAAACTTAATTTGTATAGGTTCCTTCATGTCATTTTCCTAATTTTGGGTGAATATAAATATGTTGTTAAACTCATGACATGTCTCATAACTTTGCTCCAAAAAATAATTTTTGTTCAGCATCATTTTTTCTATGGCCAACTTTGAGCATCTGTATCATGAGATACATCCTAGTTTCAATAATAAAACTTGCCCATTTTAATGCCTATGATACAGAGTAATAGGAACAAGCTGGAGAAAACTTTAAACAGTGAATTTCTGGTAAACTTTGAAGCGTGTAGTAAGATCTGAAAAAAAACATGCCATTTCATTAATAGCTTATTATAATTAGTTTGCTTGCACATTTGTCTTAAGGTGTTTATTCTGTAGTATGTAGTACAGAGGCAGACAGGAAATGTAAGCAGAGGAGGGGGAGGGTGAGCGTGCAACAGAGATCCCCTACAGGATCTTTAATGGGGTCGTGGTTAATCGTGGTACAATCTTAGAGCGCTTAGACCCCTGCGTCTATAAAAAGTTTCACACACAATATATCAAGACAGGCTTTTTTTCAGACCACAATTCAAATCCAACTTTGATCTTTGAATCTAAGGCTGGCACTATAAAAAACGAGGCCGTGAGAAAGGTCATTGCTTTGTCCTAAGAGCTGCAGTAAAAAGCATCTGGACTTCTCTTTTTGGTTCTTGAAGACAATCATCTCTTACTGGAGAGGCTTTTTCAGTTCTGACACTGAAATCTACTCACTTTTTACCGAAGCTCTTAGGATCGCCATCACCTGAATAACTGAGAATCTGCACAGACATGTCATGACTTTGGTTAACTCGAGCTTAGAAGAAAAAAATAAAATCAGGAGACAATAACTGCTTTGCTAGCTCAGCCTAAAGCCTCAGATTAGCATTCGTCGTCATCATTTTCAGAATCTGGGCTCATTTGGCCCATCTCCTCGTAATCTTTTTCCAGACAGGCCAGGTCCTCTCTGGCCTCTGCAAACTCTCCCTCCTCCATGCCTTCACCCACGTACCAGTGGACGAAGGCACGTTTAGCGTACATGAGGTCAAACTTGTGGTCAAGACGAGACCAGGCCTCAGCGATAGCAGTGGTGTTGCTCAGCATGCAAACGGCCCTCTGGACTTTAGCCAGGTCTCCACCAGGAACAGCAGTCGGTGGTTGGTAATTAATGCCAACCTGTCAAGACAAAGGGAATGATTAGTAAGAAAGTATCTCAGGCTGTATTCCTCACCTCTATGGTGCTACTCACCTTAAAGCCCGTGGGGCACCAGTCCACAAACTGAATGGAACGTCTGGTCTTTATGTTTGCAATGGCAGCGTTTACATCCTTCGGCACCACATCGCCTCGGTACAGCAGGCAGCAGGCCATGTACTTGCCGTGACGAGGATCGCACTTCACCATCTGATTGGTCGGTTCGAAGCAGGCGCTGGTGATCTCGGACACGGTAAGCTGCTCGTGGTAGGCTTTCTCAGCAGAGATGATGGGTGAGTAGGTCACCAGAGGGAAGTGGATACGGGGATATGGCACCAAGTTGGTCTGGAACTCCATGAGATCGACATTGAGGGCGCCATCAAAACGAAGGGAGGCGGTGATTGAGGAGACTATCTGGCCGATCAGTCTGTTGAGGTTGGTGTAACCAGGACTCTCGATGTCCATGTTGCGTCGGCAGATGTCATAGATGGCCTCATTGTCCACCATGAAGGCACAGTCAGAGTGCTCCAGGGTGGTGTGGGTGGTCAGGATGGCATTGTAGGGCTCAACCACAGCAGTAGACACCTGGGGAGCTGGGTACACCGCAAACTCCAACTTGGATTTCTTGCCGTAGTCTAGAGACAGACGTTCCATCAGCAGAGAAGTGAAGCCAGAGCCAGTCCCTCCTCCAAAGCTGTGGAAGACCAGGAACCCCTGCAGGCCTGTACACTGGTCCGTCTGATGGGAGACACAACAGTCTCTACTTATTTAAAGCAGCTAGAATAAAGATTCTTACAGTAACAGTGTATTGAATGACAAGGTGATAATGTTAAGAGAGTTAAGTCCATTGAATCTGCACTGAACCTCAGCTTTATGGAGATTTAGAGTGAGTTTAATTTAACTGGTAATTGTCTCATAGCTCAGTTTTGATCCCAGGAGGCAGCTATTGTCAACATACAGCACACTGTTCCTGCTCAGCACCAAACATCAGGCAGAAAAAGTAAACTAACTAGAGAACAAACTGCAGCATTTGGCAGCCAAAGGACATATTTCCCACAGGAATTGGTGGAGACCAAAAATGGAGCCAAAAGAGTGCGAATACTCATCAGGTGGACACACAAACAATTCCAAATAATTAAATCCTGTAAATAAGCAGGTGTTTGCTAACAAGTTGGACATGTTAAGATGATGGTAATTTCTGAGGATATTTCCAGGGTTTTTAACCACATCTCATGCTCTTCATTTGTTGCTGGAGATAGTTAAGAGAAGTTTTGGGTGTTCTAACTCCTGTTTCTGATCAATTCAGCAAGCTCAGACAATGATTTACAGTCGAAAGCAACAGAAAAAGTTGGTAAATCTAGTTTTTTTTTTTAATTTTGTCAAACGGCCATTTTAAAACTCAATAATTAAACAAATTTCTCCCCAGTTTTAAATGATCTGAACAACCATCTTGAAAAACTCAAAACTTTTAAATAGTATGAAATAATAACTTTGACAAGCACAAAAACACATAAAAGCAGATATTGATGCTGTTTGTTGTTGGTTGTTTTCTGGCAGGGATTTTGTTTGTTCAAAATTAAACCATAGCTGTAGTAAAGCTTCTTAGAGCAGCAAGTGTCAAGAGATGACTGTAACAAAACTGGAGGAATAAATCAACATTTTGAGAAAAATGGCTGCAACCTTACAGAGATTTAGATGAGAAATTGATACTATTGTCATATCTGTCCGTTCACAAAGAAACTACAGCCTGCAGTCTGCAAGTTTAGCTTAGCATGAAGACTAAAAACAGTGGGAGACAACTAGTCTGGCTTTGTCCAAGAGGCAGTAATACCTGTAAAGTCTACAAATTAAACATCTCTTTTGTTTCATCTGTACGAAAATAGAGGAGTACAAAAGTTTTGGCATGTCAAACCATATCTTGGAACGGGGCACTGATTGGGTGACCATTAACCTTTATAATAATCCAAACAGCTTTATATTTATTGTATAGACATGAGAGTGGTGGTGTCAGTTTTCTCATCTGACTCTTTTCAAGAAAGCAAATATACATATTCTCCAAAACATGGGCGTCATTCTGTGGGTACTCAGAAGCTCACACACCCACAGGAAAGAGTGAGCTACAACCAGGAAAATATGCTATGGGCAGTGAATTTTAAAATTTGCCTTGACTCTGGACTGCTACAGGTGACCAATTAAAAAAGCTTTGTTGGCTTTTACTTCATCAAGGATGTTGCACAGGTGGTTAATATTTGACATGTCGTTGTCCAATTTAAACATTCTGGAAAATGATGCATTCTGCAGGTGTTTTTTTTGCACAGATTTCTTTATTTGGCATTTTACTTGCTTGGAGGTGAAGGGAACTGTTTGTTAAACATTTCTATTGGTATGACTGTTGGTGAGAAGACTGATATCTGACCAACAGTAGGCCGATAGCGGCACGTCGGTATTTGCATAGTTAACAGCATACAATGTTTGATGCAATAAAAATTTGCCTGTTTCAAATTAAGTAGACTCAGCAACAGAGAGACTGAACTGCAAATATAGAACAGAAGGTTCCTGTGGCCTTCTGTTTAGTTTAGGGCTCATGCAATAAGGAAGAAAAAGTAGGAATTACAGTAACAACATCCTCTTAGTTCCCTATAAATAGGATATTCATATCTATTTATAGGAAGCTTCCCAGTGATTCTCTCACATTATTACTGACCATTTTACGAACACGCTCCATGACTCCATCGATGATTTCTTTGCCAACGGTGTAATGGCCACGAGCGTAGTTGTTGGCTGCATCCTCCTTTCCAGAGATCAGCTGCTCGGGGTGGAACAGCTCCCTGTACTTCCCAACTCTCACTTCATCTGGAGGGAAAGATTTAATTTGGAGCAGACGACAACAAATGTGGACCCATAGTGCATCATCTTAACTGCAACATTATATTTAGTCTTTACATCCTCATCGACCCAATAATGCAACAAACTCATGATTAACTTGACAATTTTTAAAGTCAAGATCTGAAGATTTACAAAGATACCGACTGCATCAGACTGATTTAAAGGACATTTTGTGTAAAATGATGCACAAAATATCTGGATTGTTTCTCATTTATTTTAATGATGAAACTGGTAAAATTAGGTTTTGCCTTCCAGTGTGATACAGTATGTAGTAATAATGAATGAATGATGTTCAGCATACATCAGCCACAGCATTAAACCACCTGCATAATATTGCACAAGCTGGGACACCAAACCAGCTCAGACCCGACAGGATACAGGAGGGTCAGTCTGTGTCAGTTCAGACAGAATTCAGAAAATATATGAAATATTTTGGCCTACTTTTAAGAAATTCGTGTTTTCAAAAAATATAATTCATGACCATTTGTAGTGGCGTAGCTTCAGTAAAGTGGTGGTATAAGCAGCTACAGTATATAAACTATGAGTGTGGAACAAAATTTTGTCTACCAGGTATAAAGCTGCTTTAGCATAAATTCACAGAACATATTGAAGAAGAAACTGTTTTCTGGAAGAAATCTATTGAATACTGCACTGTACATCCTGCGATTTACATAATGCACATTCAAAAAGAGGTAAAGGAGTCACCACTGCACTTGTTGCTTGGATACCAGTGTTACCTACGTGACCCATGTCGATGGGGATGCGTCACACTTCATATGTGGCCACACATAATTAGACGTTGGGAGTGGTAATAAAAGAGAGATAAAGAGGGTAAAAATAAACACATTTAATGGACTCACCAACCACTGTGGGCTCCAGGTCGACATATATTGCTCTTGGAACATGACGCCCAAAGCTCCCAGTATTGAAGAAGGTGTTGAATGGATCTTCACGAGAGTTTGCTTCTACAGGACCATCCAGGAAGACGCCGTCAGGACCAACGCCATGCTCGAGGCAGAAGAGCTCCCAGCATGCATTTCCTGTCTGGACACCTGCCTGGCCCACATGGATGGAGATACACTCTCTCTGTGCAGAAAAAAATAATATAGATGGAAGGTCATAACACTAAAGACACAAAGTACAGCAGTAAAATCAGCCTTTGTGGTGGTCTTTCTAAACCTTTATAACAAAAACAGTAATAAAAACAGAAACCTGGGAAGGATGAACAGGGAGCTTATTGCTGGTGTGATCAAGAAGTCCCGAGACTTAAATACCTGGTTTAAACTTAGCCTCCATTTCTCTATAAGCAGTCTCCTTGTGCAGCGATACACTGCTCCCAGTGCTCCTGATACATGTGTAACTTTCTCTGAAAGCCTGGAATCCCTGTTTTGTAAGAATGTCTTGTACCATCTACAATGTGCACTGGACCTTCTAAATTGTGTCAAAAAAGCAACTTTTCAACTTGAATTTCATTTTGGGAAAGAGGAAGAAGTTGTAGGCAGTCAGTGTAGATTCTCAGTCATCCAGGTTAAAGTATTTCTAAGAGCTACAGTAGAAGAACTGAAGACGCTTCTTGGATGAGAGATAAAGATGTCCAAGAAGCAAAAAACCAAGTCATGCTGTTCAGGTCATTTGCACCAAATGTTCTCCCTTAGATGCCTCAAGATGTTAGCGTAGAGCTCGACGCTGACAGTTTGACACTGGGTGATGAATTCACAGTGCAAAACTGTGAAAATGTTGAAGAAAACAAAGAGCGTGCTGTTGTTTGTGCTCCTGACCTGATGCACCTTCTTCAGTCTTGCAGGATCTTGCACTGACTACTGCTGTTTGTTCTCTGGATGTTAGCCGTAGATCTGACTCTCAGTGGATCTCAGCCAAAGTCACAAAGTCACAGACTTTGACACGGTGATACTTCTGCAGGTCCATGGTGAAATCGCACATGTGCGCTTGTAAGTCGTCACAAGAGGGGATGTAACTCAGGTCCCGATGCTGATTGTGTAATGTCAGGCAGAATCCAGCAGGAGCAGAATCTACTTTGACTTATGTACCTCGACAGGACTGCTTGGTTCAAATTAGATTTTTCTGTTTAAACTTTTAAAGTCTGATTTCCACAACTCCAACTTGAGTAACTAGAATTTTTGAACTCAGCAGATTTTTTTCTAATCAGAATGTGACTCATGATATTTGAGCAATGGGTCGTATCATGTTATCAATAATGAAATTTTCTTCTAGAATTTGTGAACCCCAAAAAACAATCAAGCAAAAAGTCTCTCAGTGAAATTGCACAATGAGAAAATACAGGAAATTTCAAAGACGGAACTTAAATGTAATGAGATGTCTTTTAAAGTAAACAAAAATGTAACTATTATATTTCAGTTCCAACAGAAAGTGTTAGGAATTGTCTAAATTTCACAGTTGCTTTCTTTGCTTCCATGTGATGCATCAATATCTGGAACAACTTTGACTTCCCGTCTCTACACGTCTATAAATTGGATTTTGAAATCCAGTTTTAAATTTGAGATATCATATAAAATACATATTTCCAGCAGAAATACAGTCACATTTAAATTTCAGCAGTGGTTCTCATTTAGCTAAAATTCAAACTTCCGTATGCAGCTCAGAGTTCGATGCAGAAACGTCTGATGGTGACTCATTTCTCTTATTTGCATCAGCTCTTCTAATTATGTCAAGTGTAAACACATCAAAAACTCGACAAGCTGATTCCAACCCTTCACTGTTGTGTCTTCCAAGTGGTTCCAGCCGTCACGTTGGAACATGTTGAGAATTTCAGCTTGTTTCCCCTGGAGGGAGAAACATCCCCTTAGATGATTTTTTGGTTGTTGAGTGACATTTGTAAAACACGGGTAGACTAAAGAGAACATGAACATTAACAGAGACATCCAGAGAGTTAAATATAACACATATAATAAAAAGGCTACAAAACAGTACAAAACACGATGGTCATTCAAAAATCGTGCAATCATCAGCACAAAAGGTGCAAACAGTATTGTGAAATACATTCAGTGCAGAGTGCTGGGGAGGTTGTAGACTGCATTAAACATTACATATGCAAACAACACAGTCAGGTAATCCAGAAAAAGCAACATATACGTGACTTTTAATATATATATTTTTTATATTTTGTACAGTTAATAGAATCAAATGAGCAAATATCAAAGTTTCTCCACTTCTAATTCTCTTACCATGTTGCTCCAGGTGACAGAAGTGACAAGTTTTGTTGCTGAAGTTTCAATGAGGCTCCTCCAGGCAGACAGACTGAGTATTTCCTCTGCAGTGTCCCGGGACGAGTAACCACAGTGCCGCTCTGTCCTGTTTGCCGTCTGCTGCTCTTTATATGTGCAGACGTCTCTCAGGTGTCCGTCCGTCTGTCTGACTGAAGGTGCTGATTCAGGGCTTTAGGAGGAGGCAGCAGATAGATGGAGGGAGGGAGGGACGGAGGGAGGGATGATACCTCTACTCCCACATTCTGCCAGTTCTCCCTCAAAACGTTGTTTTAGTCGCTTTTTGTGACTTGTTGTTACTTGCATGGAGAAAAAGCGTTTGCACAGAACTTCAGACAGATTTACCATCTTTCTGTCTCCATATTCATATTTTTCTGCTGTGACAAGTCTTTTAACTTGCAGTGAAAGGTGGGTGAAAGACTCAGATCCTTTTTTTCAGACAATACAAGCATGAAAAAATAGTCGAGTTTCTTAAAAAAATATAAGTGCTTGCACACCCATGAATGACCAGACATAGGACTGTATTTACATTATGAGATTGTCTTGTGGTGAAATGTGCAGCATGTTTTCTGTGGAGCTCTTTTCACTGCTTCACTTTGGAAGTTTAGTCTAGTGGGTTCCCAAGTAAAGGCTTTGGTCCCTCCAAAAGCCAACAAGATAAAGACGAGGGCTCATGTGGTGAATATCAGTTCAGTGGAAAGAAGAGAAACAGTTCTACCAAACACATTTATCATAAAGTATTGAGTCATTTTACCCCATTTGAATATCAAACAAGTACTTAAATCACCTAAGAAGCTTAGAGGAGAAATCCTTTTGGTGGAATTACTTATAATTTTAGTTTTAGTTCTATCTTTACCGATATTTTGGATTTCATTTAAATCTTTTAAACAAGATGCCACAGATATCAGATGGTGGCCACTTGAACCAAGCAGCTTGCTCTCTTTGGTGAAAAAACGTGACCCTCTCTTCATGCTCCTCTTTAGCCTTTTAAGTGGTGAACAAACAGGCTGCATCATACAAGAGGCCATCTGATGATATCTGTTGGTACCAATAGTAACATGTTGTGTTCCCAGCTCCAACTATGTGGATGGGAAGACAACACAAACTTCACATTAAGACCCACAGAGAAAGTCTTTTTGAAAATTTCCTTCCTGCGAGTAAATCAAATGTAAATCCATTAAGGAATGATGACTGTTTTGCATTGTTTTCTTTTGTTGATTTTAGCGCAGCAGCGATTTCCTGTTTGACGTGTCTTGGTGTTTCAGCACTTTCCATGATGTGTTTCACTAAACATGAGATTTAGTGAGATGTGTGTTGAATTATCAGCAGTTTCTCTGTTCAGTTTTCATTTTAAGTACATGTATGGGACCATTCGGTGCAGCAAAATAAGCCTCATATGTTGGTCGATTTCAACATGAAGATAACATGAAAGCATCTTGAAACTTTGCATATATAATGACAATGCATAGACCACCAGTTTTTAGGGTCCTATAAATGAATCTACATCACCAATTTGACATGTCAAAGTAGCAAAAGATTTTAACTTTTACTAACCATACTTGCCGCACATCAGATCAAATTCTACTGTTGTCAAAGTCCTCAAAAGTTGGTACAATGCCGACTAAATACTGTATTTTTCCATTTCAGAGCAGATATAAAAGATCTGACCCCAGCTGGAGCCTTTCAATCCTTTAGATCTACTGGAAACTGTTTTGTCTTTACTAAATTTCATAGACGTGTGAGTTGAGTGTTAAAATACTAAGTGTCATTGTTATTATTATTAAAATACGAATATTCCTAAGCCTAGAAATAGATTGAATTCTCAAAAATAGCTTTAGTGCTTTAGAAAACTTAATTTTGTGGCCCAAACAAGAAATAAGTAAGACGAACAAAATCTGAGATGGTAGAGCAACAAGGTTCCTGAATTCTGTGTGAAATGAAAAGGGACTTTACTTCAGCATTTCCGTTTCCTCTGTTTCAGGAGGAAAAGTTTTGCTCCAGTTATTTGTCACAACAGTTACTCAGCATTTTTTTATAAAACACAAATATCTACTTAGGGGCCCCTATGATGTTTTAAAGAACAGCAGAACAGAACTTTGTTTTACGCCTATTCATCATCTTGTTCATCGAACCTTTGCAAAGACCCTTAAGACTGGGAACCACCGCACTCCACCAAGCGGTTAAAACAATGATTTTTATTTTTCATTTTTACTGTAAGCGTAGTGTGTGTGCATGTATAATAGTGTATTTTCACACTGGTGTCCTGTAACTTGAGTACAAACTGTCCACATGCAGGAGGAACTAATTAGTTCTGCTTGTATTTGGTGATAAACCTAAGTATTAGAGAGATTCAGCATTTAACTTGATGATGAATGATCCTCTGTGGACTAAGACTGGGCCATATTTTCTCTGTTAATCTATCCAATATTAAAAATAGTCAGTATTCAAATCATAGACTTAACATAAAAGATGGATGTAACCATGATGATGTAACCCATGGGCTTGTGAGGTTTAAAGCCAAATTTTCCCATCTTGGTTGTTTGACTCTGGACGTGACGAGTGAGGAGTTGATCTGACCGAAGATGCTCTAAAGGTAGTGACTTATCAATTACAGGTGGTACTGCCCTAAACACACCGATCGATCACCTGTTATTCTAAAAGCATCCATGATTTACAAAATGAACAACAAACTGTATTGGAAGAGACTTGAAACTAGCAGTTGAGACCATAAATTTATTAGGAAAATGTTTATTAAGGTGACGAATGAAGAAAGAATTAGGGCCATTCTGAAAAATCTTTCATTTTGCAATCAGATAAGTTGCCCCCTGGTGGCCGTTAGAAAGAATGCAGGCTTAAGGCACTTCTTTCACGTGTCAGACCCACAGACTACGTCCATCTTTTACATACAGTCTATGGTTTGAAAGCAGAAACGTGCAGAGGTTGAAGGTGAAACCAATAAATTTGCAGCATGCAGACATTGAGGTTTTTTTTGGTTATTCATGATAAATGGACAAGTTAAGTTGTTCAGTCATAACACTGATGAATCCAGAGTTTGGTGAAAGTGGCATCAAACTGCTTTGAGCGTTGGGATGGTTCTTCATCTTTACTCTGGATGCGAACGTTGACTTTTCTCACCAGAGATGCCGCTTACTCAGCTGACGAAGTGTGACGTGAATATGCAGCGTTTTGTCTCTCTGCATCACTTAACCGGTGTTTAGATGTACCACAGATAGAATGCGTCGGTTGTCAGCGTGTTTATTTACTTCCCAGGCAACAGTGATGTTCGGACTTTGTATCCTACATGTACATGTCCTGATCTATACGCATGCACTTCATTTGTTTGATTATTCAATTTTGCCAAATTGAGGGACAAAATGATGGAGAATAACCAGCACAATTCAGTCATGTTCTATAACAATATTCATTTCTAAATATAGCTTCTGAGAGAAACAGTAAGTATTAAATCTTTTTGTAATAAAGTGATTTCAATCTAAAAGCACAGGAAGAATTACAAAAAAGGGCGAAATTATTGACCCATTAATGACCTTGCAAATGCCAAATGTGTTCACTTGATAATAAGCTTATGTAGTGTAATTATCATCAAAGTCAAATGGGAGGCAACATGGATGTTCACTGGCCAAAGTCATAAGGCATATAGCAGCAGCTGGAGTCTGAATCTGCTCCATCGTCTTCTTATGATGAGTAGAAATATATTGCACTTTGAAGACAAACTGAAAAAATAATCTCACAGGTAACGACAGACACAAGTACCACCGAAGAGAGTCATGCAAGTGGTGATGGGCTCCTTGGAAGCCTCTTTTGAGGTGAAGTCTACCACGGCGAAGCTGAATCTCTGTTGCACAGTCAGAGTGGTGAAGGTTTAACCATCCTTCAGAGGAGGCAGCACAAATGGCTGCACTTCATGTTCTTTTAAGGAGTGCCTACTTGCACACTGGCGACCAAACATCTCCCTTTGTGGTTCTGTTTTAGTGGCATTATAGCAAAGTCTAGCTGCCCGTCCTCCCGCCTGCTTTTCCTCTTGTGGTTCTTGTAGTTGGCAAACATCACTTTTCTCGTAGAACACAGACGCCTGCATCGCACCGCTGAGTCGCCATCGAAGTGACAACCTCCCAGGAGTCGATAACCGGGTCGTAACATTCGATACTGCTGAGGAGTGAGTTTCCGTCATATCTAGAGTTGGAGAGGAACCAAGTGTTTGAATAAATGCAATGAACTCTGCGCAGCGACACAGTGAATGAAGACATGACTTTAAAAAGTTGCATTACTACACTGTGATCTGCCTGCTGCAGCACATTGTACCACTTGAAATTAAAGATCCACTCTGGTCATTGATTAAACCCCTAAAACCTCAATTCTGTGTATCAGAATCAAATATTTAGAAAGTGTTTTACCTGAAAATCATCCCTTCCTGCCTTAAAATGTTTGAAATGTAAAAGGCAATTACACTGTCAGCCAAGGGGTGTGACCTCTAATGCTCTGATAGAGTGTTCTCTGCTGATTACTTATCTATGGAGTGCATATAATGAGATCTACGGTGCTGTGGACCAGTCACACTAGAGCAATCGAAAAAATTTTGGTAGAATATTGTCAGATGTCAAATGTAGTAGAGAGATCCCTTACAATACATAGAAGTGCAGCTGCAACAGTGCAAACCTTGCCTGCTTAGGAATTTGTGCATGTCAGATAGAACATCAAACATCAGTGCTTTATGGCAGAAAACACTAAAATAACAGGAAGTCCTTTGTCGTAGCCATCTTGGACACTAATCTTGAATATTTAAAGCTGCTAAAGGGTGACAGGTCCAGACCACCCTAAATCTAATGTTAAACACCTCAAAGATAAATAATCAGCA
Organism: Dascyllus trimaculatus; assembly: GCA_024666655.1. Taxonomy (NCBI): domain Eukaryota; kingdom Metazoa; phylum Chordata; class Actinopteri; family Pomacentridae; genus Dascyllus; species Dascyllus trimaculatus. The sequence goes on along the minus strand of CM045452.1, from coordinate 13,367,429 downwards.
GAGAAAATAAACTGAAGACTCAGGGGAAATGTGGGTTTGGCAGCCAGACCAAATTCCTAGTTTTCGCATCCCCATGCACACACCAGTGCTGACTTGAATGTGGATTGCGGATGCACACTTCTTCCATTTTGTACTACAATATACATACTATATGGAACAACGTCCAAATGCTATGCTTACTAGCCCTCATATAGAACACAAAAAAATTCAAGGTGCTCTTGTGGACATTATTGAAATGTTGGCTGTGTACTTTTTACTGCACATGGACATCCGTAAGTGTCTACACAGACTGTCACAGACTTTGCTGGTAGACAAAATTTACATTACGTGTATCTTTGAAAACCCACGCATTGTCCTTAGCTCTACACTGTTGCTGCCTCTAGAATATACAGATCTAATAGTCTACACCTCTCTCTCCACCCACCCCTGCATCGCTCACTGCATCTCGAGGACAACAGCTCACCTACAACTCTACTCAAGCAAAACTGAGAATAATGATGCAGACAGTTCCAGCCTGCAAGTTACATAGACATCTGTGTTTTTGAGACTGTCCACACTGCAGTTTAAAAGTGGAAATGCTCAGCGACGGTGTTTATTGCTTATTTTGCTCATGATGTGTCTCCCTGCACATAAAAAAACACCATATGGACACGTGGACAAGGTAGCAAAACTATATTATTTTGAAAGGGATTTTTCAATTGAACTGAATTCAAATATTATGTTGAAACTCATTGTGTCTCACACTCCAGCTGTCTTTGTGTATTTGTACTAGAAAGGCATAAGCTACATTTTAACAAGCAGAGTGTGAAAAAAATCACTAGCAGAAACACTAATGACTCCTGTTCGGTTGGCAATGACCACAATAACTTGTCTCACAACAAAATGAAAGAAAAGATATAACTAGCTCAATGAACATCATGAAAAAGGTACTTTACCCAAAAGCAGAGTGTTTAAAGTCACTGAGTTTTCTCTATACCTTGTTTACCTCTGAATTTACCCACTTAAAGATACAAAGCCTGCATCTGGAGGATGTTATGTTTCTACTGATAATTAGGATAAGCTTTGTCAGTCATGCCAGTAAAACTGAATCGCACTTTGATTAATAATGTCCTTTAAATCATGATGCAAATAGAAGATTGTGATAACAGAAAAGTGAACTATAAATGGTAAGGGCCAATATGACAAAGAAGTCTTACACCAGTGTAAGGGTCTCAGGGGTTTTTCTGGCTCAAAATGGGCAGTAAGTATGATCGATGCATGTAAAGTAATGACAATGAGTCTACGCATTATCCTGTTATTTCTGAACATATGATAAACAAAACGGTCTACTTTGCTTGAGTAAATGGAACCCAAATAAACAGAGCTGGTTAAAAATGGGATTGCTATTTTTATTCTAAATTCTTATCTTTCTGGCACTGGTGATTTTCCATTGGTGCTGGCTAAAATCTCTCGGTGGGGATGCCAAAAAACTCTCTATGCAGGAAAAACCCTGGGTCTGCGTTTGTGGAGGCGTGTTGCTTCACATACTGGCGAGAAACACAATCCAAGAAGTCTTGTTTAAGTAACAGATCTGTGAGTTTAAGGCTGATCAGTTGTCAACATACTGCACCTCAGTTTATAATACTTTGTAACATGATTCTACATTGTGTTGCAGCAAAAGCTGAACAAATGTCGAACAATGTGTGTGTGTTTTGGCTGGAGGCCCCTGGGTTTGTACCCCCACAGCTGTCATTCAAACTAATGAATGGGCTTTTTTCATGCAGGGCTAAGGTCGGTCTGAACGCCGCTACTAGGTGGGATACGCTGGTTTTACACAGTAACTTTCAGTACATGTCCAAACTAAAACATCTAATTGATGGTTCTTATGTCTGTGTTCTGACTAACCTCAAATCTATGCTCAATCTAGCCTTCACTTAAAGGCCTCTTCTAAATGTTTACTGTAATACTACACTTACATGCCTTGTTCAGTAAGACTTAAGGTTGTTGTAATCTTCCCTTCTCTAAATAGTGGCTGTACAGAGATGCCCCACCGACTGCGCTGCACTGTGTAAAATGAGGAATAAAATCCACCACACTCAGTGCAAAAATGCTTTCAGAAGTTCAGCCAAAGCTCATATCAAGCTTCAGCAGCCAAAGCCCCAGCTTCTTTGGAACAAAATTCTCCACTTGTGTTTCCCCAGAGAGTGTGACGGGATGTCTCTTGTTACTGCAGGGACTAAAACATGAACAGCAACCCTTCAGGTGACATGGCTATCTCAGACTTCTACTATTAGAATATATTTCTGGACAGAAGGACTGTGTTTTTGCCCCACAGTTCTTAAAGGGCAGCATGTCTATGAAGGCAGTAACGACATCTATTGCTGATAGACACTTCGTTAACAGCAGTAAGACAACTGTTTGGTAGAATGTTTGACAGTTTCACTTTGGTAATGTAGATTATCATGAAAGCACATGATGTAAACACAATGGTTGCATGAACCCAAAGCGTGTTCGCTCCCTGGCTTATAACAATCTATCACACTCTGGTAATGGAGCCGCTTCGCTCTACAATGGAGGCCTGCATGGAGGCCATGGACTCCCCAGACTTCCTAGTCCACAGATGCCTGAGCCCCCCATCAACCCTGTCCACACCTGCACATCTTCACTGGTGGTGGCTGAGGCTGGCAGGAGATCAATCCCTTCTCATTATTCATTTATATTTAAATGTGTAAGTTTATTTATTCTGTGTTTTTTATTGTTGTAATAACAAAAACATTTGTACATGTGTACCTTGGTAAATGGGCTAAAGGTTATACTCAAAGCAAGATCGTTACACTGAAACTAAGCCTTTTATTTCCTGGCCTTTATTAAAAATAGGTTATAAAAAAAATCTATAATTTTTGTTATCGAAATTATTAGGATGAATTTGTAAGCTACATTGCCCATCCCCAGGTTGAACCTACTTCAGTGTTTCTCAACATACATGCAGCACTACCACAGACATAAGAACACTCTCTCTCACCCAGCGATGGCGTAAAGTCGTCCTCGGAGAACGGTTGCTCCTACATAACATCGAGGAGTCGTCATACTGGCTACAGTGGTCCAATAGTCTGTTCTGATGTTGTAGACCTCAACAGAGTCGAGGTGTGAAACACCATCAAACCCGCCCACGACGTAAATGTGGTCGTTGAGTAGAGCCACACCAGCCCCTGCAAAGTGTATGAAGGTGTCACACAAACAGCAACACTCACACAGCTAGCTTTAATACTCTACCTGGTTTTATACATACCTGAGCGCTTGGTGGCCATGGGCGTGACACTGGTCCAATGGCCTGTGTGTGGGTCATACCGCTCTACTGAATTCAAGATATTTAGTCCATCATATCCACCTATACGGGGATGTCAGAGTAAAGTTTTTAGCTGGAGGGGCTCATTGACTTATTAATTAGTCTACAGGCAGAAAATGATAACTCTAGGTAGTTTTCTAAGCAAAGATGTGAAACATATCCGACTTCTCAATTCTTGGGATTTTTTGCTTTGTTTTGTCTCAAGTTGGAGTAAACTGAATATGATCTAGAGAGTTTGGAGAAAAACACAAGCAATATCATCTTAAATTAGCAAGCTTAGGACATGGTGCTGGACATCTTTTACTATTTTCAGAAATTTTACAAATCAAATGATAAACTAGATAGTCAAGAAAATTTGAGCCCATCCAATAGTTTCGGTCAATACTGGCCTAATACAGATATATCGATGTCAGTGTGTATGCCGTCTTATACATTGATATAAAAACTTTCTTTTAAAGAACATGCAGAAAAAGATGGGGTAATTTATAAATGGTATCATCACATAGTTTTTTCACCAGAAGAGCTCAAATTCTGTATGTTTCCAATCGTCTCAGCACTGTCTGCAGGACATGTAGCAGAGTATGTATCACAGCTGGACAAATGATGGTATGGAATCAAGATATTTCTACATAGTACTATATTTTCTCAATATTAAGCTGTATTATCCAAAACATGGAAAGATATTTTTCTCTATAAATAACGTTAGAAAATATTGTGGTTGTCTTGTACAGGAAAATGTGTGTCTTTCAGAGTCAGCCACCTCTCAAAGTATTTAGTTAGTTCACGTCAAACTGCAGGGTTTTCTGAGGACAATGTGTACAAATTTATGACGACTGAAAATAAGTCCAAAGTGTGTAGTGACGTCTTTACTGCAGAAATGGACTGTGGACTGACTCATCTGTCAGGCAGCCAAGAATAACCACTGACACAGGTGAGGAAAGCTTTGAAAGACAAAATCTGAAACATGCCATTGGCGGAAGAAAACCATTTAGAAAGCTACACAAATTATGTTTTAAATGGTATTATTTCATGTCTCACTGTAATGGTGTAAAGGGGGAGGGGACTTATTTATGAGGGTTATATTTGGGTCAAGTCTGTAATCAATTGGTTGATAGTGGGAAAATGAATCGTAGATCAGCTGTAGCCCTAATGTGTATAGTCAAAATGTTTCTTCATACCTAGACAGTATATAAGTCCACTGGCCACCACCAGACCAGCTCCTTCTCTCGCTGTCTGCATATCTCCTAGCATGCTCCACTGGTCAATGTTGGGATCATACCGCTCCATGCTGGTATGACGCCGGCTGCCATCGAAGCCACCGGCAACATAGATCATGTCTGTCGAGAGCCAAATAACACCACAAATTATTGTTTGCTTTTGTGAGAAAGAAGAGAAATCACAGGGGATTTCACAGAAAGGGAACACCAGTGAAAGTTGGCCAAACACTCACTCACCCCCGAGTGTTGTGGCTCCAGCAAGGCCACGGCGCACATTCATGGTGGCGACGGTGTACCAAACACCGTCTTCGTCCGCGGTGTAGTCCAGGCACTCCACAGAGCTGAGCCTCGACCGGCCGTCGTAGCCTCCGATTACATAAACTCGGTCATGGAGAGAAACGGTGGCCACATAACGCCTTTTCCGTGCGATATTCTATTCAAGACACACGTCTGTATCAGCCAAACCGCTAAAATGAAAAACACCTCCAGGCTCTTTTTAAAATATTCAGTACTCACAGGTAGAAAACTCCACTCCTGTGTTTTGGGGTCATATTTCTCAACTATGTCTATTGGTGACTGCTGGCTCCCAAACCCACCTATAACCAGCAGGACTTCTTTGGCACCTGAAATGAAAACCAAGTGGATTACAAAGCTGCTTCAAGAGACATGTATTTAGCTAAATTGCAGGTGAAAACTGGATTCCTACCTAATCTGGCTTGTGTGCGTGGGCCCTGCATCTCACTTCTCAGCTCAGGTCTTAAGTGGAATTTCTTGGCCTCATCAACGAGGTCTCGACATGGCAGGCTACACCGAATGAGAGGCTAAAACATGTAAAAACTTGCTTAATTATAGTGTGATAAAAACTTCAACAGGCAATCCTTCATTGCATGCTTGGCGTATAATTACACAACAAACTGTCGTGTGTCGTCTGGCTCACCTCAGCGTCAATGACATCTGTAATGTAGCGGGGAGTAAGAAGCGGCATTCGAACAAACTCGAGCATGTCTGGCAGATATGGCTCTCGCTCTTTTCGGTTGTGTTTGACCCAGTTTAAGACGGCTTCAAATACAGGCTCCTCCGAGTCCACCTACACACAGACAACAAATTAATAAAAAGAAGAATCACAGCAACCACAGTAAATGTCCACACATTAATTAAACAATTAGCCAATAGCTGCAGCTAAATGATATGAAGCCACTCTAGATATTATTGTTAATACTACAAACAAGTTCTGCTCTTTCTGTTTTTGAAAAGACACAATGTGCAACAGTAATACAGTAAAGTCTCCTAAAGGTGAAACAAGCCACAAACTCTCACCCTCAAATCCTCAGAGATGACAGAGAATACTTTAACTGAAGGCAAATTAAGCGTGACTGAAATGTTCATGTATGGTCTAGTTATATTTTAAAAACAACAAAAATGACAGGAAGAAGAATCTGACAGAATTGCTCATCTATAAATCATCGAGTGATAATAACTGTGTTTTCACAAAGCAAGGCATGTGGTTGGGAAACAGGAATTTCCTGAGAACAAAGGCTAACTTAAATCAGTTTTTACTTCTCTGCAATTTCATTGTCAGGCCAATCCGCAAAACTGAGGGGTGGGGGGCACCAACTGAGAAAACAACAGGTTGGTACTTGCATTTCTCTTTTCGCGCTCAGATGTTTGACAACATGTAAGCTGTGAAAGTCAAACTCAGTTCACACTTTTTAATCATAGCCAATTTTTTTAGACATCTTAACATAAATTTTACTTGTTTCGCTTAGTGCAGGTGTTCATATTTAGGTGTATTATAGAGCAAACAACCTTATTAAAACAGACAGCTTTCATGTGCTCCAAACATCCATAATCCATATCCATAATATTCAGCATCAGCAAGAAAAGATCATGCTGCTTAATGTTTTTTGCTGAATACACAGTATGTATGTAGAAAACCTCTAGAAATGTAGTTGTCCTACCTGGATTTCATCACATTTTATAAGCTTTTCAACTTCTGTCTGGCTCAGCAGCATGAACTCCTCATGCTGAACCACCTCGGAGAAATGCTTCTGGGAAAAGAGCTCAGCGGCCTGCATCAGGTCAAGGCAATTGTGAGTTTCGGCAAAGTCACGAATACCCAGACAGTTGGAAGGATCGAGCTGACTCTCCAAAAAATCACAACATGCTCTTTTCACCCCTGAGGAAAACAAACATACATTTGTATAAACACACATGTATCATTCAAATTCAGCCAAACCCTGATAAACTCTTAGCCAAAGTCAATAACGAATGCTTCATTTAGAAACTTCAAAAGCATTTGTTAAAATACTGAGGCCCCACAAGTTCACAATGAGAACTCTTTTAAGGACTACATTAATACCGTCTGCATTTCCTCTGACCCACAGAGAAAGACTGAACCATAAACTGATACAGTACCATGTAATATGCAGTACACCTCTACCTGTTGTGACTGTAGAGAGAGTCAACACACTCTCAGCTGAGGCTGCTCAGATACAAGTGTGCATCCTTGCATTTTAAAGAAATACTGAAGGAGCTGGTTCACCAGCTCTAACGCAGACCACTGCCAAGACAGACTGTATCTGTGAGTATGACTGCAGCCTTCAGATGACACAGCTGTCACTGTGACTGTGGCAGTCGCCAAGGCTCTGCTTTGCTTCTAACATTAATGCCTGTGACATGTTCGTCTTTAAGGATGTAAGACTATAAATGCAGCAGCAGTGTGGGTGCAGTGATAGTTTTGCTTGCTCAGTGTCGTCTGGAAGTTACTGTATTCTCTTGAACTACTGCTCTGTGTTGGTAACACATCTGTCTCAGAAAACTGCAGGTTGAAATGTTAACAGTCGGACATATCCATTACACCACTGACTGAACCACAGCAGGAACTGAAGTCCAAACATTAACCATATCCAGCCACAGCTTCACCATCACACCCAGGCAAACCAGCTGCAGCTGTGCTCCCAGCCAGCAGCTTGACACTGTCCTTTTCAAATGAATGATGAGAATAAATGCATCAACATTTGCATCATTTCTCCTTTCTCATCTGCAGTGTTTCCCTAAACTGGCAGTGTATTATAACTGGACCGTACCAGCACATTAACTGTTCATGTGCATCAGAGGAAATGTAAAGCGCACTGCAATAGAACACAAAGGCAGCTCTTCAAAACATTCTCGCATTACTTTCCTAATGGCACTGTTAAATTAGCAAGACCTAGACTTGTACAAAGGGCATGTAACACATAAAAGGCATAGCAATTAATTTCGTTTTTTGCTAAAATCAATATTTACCATTTTAAATGATGAGTTTTCTCAATACTAAAGCCAGCAGTAGTGAGTGAAACTCCACAATTTTCTGTAACAACTGTCTGTAACTAAACATTTCCTAATAATGTTACTGTCTGCAACAGGCAAGAAAAAACATATAAGTGCTTTTGAAATTTCATGAAAAGGCTTTTAATACTTTCTTTGAGGTACCTAAATTGTTTTTCAAGAGTTTTCAAGACCTGCAGACCCCTGTGTCTACACTAAGTGCACACTTAGCAAGCCAAGGTACAACAGGCATCCACAAACTTACCTTTGAGCTGCAGCAAACAGGCTGCAGGAAGCAGCTCTTGTACATTCTCCACTGTGACAAGCACAGTCTCGGTGTAGACAAAGTCCAACAAGATCTCCATAGTTGATGCAGTGAGGCCCTGAATGTCGACAAAAGATTTCCCCTTTTCTGCAAGCTGCAGGGCCACAACAAGAGAAACATATAATTGAGGGATTACTTGTGAGCATGAAGTGTTATCCTGTCACTGATTGAAGACTCCCAGAATGAAAAAAGAGACAATACATTCATTATCTAAGTGAGCTATCTGGTTTTTCTGGAGAATAAACACCCTTACTTTCCTAATTTTTTCAAGCCACATATACTGTATGCAACATTTTTGCTATGGGAAAGAATTCAATATTTTTCTTTGTAAGCACCATGTAAAAATGTGTACCTCACTGGTGAACATGGCACAGAAGTAGTCACTGCAGGCAGCCAAGACAATCCGGTGAGCTGGAAAATCTGTGTTCTCCACCCTCAGAGTGATGTCGCAGAGTGTGTTGCTCTTGCGAAGTGAGTTCATGGCATTGAGGATGGATTTGGCATGGGAATTGGTCATGATGTCTTTGGGAGCCATGCTGCCTTGAGAGTCTCTCAAGGACCTCAAACTACTCAAGGAATCTAAAATAAACAGACAACTTCTGTTGAGAAAATCCTCACCCATCACACCAATGCAATTGTTACACACCTGGCAGACAAGTGGTACAGAAATATGAAGCAAGAATGTGTGTGAATACACTGTATCACAGCAGCAACAATTAGTCGATTGATTGATTAGTAAGCCAACTGAAAATTCATCAGCAATAATTTAATTTTAATGATTTAGTAAGCACACTAGTTTTTTAAAGTTATTTAGGAAGTTATTTAGTTATCTGCCATTTCCAGGGTGTCAAATATCAGATTTAACATTTATTTATCACATAAGATAATAAACTGTGCTTTTTGGACTTTTTCAGTAAAAAAAAAGGACATCTGACGTTAAACTGGTCTTTGGGAAATTATATTTTATATTGAAAAAATCTATTCATAATGAAGAGACTTTCAGCCTTATACTATGTAGCTACGTAACATTGGTATGTAATGTGTAACAAGTAATCCATTAATCAGTTTGAATAATTCTTTTCAGAAAAAAAAGTCAAAATTCTTTTGATTCCAGCTTCCTAAATTCAAATATTCTCTAGTTTCTTCACTCCTCTACGATAGTAAAGTGAATATCTTTGAGCGGACAAAATTAAACATTTGAGTAGTTCATTTCAAGCTTTGGGAAACACTGACCAACATTTTTCCTCATTTTCTTATGTTTTTCATAAACCAAACAACTAATGGGTTTATCTGATAGATTAACTGACAATGAAAATAATTGTTTGTTGCAGTCTTACTAACGTGTGTGAGGTTCCAACAGAAGTGTTGTGTTGCATAGACACATGACATAATGCATATTTGACAATACTTGAGTGACAGATTAGAGAAACAAACATAGAAAGTATATGCAAACACTGTGCTTCAGTTCTGTTTAGAGGTGCTCTTAACTAGGGTATGTCCAATTAGTAATATTTTACTGCATATTAAAAGAAAATGCTATAGTCATACTTGCTTATTTCAGTTACATGATAATTGTGGTGAGGAGAGCAAAAACATCCTTCATTAAGTGACTGATAATCAAAATAAAAACATACTTCTTGCAAGTACATTCAAACGAGTAATTCATGTTGTAATGAGTAAGACACTTTAAATGGAGTATTTCTGCACTGTGGCATTGCTAGTGCAACTTACCGTTAAAAGATCTGAATACTTTTTCCACCACTGGGAGGCAATAACTATAGCTACACATTAGCTAGCAGCAGCAGCAGCCAACGACAGCTGACGGCTAACGCCAACGCCAGACAACAACTAGGAAAACACAGCTGTATAAAGTGAGCTGATGGCCAGAGGAAGACAACACATGAAGCGACACACACAGAAGAACTTGTCATGAATTTGCATAATACCTGTCGCAGCAGTAAAGCTGATTCAAAACGTCTAGCTAAGTTGCTTTGCTAGCTAACGTTAGTAGCACCAAAGTCCCTTGTCCCAGTTCTTGCTGTCAGTCACACTGTCTGGAGAAAGCCATTCAACTAGCGCTAATCCATGATGGCCTCTGCTCGGTCACACTATGCGCGGCCTCCGTGAGGACATACGAGTCTGAAATGTCGAACTGGCGTCATATTATCCCCCGATACGATTTTTATCCAGCTACAATATTTCGTTGACTAAACTGCAGCAGGTCACAGCAGCGACTCCACAGATTGGACGTAAACAGACCATTACGTGCGTGTGCGTGCGCGCTCCCCGCCGACTCCGAGCCGTTACGTTCCAGAAACAAGATGCCTTCCGCGCGTCCTCGCTGGTCGCTCTCCACTGCCGCTGTAGGAATGGTAAAGTGACTGTTTGACACCATCAAAGTTATCCGGAGCTGCCGAGGACTCGTAAAAATCCAGCTTTTCTCTCAGAAAACCCGCAGTGGAATGTTGTCTCTTTAAAAACACACATTTTGCTCTTTTTTAGGCACCCAAGGACGGCAGCTACACCGTGTAGGAGGAGCTAGCGGCGTGTTTCCGCTAAGAGCAGGCCGAGACCGTAATCTATGCAGCCGTACTGAGAATTACAGAACAGCGGCGGAGCAGTTGGCAGCTATTACTGGGAACTGTTCTACCAGAATTAGTTTAAACACCGAGCAGATACGGTCGTCCGCATCTGGGGAAAGAAGAAGAAGAAGGAGTGGCAGCTGGACTGTCAGCAATGGAAGCCGAGTTTCGGGAAATCGATGAAAACGGGAGTTGGAACGCCGTTTATCAGGTAGGACCTCTCGGCAGATCAAGGTGGAAGTGGACTGTGGGTGAAGCTTTAGGCCAAATTGGAGCTAAAGCACAATGAGTCGTAGCTACTGGGCTTCACTCCGTGTTCTTCCTGCCTGGGTCTCAAGCCAGCAGCACATCCCATCACAGAGCAGTTACATGTTATCTGTCGGACACTCATTCTTCATCTTATGCCCCCATTTATTGCACAAATGTCCCACGTATAACTTATCTTTTTGTCGTTTTGTCTCTGCTTCTTTCACCAAATACACATTTACTTCCCCTCACTGTTAATCAGCGAAATATTTTCTGTTATTTTTGTGTAATAGTCCATCAAGGGGCCCCCACTGAACTGAGCAGTAGTCCTGAGTCCAAGGGCCATTTCTTCATACTTTGTTTTTTACTTTGTTTAAATTATATTATCACTTTTTGCACATTTTTTTTAACCTGTAATATCTGTGAGTTATTGGATACCCAAATTTCCCCAAGGTGATGAAAAAAGTATCTATCTATCCATCCATCCATCCATCTATCTTAAATGTATATATTTAGTTTTTTAACATGTTTAGTTGTCAACGTGTTTAACTATCACACCCACACATGCATTATCAGGTCGCTTTTGGGGATCATATCTACAATAACAAGGGAGCTTGACAGATTACATGAGCCACAGAGATGTGATGTGAATGCAATACTAATATGCTAATGCTACTTTCTTTATTCTGTCACAGGAGATTCGTCAGCAGTCATGTGAACTCCCATGCAAGCTTGCCAAACTACCCGAAAACAAGACTCGGAATCGATACAGAGATGTCAGCCCATGTAAGTTTGGTTTTTGCCCGCCTCAGTGCACTGGACCAAACAGTCTTTACCACTGAGAATACTTTTTAAATGTCATGAAAGCATGGGACTCTTTGCATGCTACTCCACCCACAGTGTTGTTGGGTCTGTAATCTTTTATTTATATTCAAACATCGACTGAGTTCTGTAAAGTAACAACAGCATCACCTCAGTTGAGTCTTTCACAGCTGAATATTTTAGAAACACGTCAGTTGACTGATGTTTGACTTCAGGTACAAGCCTGTAATAATCATTTGAAATATCAAATGTAGTATTGCAGAATGAGCATTGTGAATGAACTGGCTTAAAAATTCCAGCTAATTTAATGTTATGTTAGCCATGTTGATGTAGGTAGAGTTACAAGGGGCATGCAGAACATCAGGCTGGCATTATCCTGTAATAATCATAATCTAAAACAATTTTGTGTATATTCTTGTATTTTATATTAACAAAATTAGCTTAAAGTTTTGTGGTGAATATACATTTTATTGACAGGGGACATTTACCATCAATGTGCTGGGGTTAGCTGGACAGCTGATTGTGACCTGTAGTCCTGACACAAGTCGACACCGTCAAAAAGCAATCAAACAAGTTCAGTACCATTGCAATAAGAATAGAGGGAATGAATTACAAAAAAATAGTCTTAACAGTTGTAAACCAACATAACAATTAGATGAGTATAATACACTAAAAACAAGTTAGAGTACGTTTATAAAAACGTCTAATCCTCTTTCTTATTTTCTTGTCTTCATCCCACATTAAATGTCTACTTTATGTCATTGATAGTGTACATCTAGATATGTGTGATGAGCTATTATTTAATAGAATGTTTTTGACAAAACATCACAGTCCAACAGCTGAACTATGTGGTTTCCTCTTTTTCACACTGAAGAAGCAATGCAAATTGTGCAGACCGGGCTGCAGTTAGTTACCGTATATACCACAAAGCCCGTTTCTTATTCACTTTAAACAAGATGTGAAAATCAGGAACCTGAAACCTGTTTGTGCTGTTTAGTTTGTAACTGAAAGGTTATTTCACTGGATTTCAAGTATAAGGTCAAACACAAGGATCTTTATTTTGTTCATAGACACTTGTCATCTGTTCTCAGCAGCTGTGTTGGTCCCTTGAGGTTGTGGGATATTTAAACTACAGTAAAACTTTACATGACTCCTTTTTCCCTCTCCTCAGTTGACCACAGCAGAATATGTCTGCAGCTGGGTACGAATGACTACATTAATGCCAGCCTAATAACAGTAGAAGAGGCGCAGAGGAACTATATCCTTACTCAGGTAAGTATGGAGAAGATTGTGATATTGTGTGATATACTAATACAATATGACCACATCCTTTGATGATTATAATGCTCCGTTTTGAATGACACTGTTCAACAGAAGTGTTGATTCAACTTTATGATAATTTTAGTGGATGCAGTTTGTGATGTTGTTGAACTGATTTGCATAATTTAGAGAGGTGTTCCTTTTACCTGTCCTGGTGTATAAACAGATAATGAATGGCAATGTTGTAAAACACAGTTGTAAACATGTAAAATGTGTTTTCCCAGGAGGAGTTACAGTTGCTTACATGTGCTGTACACTAGTAAGCACCTAAAATATTCGCTTGCACCAATGAGCCAAAAAATTGACTACTTACAGCTGAAGCAAATAACATTGATTACCTTACTTTATACCATCTGTGTGTTTAACAGCTCTATTAGATGATAAGGAATAGCCGTTCTTGTAGTCTAAATGGTTGATGTGGGTAAAATGGGAAAAACTGTCATTGAGGAGGGACTGGGTCTGAGCATCTCCAAGATTGCCAGGCCTGTGGGGTGCTCCCAGTCAGCAGGGGTGAGCACCTACCGACATGGAGGGAGTCAAACTATAAACTGTCAGTATCGCATTGCCAGACCGATCTCTGTGGCTGTGTCACTGCACTATTATTTTGCTATAAGGGAAAAAATGCTCTGGAAACCAAACGCAGTCATGATTGGATTCAGCAGTCGTGTTCCTGCAGAAAAAAGTATTGGGTGGAGGTTGTTTTTATTAGAATGTTCAATTCACCAGAAGAACCAGACAGGCCTGCCTTATTGCACGATCCAATTCTTCATCGAAACTTCCCATTTTCAGCATGTAGGTTGCTGCTCAAAGGTGGTTGTTGTTGTTGTTGTTATTTCCTGGAGCAAAGGGAGTTTTGAGAACTGTAACAAAAAGGGAGGAGAAATCTATGTAAAATTTGTGTTGGAAATGGCAGACGTACACCTGCAGTCTACATCTGGAGACTCACACTAATGAACTGGTAACAGGGTGGAGGGGGTTTGACCTCTCAAACAAGTCTTGATCCACAGGACTTAAAAGTTCTGCTGCCAACATCTTGGTGCCAAACACCACAGGGCACCTCCAGAGGCCTTGTGGCGTTCATTCCTTAGCAGGTGGTGATAGTGTTTGGCTTATTGGTGTACAGCTAAATGACAACATGTTACTGTGTACTGCTAATAAATAATGTTGTATTTACATATTTCCAACAAACAGCACTGAGCTATGTCACATCTTTGGCTGAGGTGCTTTTGCAGTCACTTTTCAGGAGAAATATAGTATTTATATATATAGTGCTACGTAAATATAGTGTAGTATATGTTAAAATCTAGAATAAATTAATTTAACCCCCCCCAAAACATGCACAGAATACTAAAAGTACTTCAGTTTTTCTTTCGGGTTAACCTGAGAGCTAGAATATTAAGATGGCAGACTGAAGACTCAATACACTCATGTCCTCTGAAGTGCTTTTTTTAAAAAAAAATCAATTGACAACATCTTTTAATAGATGCACTATTCTTACTATGTTCTGTAATACTGAAAATATAATCTACTGCTTTTGAAACAACTTAACTGTCATTCTGTTTCAGGGACCCCTTCCAAATACATGTGGTCACTTCTGGGAGATGGTATGGGAACAGAGGACCCGTGGCGTTGTGATGCTGAACCGAGTCATAGAAAAAGGATCTGTAAGCAGCAGTTTCTTCTTATTGTGTGATTGTGTCAGCATGCCTCGTTTAACCAGGGAATAACACTCCTGTTCTCTTTCTGTTTCACTTAACCTGTGTGTAATTTGTACCTTCATTTGGTTTTAGATTAAATGTGCCCAATACTGGCCACAAAGGGAGGAGAAAGATGCCATCTTTGAAGATACCAATTTCAAGCTTACCTTTGTTTCAGAGGACATCAAATCTTACTACACAGTCCGTCAGCTGGAGTTAGAAAATCTGTCAGTAAGTAGCCTCCCTCTTGTTTGTGTATAAAAGTAGACATGGTTTCAGAGCATTAAAAACACTGAGTGCTTTTGAGTCCTTGTCTTTTAACTCCTTTTGCATGGTGGCATTTGTGTTCTCTCCAATCTTACTCTGCAGACTCAAGAGACTCGAGAGATTTTACATTTCCACTACACCACCTGGCCTGACTTTGGGGTGCCAGAGTCTCCTGCCTCCTTCCTTAACTTTCTGTTTAAGGTGCGGGAGTCGGGTTGTCTGAATTCGGACCAGGGACCAGTGGTGGTGCACTGCAGCGCTGGAATTGGACGCTCTGGGACATTTTGTCTTGTGGACACCTGCCTCTTGTTGGTTTGTACAGATCTCTGCTATTAAGAATTCAAGCTATTGACAGAATGAATCTCTTATAACATTAATACTGTGCTCGCTTTTCTTGAGAAACTGCAGGAGTAGAAAAACACTAAATTCTTGATCAGTGTTACAAACAACCAATAATGACGAGTGCAAGTTGTCCATTGGACCAAGTGGACCATTCTCAGACGCAAAAACCTAAAACTAAAAGGCTTCTGTAATGAATATTTTCAATGTTGTTTGTAGATGTCCCTTCGTAAAGACCCGTCTTCAGTGCGGATTCGAAATGTGTTGCTGGAGATGCGTCGGTATCGTATGGGCTTGATTCAGACTGCAGATCAACTTCGCTTCTCCTACCTTGCTGTCATTGAAGGTGCCAAGTACATCAAGGGAGATACATCTCTGCAGGTAAGTCCCTCCTTTTCTGCTCTTTGCTCTTACAGTAAAAATCTCACGTGATGCATTGTCCTTTTTAGATTAAGAAACTGCTTGTGCACAAGTTGGCTGTATGTGCAGTTAAAAATAAAAGCTGCAGAAGCTAATATCAAGTGTTTTTGCTTTTTTCCCCTCAAGGAGTCATGGAAAGAGCTCTCAAATGAAGAAGATGATCCTCCAGAGTTCACCCCTCCTCCTCCCCTTCCTCCTCCCAGAGACCCTCACAACGGCAAACTTGAGCCATCCTTTTTCCCTGAAAACGACGAACTCATCCGACAGATGGTGACCCATAGTCTGGGGTAATCATCCAAGTCATATTTAATTTGAGTTTATCTAACACTGTCGGTTCAAACTGTGTAAAAAGAGCTGGAATAAGTTGCACCAGTTATTTGTACAACCTTTGTTAGCTTTTTGTTCTAGCATGCCTTGCTAAGTTCTCAGTGGCAGTGTTAGCCGTGAGCCTCTTGTTATGTAGCAGAAAGGGCTGGAGCATGCAATTAAATAGAGTGCAGGTGACATAAGAGGTCACCTTCAAAGGCTCATCTCAATAATCTCATCTTTTCACAGCTTTAAAAGTCCCCTCTGGTCATTGATTACACACCTAAAAACTCACTTCTGTGTATCAGAGTTACATGTTTAGAAGTTTCTTCAGTGAAAATAACATCTTCCCACCCTAGAATGACTTGGATGTAAATCTACATTGTTGCTTCTGTGAGAATGTGCAGATCTATGAAGTGCCTGCCTCTTTCTCCACACACACCTCACAACTGCTCAAACACTGTAAGAGGACACTTTTACAAAATAGCAAGTTGTACTATTGGAGTAATTCAGCCATGCATATTGGAACCAGAGAACAATTCTGAGAAGAGGAATGATACAGGAAGCTCCACCCTGCAAGCTAACAGAATTTGTTCCTTAGATTTATTAGTTATGAAACCCCTGAAGTTTGAATGCATGTTTTTAGGCCTGTCATCAGTACATTGCAGTGCCAAGGTGGAAATGCTCAGCCATGCTGTGATGCGTCTTCTAGCGTCTTCTAGCGTCTAAAAAACAACATATATATATATACCTCTGGTGAAAATCAAGTTTTCAGCCACTACAGAGCCCTCTCTGTGTGGATCCAGCTGTGTGAAATATGTGATTATTTAGTGACATGATGGGGTATGCGTTAGCACTATTACCTCACAGCAAGAAGGTTCCAGACTCAGATCCAGTTGGACTGTTTTTTTAGCTACTCTGGTTTCCTCTTGAAAGTGTGGTGTCTTGCCAGTGAAAAGGTGGGAGGTGCGAAAAAATCGAGAAAGTTGGTCGCACCAGTGCTACCAGTGAAAAAGTTACTCTGGAGCCTTGCTGGTATTTTGTTTACATGCTGCATGGAGAGGCTGGCAAAAGTGGCATGTTCCCTCTTCTGTGCTGAATAAATGTGAAGTGGAAACCTCCACCAAACAGTTGATTTGCTGAACAAGGTTTGACCTTTTAAACTTAAAGGTCTCAGCTAATAATATTTCAGTGTAAACTTAAGTTTCTGTGAGTAAATTGAACATTTGTATTGCTGCTCAATCAAGAACTAGCAACTATGTAAACATCAGTTCTCTGTAGCATGACAGACAGCAGCACAACTTCCAAAACATTACAGTTTTTGTGAGGTAAATATGCCAACCTAGCTAGACTTGTATAATCTAATAATCTAACATAATTGGTTGTTTAACCACTTGGTTTAAACAATCACCCACCAAACAGAGAAAATAACGGTTAGATTATTCAGTCGGTGCAGCCCTAATTTGTGTTGAAGAACGAGTTTCTGTGGTTCCACTTATTTTAATTGAAAACACAGAAGAACTTCTGAAAACCTATTAATTTTCCCACACTCTTTTAACCTTATGTGTTTTAGTTAAATTAATTTTGGTGTTCATGTTTATTTTTGTTGCTTGTTTTTATTAATTTAATGTGAAGCAAGTTTTGCCTTAAAAAGGGATACATAAATAAATCTTTACTTACTCTTTCCTAACAATGTAACTTAGAACTTCGAGGAGCTGATCCATCCAGCTACTCACCACATGTCAAGAAAAGAATCCTTTTATCTACTGTATTCATCAAGTAAAACCAAACTGCCCTGAGGAGATGTTAAAGCTCTACTCTGCTCTGCTTTCTTACATTGTTTTGTCATTCAGGTCCACGCAAGAGTCAGAGCTGCGAAAGAGGAACATAGCTGCGCCCCAGCCTCCTCCCCACAGTGCTGATCAGCTCGATGGCCACATGGGAGTCCAAAATATTACCTCCAAAGCTCCAAACAAATCCCAGCAGCAGCATGAGGCGGAGGAGCCGGAGTTGCCTGAGGCAGCGGAGCAGCCAAAGGAAAGCTCTCCTGTGCCGGGGGCTTGGTCCCCTCTACTAACCAACGTGTGCCTGTGCACAGCGCTGGCTCTCAGTGCTTATGCCTGTTATCGAGCCTATTTCCACTGATGTCTGCCGTTCCTCCTCCTCCCCGTCTCTCCACTGATATTGCAAAGTGGACGAGTCTGGCCAACCAGCCTGCTTTGACTCTTGAGTGAGTGGATTGTTTGGTCTTCAGCAAATTCAGGGTCACTCGTTTTAATTTTACGAATGCAGTGCGAGGGCTTGGCTGGCTGCCACTTCTTATTATCCACCCAAACGTTTTTTCCGTATGCCATCTTGGGTGCTCAGGGCCTCAGTTTTTCAGGTGTTGCATCTAAATACGTGTACTGATTTAAACAGACTCAACATATAACACGTATTGCGGTCTGCAGAGGAAAATGATTTTAGCGCCGCTGCTCTGTGAACCAGGATGAATGGCCTGTCAGCCCATTTTACACGTTTGTTTTCTTATTTACCAAATGACACTTGAATGTGTTCTTCCATTTCATCCTTAACTCGTGTGTCCATTAGGATTTCACATTTTCTTTTCTTTCTTTTCTTTGCTTACACAAACGGATCAGAAATAATAGAGCCAGATTTCTGACCAGCCTGTCTGAAAATATGCCAGTAAGGGACAAACTTTATCTTTTGTTATGGGTCAACATTAGACCCAACGGTAAGGTGAAAGTAAGAGGGAAGCAACCCCATGCCCACTAGAGAGATGCATGCCAGAGTGGGCATTGAATTGTTATGTGACCTCACTAGTGGCTTGTGTTCAGCTGCAGGAGGTGTGCTGGTTGAGTACATACGGTATGTGTTTTTATGTGTCTGTATGTACATTTGGGCGAGTGGTAGTTATTGGAGCTTTCTACTCATGTGTGAGTTAAATCTGCTCAGTGAAAAATATTAATGTAACGTCAAATGTGAGAAGTAGACTGGGTTTCCTCCTGGTATTTGATTCCCTCTGCGTTTTCTCTCCCTGGTAGCTCAAAAGTGACACAGGAAAAAAACCCCCAAAAAAAACAGGGCAGGGAAAGACTGACATGCCACACTCTCCATGTTCAAATTAACACTGAAGAAACTGTCAGGTGTGATTTATACTCCTGTGTTGACTTCACACTGAGGCTATGCTGTAGTCTGCGATATACACTGTTGTGTTTGCACTGCTCTGCAATTACATCGTCAAAACAAGTTAGCAGTGGGGTAGTGCTGACACAAGGCTGTGGAGAATGGTCTGGCTGCACTACATTGTTATTTTGTTGTTTTTATTTCTATGAACTAATCACAATTGTCTTGAGTTGTGCTAAGCCCAGGTACAGCGACGGTGCTCCTGTAAAATAGTGAGGGAAGGATATTATAGTTTGCACGCAGGGAGGGGAGCACTGTCCAGAAAAAACCAAGCATCCATGTCTCGTGGCGCGATCCAAATCCTCAGCAAAATGTGCCATTTGCAGCATGTAAATGCTGCTCTGTGGTGGTGGTTGTTACCGGTAGCGGAGGGGATTTTGAAAACTCGCAGATAGCTAAAGGGAATGAGAAAGCCATGTGAACTGCGTGAGAGAAATGGCAGGCAAATTTACATCTGGTGAGTCAGACGAGTGGTGGTGTTTCTATGCCACTGTTTTGAGTTTCTTTGTACCAAAATTAGTACAGAAAAGAGGGAAGCTGTTGGAAGCATCTGAGTCTATACGCAGACCGGTAGATCTATGAAAACAAGGCTACATTGGCACAGTGCTGGCTATTACATATAATTACAGCCTATTACATATTATTACATATTACGTTTTGCTTCACAGAAGCATTATCTTTATAAACTCCCAGCTCTGTCCACTGCAATATAACAGTTGTAGGGGTCTGTGTCACCGTAATGTGTTGTTACATTTCTGGAGGTACATATCAGGCTACGGCATGGAATCAACACAGAAATATAAATGAAGCTCAACATCTCGAGATCTTTTAGAGTGTTTTAACACCTGGCTGTAGTTAATATTTTCCATCAGAGTGGATAAAAATGTGTAACATAACCTAACACAGCTGATACAATGGAAGTGTGTTCAGTTAACGTCTCACACATGAATGCCAGCTTAATGAACGGAGACACAAAGTAGCTAACACCCCACTTTATTTCGCCAGCAATACAAATACTTAATAATGTGTCACCCTTTACTTCATCAAACTCTGAGTTTGAACAGGGAACCAGGGATTTTTGAACAAACCAAAAATCAAACACCAGCACAGGGATGAAAACAATACACTGTAGTGATTATCCATTGTATCATGGTGTGGCCCTGAGCTGGCAATATTGTTTTATATGATTATGTTTTTTAGCATGCTGCATTTGTGAATCAACAGGTTTGTCCTAAGAAGAGATTAGTTAAGCTGCTAGCATTTGTTTACCTTTGGGATTCGACAAAGTTCAGTACTTTGTTTGACAGCTGTACTTTTCTTTAGAATGTATAAATGTCCTCTCCAAGGACACACCCTTATTTTATATATATATATATGTGTATGTATGTATATATATATATATATACATACATACACACATATATATATATATACACGCATATAATTTCAATTCAGGTTTCAGTGTGCTGAGTTTTTTTTTGTTCTGCTTTAGCAAGGGACTAAATCTCAGCACCTGTGCAACCATTGCACCAGGTTTTCCTGTTTTTCTATACTTATGCTGAGCTCAAAAACATGTATTTTTTTATTTACATTTGTTGTTTTACTTTTTAAATAAAGAAAAAAACATCCACTGTGGATTTGTTTTCTTTTTCAATAGATTTACGTCTATAATCTCATTCTCAGGTCAGAATTATGGTAACAAAGGTCAAATATCACCATGTTGTTATATCCTTAGATCAGTAATCTGAGTACAAAGGGCTGCTGTGTCTTTCTTTGATGTGTCACAGAGACACAGTTCTCATAATTTACATACAGCACGTACGGCACAGCTCAAGTAGAGGATTGCGTAGGAGATTTATCACCAAGCATGAAGCTGGCAGCTTCCATCGCTGTCGTCATCTTCGTGTTTCCACACGACTGAGTTTACTTTTCTATGACCTGAATGACAAGTGTTTAAAAAAACAACTGTGAGTAAAGTGTGTTGTATTTTTTCATCTTGCCATCACAAGCTGCTTGCAATCCCATCTATAAAGAACGTGTCACATTTAATAATGAGAGTTAATGCAGTTGTTTCATTGTCACAAACAGCATGAATTATAAACATGAATAATACTTTGAATTATTGCAGTTTAATATCTTATAGTAAATAGGAAAGTTCAAGCCCAGACACAATTTAGATGGACGAATGGATTATGTGCAAAAAGACCATAAAATGCAGAGTAACATAAATTCAAATGGGATGAAATGGGATTAATTCAAATAAAGCACAATTAATGGACTGAATAATAATAATGTACTGAAAACTCAGTTACAGTGGAGTTAAATGCAGTTAAAGTGAAGAAGTGAAGGGGATTTGAGTAGTTATGGATATCACCTGGTTGGTGGTTCCATCTTTGTTTTGTGGTTTTGATGTGGGATGCAGCTTATTGGCATTCTGCTTCCTAAACATCTCAAGGACCTGCTAGGGTTGTATTCAATGACATCAACAATGTATTGTAGCCCACTGTTGTTTACAATTCATCAGCAGCACTTTAATTTACTCCACGACTAACTGGACGTAAGTGTGATGATTAAAGAAGATTTAAAATAAGTAAATGTCATTTTAATTACAATTTTATTTAAACAGCTGATGAAACACTGCGGGACAATGTAAACAAGACAGAAGTATTTACCTATAAACTAATATTGTTCTTTATAAAGAGCTAATAAGCTGGCTTTCTTGATCATGAAAAAGTCATTTATTAATACTAGTACCGTAATAAAGAAGTTTATAAATGTTGGTAACTTATTAATACATGCTCGGCTGTTATCCATTTTCTAACAAGCCATCAAGTCTGCAGTTTTAAGTGTCAGTGAATCATGACCAGTTACTAAATAAGGTTGTTCATGAATAGATTAGGATTTATTCAGTAACAACTGAACCAGTCAATGGAAGTTTTTACATGCAAAGTTAGTTCTTATTGTCTTATTGATGGTTTACAAGTTGAGTTGCAAAAAAGTGAAATGATTTCTTCAGAGTTAATAAAACCTAAGCTACAACTTATAAACCATTTATAAAGAACAGTCTCAGCATGTCTTTCTACTGTTGCAGAAAATGTGTTTGTGATGATTCTCTGCCTCCAAAGCTGCAGAGTGAAGCGCTTCAAACTCACCACAAGGTGGCTCTGTAGGACTGTAACACTGGCCCGCTTCCCTCAGTGAACATGGAGCCTTGTCTTTCTGTTGCAGCCCACTCTTTCCTGTTTTCTGTATTGTACCTGGGTTTGCTCATCAGTTATGTTGTATTTACAGTGGACAGGGGCTGGAAGTCTTCTTGTGCAGGCAGGACGTGCACTGCCTTTAGATTTTAAGGGGTTTGTGAGGCTGCATGCCACAAATATTTCTCTCATTTTATCTAAACTGTAATTGCTTCCATTTATTCAAAGAGTAACTTTCTTGGAAATGTCCTTTGCCTTCAAAAACTGGACTTTAAATTTCAATATTTACTCTGGCCACTCTCAAAACAGGTGTTACTGATAAACACTTCATTTTCCTGGTTCATACCATTTGACTAGACATGGCTCAAGAATGACTTCATGTTCACAATAGCATAAAGATTCCAACAATCGGTGAACTCTACAGGAAGGATGAGCTTGTCCAGAGACACAGACATTGCTTGAGTGAACTCCACCACATGGGTGTAGCGCAGATGATTTGGCAACAGTCTTGGCTAGAACTTCCTGTTTGGGAAATAAGAAGCAGGCACTGGTACGTGCTGTACAAGAATGCAACTTAAACAGAGTGAGTAATAGCACTCCCAGCCACCCCACTCCTGACGTCAAGCGAACCAACACGAAAGAACATGCAGCAGTAGGAAAACTACAATCAAGGTGTGACCAGGGACCGGAAGTTGTCTTAAAGCCACAGTTGTTTCTACTGAAACTATAGTCTGTCTGATCTGACGGTGCTGTCATGACTCACGCTGCTTGCAGTGACAGTCATTTTGTGATTATAAATATGTTAAATGTAATTTTGGACGCATTCCATATCTATGTATGTCATCTACCAGGCCTACACATTTTAGTGCTGGTGAAAAGTTCACAGATGAGAATATGACAGTTTGGACAAAAACTAAAAGTAGCTTCAACAATCCTCCTTACTCGGCCCAATTATGCACAGTGCTGACTCCACATTCACAGCCGACCAAAAAGGATCTCTGCCCTGCCCTGCTGACTCTTCCAGCATGTGTCCTGCGTTTAGTTATTAACCTGGAACTTCCCAATAGCTGGCCAGCTGTGAGTGTGGGTGGGACCATTGACTGTAAGTCTCTTTTGTAGCCTGCTCATAGTTTAGCAGGAAGCTGAGGGATCAAGAAATTCCTGAATGCGAGGAGAGTCGGATCTTTCCAAGTATGACTCTGCAAAGTCTGAGTCATCACACGCAGTGATTGCTTTTCAATGGAAACGCAATACCATGATGTGTGAGTACAGTGTCAGGTGTACCATGTCTATTCATGCCCTTATTTCAAAACTTCAAAAACATGAGTGAGTCTTACCTTTCAGTGTCAACAACAACAACAAAAAAACACGTAACTTGGTACATTTACTCCAGTACAGTTTTTCATGGCAGCTCAGATGGAAATACTGTATTTTTACTGCACGACATTTATGAGACATATGTTTATGAAAATAATAGTTTGACTTTATGGGAAATACACTTTTTTGCTTTCTTGTAAGAGTGAGACAAGAATGTCAGTAAATTCAGAAGCTACGGTTTGCACGTGGTTAGCCTAGCTTAGCATAAAGACTAGAAACATGAGGAAACAGGTAAAAGGTAACAGAGACAGGCTGCCAGCACCTCTGAAGCTCACTGATTAACATGTCTGTAAGAGGAAAGAGCCAGGCCAGTTGTTTCCCCTGGTTTGCTGTCTTGATGAAATGCTGAGCTAATCAGCTGCTTCTTATCTCGCATTTTTCAAGATGAAACTAGTGATTCACAGCTTTTTGGGCTCGCCTCCCTTCACTAAAAAGTTGGGGCCCTTAATCGGGAAATATTAGCTGTTCCACTAAAGAGACATTTCCCCTCTAAACTGTTCAGATGGTTTCATTTAAAGGAATGCCCTGGTCATTGATACCACTAAACTCATCTCTGTTTATCCAAATCTTAGTCTTGCAGTGTCACAGCAGTATCAATCACCAACACGGCACTGTGTAGAATGGTCTGCGGCACCTCATTATTATTCTGCTATGAGGAAATAAAAGCTATGGCATGTTTATGTTTCTCTAAATCGATCACAACCGTCTTGGTTTGCATGCAGGGAGGCAAGCACAGTCACGAAAATGGATAATACATTGAAAAAACTAGCAGGGCTGTTTTACTGCATGGCCCAAACCTTTGGCCAAACTTGAAATTTTCAGTGTAGTTGCTGCTCAGACGTTGTTGTTGTTATTTCCCGTAGCGACAGGGATTTTTAAAAATGGTAACATGTATATTGCAGAAGGGAAAGACTCAGTCATGTGAGATACGTGGCCAGTGGCACACTTATACCTGCACTCTGCAACCGTTGAGGCAGACTAGTCAAAGTTACATATTTGTAAGATTTTTCTATCAAAGTAATCTATTCTGCTTAGAATGGCTTGAACGTAACTCTACGCTGATCTATGAAGTCCCTATCGTACACCCACACCTCATCCCTTGCTGCAGCACACCAGCTCACCGACAAGTCTGCTCCAACACTGTAAAACTGCTCTGGGCGGCACAATGGTAAGTTGTAATACTGGAGTAATTCAGCTGTACATGTTTGAAACTCTGACGAAGAATAACTATACAGAAAACGTCACTGTGCAAGTTTAGAGGATTGGCTCATTAGTTTCATTATGTGTGAAACCTCAGAAGTCTGAATGTGTGTTTTTAAGAATTTTAACTGCAGTTCCAAGCATTGACTGCATATTTTGCTCATGATGCGTCTTCTAGCATATAAAAAACACCCTAAAGACATGCTAATAATTTAGTTTTCACCAGAGGGAGTCTTTAAGTTTCAGCAGAGACACTGTCTCCGTGTTGATTCAGCCATGTGAAATACTGTCTGTATTAATTAAGTGCCATGGTGGTGCTGGGGGTCTTTATGTAACTGCTGGAGGCCCAGAAAGGCTAAACAATGTCTGAAAGCAGCAAAAACATGAAAAGTAGCAGGACTTTCTTTTTTCTTTCATCCTCTCCCTTCAAGTTGTGATATTGGAGTAATTCAGCCATTTATGTTTGAACCAGAAACCGATCCTGAAGAAGATGAATGATAAAGAAAGCCCCACGGTGCAAGTTCCTTCAGTCTGTTATATATGAAACACTGGAAGTTTGAATCTGGAAATTATTAGCCACAGCATTGACTGATTATTTTGCTCATGATGCATAAGGAAACACAATACACACATGTTAATGGTGATAAACTTGAATTTCCCTTAAGGGGGTCTTCAGAAGTTTCCTTGTGTGGATCCAGGCATGTGAAATATGTGTTTATTCGGTGACACTGTGGTGCTGGGGGTCTTTACATAACTGCTGGAGGCCCAAAGAGGGTACAGTATACAATATCTAGCTGCAAAAATTTGTAAAGTGGCAGAGCTTTGTTTGTTACCTCACAGCCTCTTAAATTGTAACTATTTGCAGGACACTTATGTTGTGAACTGTTGAATTAAACTTATTACAAAATAGTGGGAAGTAATTATATGTCATCCAGCTACAGCAGTAAAATGCTACCGCAGCACTAATCCATCAGTATTAGCAATCTAACAATGTGATGATCAGTCACATCAGTCACGGGGGACATTTTTCTGCAAAAGCAGCATTATTGTTTTTAACCTTAATGGAAAAGCACTGTGCTGCTGTTCTCATTAGACTGCAGTCCCTGTGCTGATGTCTTTGGTTACGTCTGTTGAGACACTCGTGAGCAGTTCCTCTTCCTGTTCCTGTACCCTCGCTGCTGCTGTTGAGGACCAACCGTCAGACACATGCCTCAATGTGACATACACTTATCGGCTGTCATAGGCTCAGTTCATGCATGTAGGTCATAGCATAAGTACGAAGAGGCTGGAGCTGGTGCTTCCCCTCTTGGTGCGCTTCTAAAGCTCCCGCATCCTTCCGCTGAACGCAACGAAGACTGATGACGTTGACGTATGGTCCCACATGTAAACAAAGCTGGCTGACCACAGATGTCATCACTGCGTTCTTCTGGTTTCTTGTTTACGTTTTCTTCATATTAACAGTGGAAAAAGAACAAGTTGTTGCATCCGACGTGATGATCGTGAGTTTGATTTGCTGCTGCACCACTGAACCCGTGATGTGATTCTGCGCTCGTACCAACACCTTTTAGGAATGAGGTGAAAGGTACGATGCAGAGAACGTGAGGACGGCCACATAGCTAAACTCATGTGGGTGTTTTCATGGCTGCCACCAGCATCAACACACCCTGCTTCCTGTTGAGTAATCTGAACATGTCAAAGCCTACGCATCACTACTACAGTTATGCATCAAGTTACTGTCTGTGATTTCATGAGTGTCTAGCTGATAATTCACTGTACATTTTGCTGTTACAGAAGCTCAGAGACAAAACTGTGTTTCATTTTTAAAATATTCGCCCTCAGGCTTTTTCACAAGATCAGAGGGAAACCGTCTTCCCTCAGCGTTACCTGCCAAAATTATTGGTCTAAATTCACCGCTGTCCTTTCATAATACAAATTATACCACATTTTTTCCCTTTCCGGTGCGGGGACCTTTCATTTAAATAAATTTAAAGCACCATCTTTGCTCCTGTAGATGCGACGAGTTCATATTTCCTTGACAGAGTAAAAAAGCGTTTCTGGTGCTCGACATTTTCACAGTTCAGTGCAACAGAGGATCAGTTTTCACTTCCATAATATTCACAATATTCGAGGCCTGCATGGCAAAATAAAACAGGATGTTTGCTTAAGTGGCCAGCAAGTCAGATGTCTGGTAATCTAGGAAAGTTTTGGAGGAGAGCTTTGAGGAACAGAGCAACAGCCTGAACTTTCAGTATTGATATAAACTTCAGCACCTCGAAAGACTAGTTGGATCTTTTTTTTGTTTGATTTTATCTTTTACTTCCTGCTTTAGTGAGCGACATGTAGATTTACTTGTCTGTGTGGAGAAACAAGGATGATTATAGTGTATCATCGTTTAATCAATATTGGAGAGAAACGATTTGCGGGCATGTTCGTGTGAGGTGATATCGAATGATTAAAGGAGCTTATATTCATAACTCTGGTGAATATCGATGAGGAGCAAATGTTACCAATTCAAAGTTTAATACGTCTCTATACAGTGTTTCAAACGCCATCTTTTGTTTAGTGGTGAAAAGTAAATAAATACACCAATAGCTGAAAATGTGGAATTGGAATTTTAAGTTTCTTGTGCTGTACCGTATTTGAGTATTTCATTACATCCTATTTAATACTTCACAGCAGTTAAAAAGAAAATACATTTACTTAGTTACATCTATCAGTTACTTTTGATTCATATAAAATGGATTTTAAACATAAATCATACGTTCACCTTGTAAAGTTTGAAGTGTTGTAGATTAATAATAATAACAATCTTTATATAGAGAACACTTTTGTGTGAAATAAAAAGGTCAAGTGATAAAATCATGAGATTTTAAATGACAAATAAAAACACTACATGGTGTTAGAAAAGGTCACATATACTACTGAAAGAAATACTAAATAATAATAAAATCAGGAAGGACCCTTCTATGAAAGTGTGTTTTAAGAAGAGAACTTAAAAAGATCAGCCTTTGAGAGTTTTAGATCCTGGACTATAAACACTTTGTCCTCTTTAGTTTCAAGCAGACAAACACCTCAGTCTGAGGATCTCAAACTTAGTAAAGGTGCGGCAAAAATCTGGAGAAGCCCATAAAGGGCCTTAAAAGTAATCATTAAATGTTAAAATCTATCCTAAAACATACGGGGAGCCAGTGTAAAGAGTTTAAACCAGAAGTAATAACTTCACGTTTCTTGGTTAATCAATTGCAAAGGCAAAGTTATTATTTTTGTTTAACCTCAGCTGAATAAAATGACAAGTCTCACTCAGGTCATCAGTAACATTATTTCAATAATCCAATACGTGTAATATAACACTCTAAATGTGGACATTTCTTTGGTACATTTGGCCAATAATAGTTGTGTTTTTTTAGTGTAAAAGTCTTTATGCAAGTTTTTATAATTGTAATTAGATGTATTTGCTTTCATCCAGTAAATATTGAAAAAGATAATTTGATCATATTTTAACATTTTATCAGATTTTTATCAATTGATGCAGCCAAGAAGTTGAATAAACTTTTCGAATATATCCTCACACATCCTCAGAGGCCTTTCTTGAGCTTGTAAAGGATTTTTGTTTTTCATTATTTTAACGTGTAAGGCAGCTCAACCATCATAACCGCAATTTATTCCCAAACTGCACAAAACAGTTTTCCTGTCAGATTCTAAAATTTAGTGTGAAGTGCATTTCTATCAGACGTCATACATAATAAATTATAAACGCATTAATTAATGAAACGTTATTGCAGTGTTCTGTTGGCAGGAAGGACACACCTGTTGGCCACTACACTTTCCCACACGATTGCACTGAAATCAGCTTTTACTCGGACACGAATGTTGCTCCGATAATTGGGCCAATGTTCGTTTTGCAAGGATGTGCTGCTGTTACACAAGATATGGGCAGTGATACTTGCTGCGTAGTGACCGCAAGTCACTTCTGCACGTCAGTTTTGTATTTTCACAGTCATCTACGACAAAATAGCAGAAGTGAACAAAGATGTCGAAATTTTGGTTCACTTCAAGACAGATCATGTTCTGGTCCGTTTACCGTAGCTCAGGCGGTCTGTCTTCCCGTTACAACCCATGCTCCGGATATCCGGTGGCCCTTTCACTTAGAGGAGGAACTGTAATTAAACACGCAAAATCACAGTGTTAAAATCAGCCAAACTTCTAAATCACTTATAATTATCTGTTTTAATTACGGCTAATATGACGACGCTAGTTTGACTACTTTCAACTGAGTATTTCAGTATTTAGGGACCATCTTTTGAGAATCATAAAAAAGATTTCTGTTGGTTAAACTCATCTGAATAATATGGATTAATGACTTTTGGGAGAGCAAACATAAAGATTTAAAGACATGTTTTTTGAAAGACCTCCAGCAAAAGCAACTTCTCAGGATCTGAGAGTCCCTCAATGACTCAACTCAGGTCAAGCAACGTTCTCCAAACTGGGATTTACACGAACATTTTTTTGACTCAGTCCGTGAGACAGAACAAGATTATGAAATATGTGAATAACTTTTACAGATTCAAGTGTTACAGATCCTCTAAAATGGAAGAAACAACACAACTAAAAGTTTTTAAAAATTCAAACCAGAATCAAAATGGACTCCTGGTTCTGCTGTCGGCAACTAGACTAAAAAAACAATTTCCATTTACACACACAGACTCTCTGGGTCCAAAATAATCAGCTAATCTCCATCTGTTTAAGGTAACGTAAGACATTAAAGGAAAAGCACACGAAAAATATGCAAATAGGAAACAAAAACGGAGCCAGAATAGAACTTGGAATTTCTCCACAGCTTGAACCAGCAAAAGAAATCTGTGTGTCTAAAATAGAAAGTAACCGAGTGCTCTCAGTTAGTTTCTGTTTTAGACACAGATGCAGAGGAACAAACTGGACACATTCAGATGACATGAGCAAAACAGTCCAAAACAGATCAGTAGTTAAAGAGTTACTGCTGCTATTTTCCTGAGTGTGAACAAATCCTATTTAAAAGATCAGGCAATAACGAACTGATCAGACTAACATGTCGTCTTTGTGTCGTCAGAGCTTCATATTCATTGTTTCTCTGCCGTGCAGCTCCAATGTTGTCCAGAAATCTGCTCAAGACATCATTAATGTGCCTCACATCCACAACCCTGCTGCCATTCATCTGCAGCAGGAAATACTCCCCAAGACATGAGCAATTTACCCAGTTTAAGTGATATTCACTAAAAACTACAGCTGTTCTGGGTAATTATTGGGCCTTCTGAGTAAAAATAAAACCACATATTTTTTTTAGCTGTTTTCAAAGCATCATGACTTCAATAGAAACCCACAGGTTTGTGTCTGAATGCAGAAATAAGTCAGAAACATGTCAAGAGACAAGCTCATGGCGGTTTGGGTTTAAGATGCATTGATAAAGTATGACAACAGTAGTTTTTACCACAACTTTTAACTGAATTACCAGAAAATAATCACTACCTTGGTATCAGTGTGATGTGCTGTCTTGTATTTTGTAACAGAATGACAAAGTTGATCCTGACGGTGATACGAAGCAACTGCCATGGCCACGTCTCGTCTGTTACAACAACAACAACGAAATATTGCAAAGTAACAGATATCCATTCCTGATCTGATTATTAATTACCCATTTTCATCTATAAAATGTCAGAGAACAGTAAAAAAATACCCACAGACCTAGAGAAACGGCTAATCGACACCCATTTTGATAATCAATTAGATTATTCGATAAACGGTTTGAGGTATTTGAACTGAAATAAATTTTTGAATTGGCTACTTTCTGGTTTCTTTACTCCTCTATGTAAACTGGAATATCTCTGAGCTGTGGACAAAACAGGACATTTGAAGACATCTTCTTGGACTTTGAGAAACATTGATTGACATTTTTAACCTTTTTCTGACATTTCATGGAGCAAACAACCAATAATCAACAGATTTATCAACAAGGAAAATATCGTGAGCAGCAGTTCTGCACAGACAAAAGTTAATCATAAAATTTCTTGTTTTGTCCGACCGACCACCCAGACTCCAAAAATATTGCACTTATTAGAAACTAGAAGCAACAAATATGTCAGTTTTTGTTTAAATGTGACTAAAATGCTTTTTCAGTTCATTTATTCATGTTTCACTTAATCCTCTGTAGGGTCATGGGGGGCTGGAGTCTATCCCAGCCAACTCGAGCGAAGGCAGGGGACACCTGGACAGGTCGCTAGTCTATTTTCAGGGCTACACATAGAAACAGACAACCAAACACACTCTCATTCCTACCTACGGACAATTTAGAATAATCAATTAACCTCAGCATGTTTTTGGACTGTGGGAGGAAGCCGGAGTACCCGGAGAAAACTAACACAGGGAGAACATACAAACTCCACACAGAAAGATCCCAGGCGTCCTAACTGGGACGTGAACCAGGGATCTTCTAGCTGAGAGGCAAATGCACTAACAACTGAGCCACTGTGCAGCCCTTTTTCAGCTCATTAGGTGACTAATCGTTGCAGCTTTTACCTGACCATGTGTCATGTGTTTCCAAATGACCTGCTCTGTGTGAGATGCAACAAAACCCCGATTATACGAATTGCACCTGAAACTGTAATATTTCTTTTTTCCTGAAATACATACTATGAAAAAAAACACAGGAATTTCACCAGATGATTTGAAAAATTCTATTTGTAAAGATTAAATAACGTGAGAATGACTTGGATGATTTTTAGGGTGCAGAGTGCGTCTGCTTAGCAAATAATTAAGCAAATAAAAAGCTGTCTGGAGCCTTTTCCATTTGGTGTAGCACTGGCAATATTTTTTTGCTTTGGATGGCTTTCAGATCTGCCTCGGCACTAATCATGCAGACGTTCGTGATGCTGATTTAAAATGGTCAAACAGGAGTTGTGTTACCTCTGCTGACAGTCACTGTTTTGGGTCAGCACCATCCTTTCTGTAGCTCATATATTTCCATTAAAGGACACTGCATTTCTTTTTTGCCACAAAATCTTCCATTTCAATGTTTCCCTCTTGTTCCAGATTCATTTTGCTGCACCCATGTGAAGCCTGCATGTTCATAAACTCAGTGTCTTGTTAACAGAGCAAATAACACAGCAACAAACAAACCTGGATTGGAGTAAATCAGACAAACTTCTATTTTAGATTGGACGTGGAAAACGAGGACTGTGTGAACAAAAAAAAGTTGGAAAATTGAGTGAAAGTATTGCGATGTGACTGTTAAATGCACATTTCGATACTTTGAAGCTTAAACGACACATTTCGGTCAATATTGTTGGCTCCATGTTGATGATGTAAATATACTTCTACAGCCTTCTGCTGGCTGTGTTTTCATGATGTAAAACAGCAACACACTGTCTACAGTCAGCCGAGACACTGTCACAGTAAACAAGCTGGAAAACTTGAACCAAAGCCAAATTAAACTATTAAATAATACCAGCTTAAGTGTTCGGCGTTTGCCCTTTTTTTTTTTAACCCTTTTGGGAAACACAATCTGTTTCAACAACGTAAGTAAAGTGTTTTGAGGAACAAACAATTGCTAGCAGCGTGTTAGCATGAGTCAGAGGTGCAAAAAATTCTTCCATTTCACAAGAACTGGTACAGAGAGGACGGTGGGAAAACAGGTGTGTGCTTGTGTGCATGTGTGTGTGCGCGTGTGTGTGTGTATTTGTGTTGCTTTATCAGAGGAGTTTTTAGGAGATCAGTTGGAGGGGCTGTGATGCAACAAGGAGTTTACGGACAGACACTGCCCATTGACGGTAAAATGCAGAAAGGGGGCCGGACTAAACTCTGAAGAAAAGAGGTCATCCTGTGTGGGAATTTCCCTCTCCCCTGTCAGCATGTGAGCCAGGAGCAGGGAAGGACTGCGTGGGGCTCCAATAGGAAACGAGGGGTCATCGAAGAAAGAATGCATAGAATGTTTCAGTGAGTTTGTGCCAACGCTGACGGCGACGACAACAGTCACAACAATGGAGGGCTTCTCTGAAACACAAATTTGTTCCTGCGGTTGTTTCAAGTTGATTTTAAAATATCTGCTGAGAATGATGAATGTTATTTGCACAATTTTGTTCCCAGTCAGGCCCACAGCCAAAACCACAGCTACACACAGCTATTGTCATGCACATGGAGGATAACAATGTCTTATTTAAATGTGGGTGTAGCATTCTTCAAGTGGTCATGTGTTGGAAAAGGGAGGATATTGCACAACTGTTAAAAGCTAGACTGTTCATCACTGAGTGTGTTGAAATATCCAAAATGTCATCTCTTGCAGCACCAAACAGCATCACACAGTTTTCATGCTTCATTGAGAGAACACAGTGTGGCTTTTCACCACCAATATACTAAATGTGTCATTTCTTGACAAACTTGCAGAGGTGGTTTTTTTTCTTCCTTTTTCTCTGCAGTTTGAAGTGAGAGCTGGAAAACATTCCCCACCCTGAATTGTCATGGATCACCTACAAATCCCATCATGCTCCCTTTTCTTTATCTGCTCTGTCTGGGGTTTGCTTGCTTGTGACAGATACGGTTCATATTGTGCACACAGTGAAATGCCGTCGGAGGGCTTGGTAAATTCCACTGCCAACCATTTGTCAACTTATCTACCATGTCTGCTGCAACCTACTTTGTCACTCCCATTTCAACTTCTACATTTTCTGCCGAACGTCTTCCACTTGAGAGTTAAATGAAGTTTGCTCAGGATTGTACATATCTCGCCTGCACTCCCTCTCTGGGCTGTTGAAGCGTGACCTGAGGTAGTGTGAGGAGGTTAGTTGCTGATTAATTTCCATGCAACCTTGAACCCCTCTCTGGGCCAGTGGACCCAGCAGACTATTGACAGAGCCGTGTGCTAAAGATAAAACTAACATTTCTGTGTTGCCTGCAGCGTGGCCGAGTCTTTTTGGGTTTTTTTTTTTTGCTGTCCTCAGCAGTATCGTTTCGGCATAAATTGGTTGGATGTATTTCAGGGTCTGAGGACTTTGTGTCGAATCATTAAGTAAACAGAGACACGAAAATGGCGCTCACGTAAAGCGTTCACAAATAATAATGAGGACAGCCTGTTTCTTGCTCCTTTTTTGTCAGGTTTAAACATCTGATTCTTAAGGAATCACCTCACTTTTCTATTGTATTTGACAGGAATGAAAACACAATTTTACATATTAGTCCTCATTGAATATTCTTCACCTGGCAAGGTTGTGTAACGGTGATAATCAAACCACTGGATGCCACTTTCGACTTTACGGATACACAAATGAGCAAATAATTATGAGAAATTGTGGCAATAGTGATCCGAGACACAGTGTTCAAATGTCTGTAGCCTTACTGGTGGTGACTGGCTTTATTAAATTCTCCATGAAGGAACAGAATTCCTGCAGTGTGCTGGTGTCTTTTCAGTTTCAGCATGTATTAAAAGATTACAAATTTTACTTTTTGTCAAGCTGGTTCCTTTTCTGCAATATGCTGCAATTCGAAAACACGGTAATACACAGTCTATCATGAGTGTGAATATTAGGCAAGCATAACGCCCTGTCTGTCTGTCTGTCTGTCTGTCTGCCTGTCTGAGCCTTCAGCTGCTTCAAAAGGACAGAAAAGAAGAAATTACGAATGAAATTGTTTAAACAAAGTATAAATCTGTTTAATTCAATAAAATATCAAGTACAATTAAAGCATTTCACCTTTTAATATTAAATAATTAGACTTATTTCATTCATTGCCAATACTATTACAAAGAGTTGCATCATTTCACTGCAGCACAACTCTTCCCTTGACAACCATTGCTCCAGATACACAAAAATGTAGAAATTCACTCGCATGTATGTAAAACCTGCACAGAAATACTGCATTACACCAAAAAATTACATCTGAGAATAAAGCTACGGTGGCATGTGAAGAGTCGTGAATGATTGCGCAATCCATGCACCCACTACTTCAGTCCCATTCAAAGTGTCCTTGTAAACTGGTGGCCGCTGTCTTCACCTGTGAAGCGTACCGTGTTCAGCACAGTGGATCACCTCCAGCTCTAAAGTCCATCAATGATTAGACAAGCAGCCCGGGGAGCTGTGCGGAGTCTCTGGTTTGTCTAACATTGTCCGGTGGCAGAGAGCAGGTTGCGCAGGGTGGCCAGCTCTCTGGACAGCTGCTCAACGCGCTTTTGTAAACGATCGTTCTCCGCAGCCAGTTCCAGCACTTTGTGTTGAGTCTCCAAGTTGCGCATTTTGGCTTTGTCCCTGCTCTTCCTCACGGCCAGGTTGTTCCTCTCCCGCCTCAGCCTGTACTCTTCACTGTCCTTGTCCAGGCGTTTCTTTGACTTCCCGCTGGACATTTTGCCGCCGTGCGACGGTGACCTGCCTTTACCTGACGGAGCAGGTGTGCCGGGCGGGCTGGAGCAGGTCGAGGACGCAGTGGAGATGTTCCCAAGACTGCCGCTGGTTGACTGGTAGTGAAGGTAGGACCTCATGTCAAAGCCAGACGACCCGTTCTCCATTTTTGCGTCTTCCCGACTGTCGTCTCTCTCAGCGGCGGGAGCAGAGGCTCTGTAACGGCTCCCGAGTTCAGGGCTGAGCACACTATCCACCCGGGTCTCCTGCAGCTCGGTGTAACCCAGCGCGTAGGGCTCCCTGGGGTCCCTCAAGTTGTCGCACTGACTCGTCTCCAGCTCGTTGAGCAGCGAGTAGTTCTTGTAGTTGTGTAAAGCTGCAACTCTTTTGATCTTGTTCTCCGCCAGGAAATCTGAGAAAACGTCCCCCTGCTGCTGCGTCTGCGCCGCCAGCTGCGGACAGTGCAAAGCTGAATCCAGGTAAACGCTGAAGTCTATCGCTCTCTCCCGCTCCTCAATGCCCAGCTCCGTCATCGAGTCTCCGAGCCTCCAGTAAGCGCCGCCGCCGCCGCCGATGGGACTGATAATGCTGTCTCTGTTGTGGATAGCAAAGCTGCCCTCGTCGTAGAAACCGGCCACTTCCATGGATCTTAACACCCGCCGGATTGCAGGAGCATGGAGGGCTGAGATGAGACGCCCTGACTGGTTTGGGTTCAGTTGCCTCAGTTGTGAAATGTGTCGGAATGTGGTGAGTTTAAATCTCCAGCGTCACTGCCTGTGACAACACGCAGCAGGAACTACTTTGAAGAGGTTATGCTCATGGATTGGGAGGAATTGACAGGTCTTCCTGTCTCGGGGGGTTTTATGTGGAGCGGGGGGCGGGCTCTATCTGGGCAGGTGAGTGACGCGCAGCGCGCAGCCAACCGGACAACCTGTCCTGCTTAGAGGACCTCTCAGACGTTCAACTATCACTGTTTGAACATCATAAAATACCAACTTGATCTAACAGTTATATAATAATTGCAGCGAGTTGTGGCTGCAGCACAGCGAGTGGAAATATGCCCTCATTCATTTATCATGAAAATGAAAAGTGAAACAAGTCACTGCACCCACAGTGGCGTAAAAGTAAATGTGGTGAACATTTTGAACCAGCAGCTTAAATGTGGTGAACATTCTGAACCAGCAGCTTGTTGTTGACAGCACGTTCGTCCACGCCTTCTGCAGACACATCTCATCAACTTGACAATAATGGAAAAGTCCCACTCAGTGGTAACATGTTTACCATTTTCTAAGTTCGTGCGTAATCATCTCATAACGCTCAATAAAGCAGCCCAACACACATGTCCACACAGCTGTTCTCCCAAAACGTCCACAGACTAGTTTGAACCAGTCTGTATGTTGTTGTGAGGAGGACCTGTAGCCCACAAGATGATGCATCTACTCCAATACTGTGTAAGGGTCAGGGTGCAGCCAGTCTGGTTAATGTCTGAAACAAACAGGCCAGTAAGCGGACACAGTGACTTGGATCAGGTCTTGGTGTCACTTTGCTCAGACATATATAAGCTCTGGAGGTCTAATGAGCCTAAATGCACTCAGGATTCATAACATGACTCTCAGCTCTTGTCACATTTTGTAATCAGAGCTGATTGATTAGGATTTAATGTGAACTCAAGTCTGTTTTGCTTTTATGGTCCAATATCACCAATGACAAAATTGCTTTACAGCACACAGCACTCTCTGTTCATACAGCCTCGATTCTGATGAGGAAAAGCTCCCCCAAAACGCAGAAAAGCAACCGAAGAAATTTACTGTGTAAAATGACAGATTGGGTCTGACTGCCACCTTGTGGGGAGCTGCAGGATAACAGTAAGAGTCCATATGAATGTTTGGGGCTGGCGTTTCTCTCCGTGACAGTTTCACTGGCTTTCATCTAAAAGCACTTTTCTGTTAAAAAAAAAACTGTTAATTTTCACAGAAATATCCACTTTTAATACATGGATCACCAGCACATGCATGCACCCCTAATACCCTTCATCTTGTGACTTAATTCAGATGCATTTGTGTCTTCCCAGATAAGAAACAGACAAGGTTAGACTTAAATGTTTAGTGAAATTTTCCCAACAGGCCTCTACTGGAAAATCCTTTCCCAATCCCAGTGTGCATGTGTCCTGTTGCATCAATCATTCAAGTAAAATGAAACATGTTAGCTTTATTATATACACAAAAACTAACTAGTGCTGGGATAACCTCAGCTGACCCAAACACTGAGAATCTTAAAACTAAATTCTGACACAAACTACATCCATTAGACAAGTCAAAACTATTCAGTAACAATGCACGACCTACCATAGGTAGCACAAATGTCAGGTCCTTAAAGTAAAACTATCACAATGCAAAATTGTTTTATTATTATTGATGCCTTAACACTAATTACAAAAACTGCTTTATAAATTGTTATATGGTTCTACCATCGTGGATGACATTTTGTAAGATGGTATATTTTGTTTGTACATAAGTGTATATATGAAGACCAACTAACAGTCAAATAAAGCTAAAATAAGTACAATGTTTACCTGTAACAATCTAGAATGGAAGTTTTAAGTGCCATAAAATGTGAATACTGAAATACAAATTCAAGTACAACATAATGTATTTTGAGCCGCAGTAGTGCAACATATGATTATCATATTATTGTACTTGCACACAATATTATAGTGCGTCTACTATAATATTGTATAATATTTTAACTGAGTACAGTCTTGAGGCTTTCGTACTTCACATTAGTATTTACAATATATGCTTCTTCATACTTGTACTTTACTCCATTTCAGAAGGCAGTATCATACTTTTCACTCCACTGTGATTAACTGACAGTCATAGCTATTAGTTACTTTGCAGATTCATAATCTGCATAAAAATATTTTTTGTCTAAAGCTTATAAAATAAAAATGGTTAAATCTGTTAAATGCAGGGAAGTCCTTTCAGCACCCCTGGTGGAAAGTTACCCCATACCTATGCAAAGGTTTAAGACAATATGGTATTTAGATTTTTATCCAGAGGAATTTCTAGCATTCCCAAACGGGGTTTTAGGCAGCACTGAGGGAAAATCACCAGCACACCAATAAAAACAGCAATATAATTTTCCAAACAAGTTTTGTTAACTGAGGTTTCATTTGTTCATGCCTAATAAAAAATTATGTTAATCAAATGGACAGAAATGACAGTAAAATGCATAGACTTCAGTCAAATAAGGTAACATAGACTCATAGACTTTACTGTACATGGATCAATCATGCTTACTGTTGTGTGTAGTCACTCTTCAAAGGCCTATTATAAAACAAGGAAATACCCAGCTAGCCATCATGAAATATCATCAAATTCTTGTAAGGTCTAATCCTTCAGGGAGCATCACGACAACCTAAAATGTACAGTCAGAGTCAAAAACCTTTGTCTTCAGCAACAAGCAGAACAAAGAATCCTGCAGTCAATGTTTTGGCCCCCACAGAGCCATGACCTCAACATTCTGATCTCAGTCTGGGATTTACATGAACAGCCAGATTAAATCTACAGATGAACTGTTACATGTTCTCCAAGATGCTTGGGGAAAAAATATGTCATGTACCTTGAAAAACTGTGTGCAGTTGTACTGAAGAAAACTGGTTACTTGAAAAATAAGGACTGATCATGATGTTCGAGAGCATCCTCACCGGTACCTAAAACTGTTGCACAGTACTGCATAGATTCAATCACTGCACAAATTGAAGGCAATCAAATTTTGGGTTTGTGCATTTTATGCTCCAGTACTCACAGAGTAGAGCAGTAAATGTATTAACCAGTCATATATAACACCCTGACAGAGGCCATCCTGTTGAACGTGTAGGATGTGCTTTCACAGTGCACTGTGTGTGTGTCTGTTGTAATCCATGTGTGAAACCTGAAGTAAATATTGAACTTAATGTTTGCCTGTGTGTGTGTGTGTTCTGTATGGATGGCTGAATAATCATTTTAGTGCTGTTAAATATTTATATGTGTTTGCTATCTTATCTGTTCAAGTATTTCTATGTTTATTGTAAAGCATGTTGAGTTTACCAGTGAATAAAATGTGTTATACAAATAAAACTGACATTACTACACTTATTTTATTTACATTTTTTTCTGCTCACTCTGTAGGTACCCTAAATATAATGAAGTATTTTCAGCAAGTGAAGCAACAAGTGACAATTAGGGTAAAAATGTGAAAAAGTAGCACAGCCATAGACTTTATATAAAGGAAGATAATCGTTTTTATACAGTCTATGAGTGCAGCAGAAGATACACCTGCGAACTGTTCAGTAATGTCACTTCCACATAGATGGTTATGTAGCCTGCTAGCATTAGCAAACATTACTTAGTCGCAATTAGCAACAGAAATACGACTGTAGCAGAAAGACTGAAGTGTAACGAGTTGAGGAAAGTTGTGTTTTGTTTGTTATCAACCAAACTTTGAGTTTGCATTGTAAAGAATGTGTTATTTCTTTTCAAAGTTGCACAAAGTCGTTTTTTTACGAATGTTATTGGCGTTAATCCGTTGACACCTCACCTAACAATACATTAGCAACCTTTTCCAGTGGCAAAGGGTCACAAAATCACACGGGTGACAGATGTCGCTGTAACACCTACTCCGGTTTTGAAGCGTATCTGATCTACTCTACCTCCAGCAGAGGGCTAAGAGCAGAACGGGCACCAGACAGGACGGGTGGGGTCAGGAAATGCGGTCTTTCCCCCTCCGCAACCCCGCCTTGCCATTGGCCACTTCGCCGTCTGTGGAACGTTTCCCGTGTGGTGATTGGCTGCTGCGCTCACCAACTTGCACCTGATTGGTTCAAAACGCTACGCTGGCTGTGGGCTGAGAAGTTGATGATTCCGTTGGTTCCTGACTGAGAGTAGAGAGATTGAAGGGGCCGGGCCCACAGCGGAGAAATGGCGAGTATGGTTAACGAGAACGGGTGTGGAGTAGAAACACAGAGCCCAGAGCCGCAGGGACCGGGCCGGGGCGCGGCCAGATGGGGTCCACAGCATGCCGGTGCACGAGAACTGGCCAATTTGTACTCGCCAGGTGAGTCGATCCTCTCAGTAGCTCCGTGTTATGGGCTCGTTCCACCCGGTTCAAGTGTCCATGAGTGGTGTGACATAACGACTGCCTTTATTTAGTTACCAAGAAACAAACTGAAAAAAACTACTAAATTAACAATCAAGAGCGTCAGATCGACTTCAGCTGCGAACACTGGGTGACAGCGAACAATCAGCGTCAGTTGAGGGTTTGTTACAATCACAATGCTCTTGTTACACAATAGGAATCATGTGAGAATGGTTGAATTTGTGTTTGACTCGCCGTGGCGCTTTGACATTTCGAGCATCAGGCAGGGGTTACAGGAATCTACTGCCTCTGCTTTAGGCTCAGAAGCCTCATTTGGCCATGGAGCTGCTGTGACCTTTCATAACAGGGTTGTTGTTGCTAAGTCAGCTGTACACTGCAACTCCGAGAGCAAAACACAGCCACAAACTAATGCTCTAAATTGTTGAGAGATCTCCAACATTCAGGCCATTTGAACTTGGATCCACAAAGTGAGTGGCCTTCACGCCCACTTTACAAATACTTGATGCCTTTTGAGCTCATATAGCTGGGAGCTAACTAGGATCTGCTTTTGACTGCATGGAGCTCAGACTTTTGCCTGGTATTCATATTTTTTTTACAGCCTTCTTTGAGTTGTGAAATGTGAACTAGTATTTCAGGCCCAGCGGTTCCACACACTCAGGTAACAAGCAAACTGCAGAGGAATGAGAACACACTGAGTTTCACAGTTTTGCAGGAGCATCTGATAAATAATTTTGCTGACTAGTTTACTAACCTTTGAACATTTTATTTTGGTCTGTATGATGTCACATGGAGATGTGAGTGTAATGTGGACTGGACTAGAGACACAGTAATCTTATCAGCAAAGTCATATTTCCACATATGTCCTCATGCTCGTGCTTTTTTCTTTAAGGCAAAAGATGTCAAGAATGGATAAGTGTCGTCCTCTGCTTCTCTCTCATGGCCTTCAATTTCATTCACCTCCTTGCCAATTTCCATCTGGGACATTTGTGGTACATCCTGCTGGGCATCGGTAAGAACGGAATCAAAAATGATGTAAGGTCCTCGTATTGTGTTGTCGGTGTCTTTAGGATTTTCTTACTCGTTTTCTGTGCTACTCCACAAATTAATTTCCAGTGGCAGGAATACTCACGGCGGACTTTGCATCAGGCCTTGTTCACTGGGGAGCTGATACGTGGGGATCAGTGGATCTACCCATCTTTGGAAAGGTATGGTTTTCCAAAACTAGTGTCCAGTGAAAGCGACCATTTTCCGTAATGGTGGTGCAGTAGTTATCCTGCGTGTTTTTTTTTTTTCCAACATAGTAGGTCAATTTGTGATTGTAAATTGGCTGATTGACTAGTCCAGGCTCCAGACCACCACAACCCTGTGCATTATAAAACATGTGTAGCTCATGGATGGATGGACATTTTCTCTAATGAATTGTATCTGTTCTGCCTGATCTGTGGTGCAGGCCTTTATACGTCCATTCAGAGAGCACCACATCGACCCCACAGCCATCACCCGTCACGACTTCATTGAAACCAACGGTGACAACTGCATGCTGACCATCGTCCCTCTAGCAAACATGGCCTTCAACTTTGTCACCCTCTCCCCAGGTGAGTTTTACATCAACAAAAAGGAAAATACCACAGTGTGATCGAACCTGTTTCTTCTTATTTTCTTTCTTACCTCCCTACTGTGCTACGTTTAATGTTGTCCGCTTAAGCTGTGTATTTTAGGTCACAGCTTAAACAGGTAAGATAACAGGGGATTTATCCTTGCAAGTGCAGGCTAATCTACATATACAGACTGTATGTGCAGATTTTTTTTTTGAATTTCATTTTTGCCATTAGAAGACTTTAAGCATTCATATCCTTGGTTGCTACTCATGATATATAAATCTTTTTCCTGATATATTTCTGATTATTATTTCTGTATATTAAATAAGATTAGCTTATTTTCTGTAAAGTTTTTCTGGTAACTCTGTAAGACCGTTAGCGTACTTATAATAGAGTAGTTTCATCAAGTGAAGCAACAAGTGGCAATTAGAGTAAAAT
The DNA here is from genome assembly GCA_024666655.1 of Dascyllus trimaculatus. Lineage (NCBI taxonomy): Eukaryota > Metazoa > Chordata > Actinopteri > Pomacentridae > Dascyllus > Dascyllus trimaculatus. The sequence continues at coordinate 13,324,770 of CM045452.1, read as the reverse complement.
ATCAAAATGTAGTATAGCCATAGACTGTAGATAACAGAAGACTGTCTTTTTAGTATAGCGGAAGACACAGTTACAAAGCAACGTCACTTCTACGGAGATGTTTCTGTAGCTTGCTACCATTAGATCCCATTACTTCACCACCATTGGCAACTGGTCACACAGGAAAACAGCCGCAGCAGGAAAACTTTAGTGTAATGACCTGAACAATGGCGTGTTTGGTTTCTTATGAACCAAACTCTGAATTTGTAGTGTGACTGAAAGTTGTCGTTCAGTGGAGTGCTTTGTAATTCATGGGTCCCTGTGGTATGTGGAATATGTTAACTAGCTGCAGAGTTACAGCCGCTCCCCTTATAAGATGGCTTCTCTTCGTACCAAACCATTTACCTAAGGAAGGTCCAGAACTGAAACATCGCTACTAAATGTATTTTTACAAGTTAGACGGTGTGTGGGAGCCTGTTTGTAACTATTGTATGTGCTCGTCTCTCTCCTACGCATCTGCCTCATATAATAAATATGCAAAGAATTCCATTGTCTTTCCGTGTTTCTTCAGGCTAATCCTGCAAAAACAAATAAACGACTGTCTTTCTGTGTTCTTGTAACTGCAGCGGAGATTTACCATATCTACCCCTGGTACTGCTACTTGTTTGCACTGGCCATCTTCGTGACCCTGACCAACCAGATTCACAAGTGGTCGCACACATACTTTGGCCTGCCTCGCTGGGTTGTGCTCCTACAGGACTGCCACATCATAATGCCCCGCAAGCACCACCGCATCCATCACGTCTCGCCTCATGAGACGTACTTCTGCATCACTACAGGTTCGTCTTTGTTTCCTCAGGGGGGACTGTAGATAAAAATACAGTCTTTTGAAGATGAAACCTCACAGTTTATGGGATGTGAGCCAAGCAGATTTGACATTAAGCTTTTCCTTTCCTCTCCCTCTCTGTCTCACTCCAGGTTGGCTGAACTACCCTCTGGAGAAGCTGGGTTTTTGGAGGAACCTGGAGGATCTCATCCAGAGTGTGACGGGAGAGAAGCCCAGAGCGGACGACCTGAAATGGGCTAAAAAAGTCAAGTAACGCCGCAGGCTAACTGCACCCTACCTCAGAAGACGCTGGCTCCGTCCACGCTTCTCATCCCCTTTTTTGCCTCACTTAAACTGTAATTCATAGAAAGAAAAACTAACAGTTTCTGATGCCATAGCTTTAAGTCTTGCACATTTTTTCTGTTTTTCAAAAGGAGGGCTTTGTTGGTGATGGAATTTTTCATAACTCACTCACGGAGATAATCGTCTCAGATTGCAATATATCCTTTGTATATCTAACACACCTCATCACTTTTTTAAGGCTTTTGCGTAGAAGATACGATTACATACATCTGAAATCACTTTCCAAGGAGATTAAATGATTCCCCCCAGCGTCAGAGAGTTCAAACAGTCCAAAAGAAGTAATACTTGAAAGAATGAACACTCCCTTTTTTTTCTCCTCCAGAGACACAACTGTTCATTTGGAGAGTCGATCAATCACACTATATTTAGCACTGCTTTATTTTTTGTTCATCAGCCGTTACATCTCCACCTTACCAAGGGTCTACATGATGTGCAAGAAATAAAATTGGATTTAGGCCATGGTAAGTAGTAGGACTGAGGTGATAAAGGATTTCTGGATGCTTTACCAATGTTGATAGCTAAAGAACAAATTGATCAATTACTGTAACTTTTTTTTGTGTCTTGCACATTTGGGTTCAGCTTCTGGGTTCATACTTAAGATACTGTTTTTTAATGGAAGGCTGATGACAAGACGCACCAAAATCTTTTTCAATACTAACAAATTCCCAGTGTTGTTTCTAAAATGCATTCATATTCAATATTTTAATCATGGATCTGAGTTGCTGGCTACAGTTACAGAGGAGAGAGAGACCACCAAGATGCTAAAGGAAGGAGACCAGTCTACTCCAATTATGGTCAGATCCTAAATTGGCATTTTGATTGGAATTTGGTATTTTTCAGATGTGGTCTGGCCATTGAAACTCTTCAATCACTGACGATAGTAAAGACAAAGAAGCCAAGTAATTTTCAAGCTCAATGATTTGATCTGAGATGTGTGTGACTGTAGTCAGCACTGATGTTCAGCCTTTAGATAATCTAAGCAAATACAGTTATTGTCCTGTTGTGTCTGCTGGGTTCGTCTGGTCAGAATGAGTAGTCTTTTCAGGCGATCATGTGTCCTCTGTTAAAAAAGCGCTTTCCGTTATTTGACTCCATTTTGCAAGAAAGAGGCACGTGCAGTTTTGTCGAGCTGCCTTACACACCACAGATGCAGTACTTGTGTTTCTTTTGTTTGCAGCACTTTGTCGTGTTGCTACAGTAATTCTGTCATTCTGGGGTTTGTGTTAATCAGACACAGATACCCCAAAGTTATGTGCCAGCTGTGTGCTACACTGTTTTCACTCCGTGCGTCTTTTGTATTATGAGAAGGAACTGTCAGATTTAGAGTGTAACATTCCCGATGAGTAATGCTGCCATAGTGTACCTTTTTGGTGCCTGTGACACATGGACTTGGTGATGTTTCAAGGGCTTCAGTGAAGGCTGACGATCCAGGAATTTCTTCAATCCTGTCGATGAGATTAATTGGTTGAAAGTTTTTTTTAATGCTTTAGTCAGTAATTTGTAAATGTATTGTACAGCAAATAACTATGCAGTGAAATAAGAGGCCCTTAACTATACGTCTTAACTCATCGGATTAGGTTACAATGCCTTTCTTTTTCTAGTAGTTTACAAATATTTTCTTAGTTGGAAAACTGGAGTTCAAAAATTTAGCTACTTAAACTGCATGATAAAATTACTTTTACTAATTAGGATGTCACTTACGCAGACGTAAGAATGCGTGCATGCATATAGCATGTCGGCTTGTGCAAGCAATACACTGGGTCACCAGCTTTCCTTTAGAGTTTGTGCAAAGCAGACACTGAACAGGGAGGATTGTGCTCGCTCCAGATGAAATTTAATTGTACTGCTTTCAAAACAGTGACCCCAAACTTTGACCAAAATGGTCCCAGGTTTGAACCACCAAAATGTTATCTCATTCCAAGGAAATCCTGGTCCCAACATTTTCAGGTTTAAATGTGAGAAGCTAACTTTGCTGTTCAGTTGGGTTGACCAGACTAAAAGCTTACGTGCTAAGCTTCTGGTGTTCTCGTCAAAGCAGACAGTTTAATGATAGTAATAGTTAATTTTGCAGCCAAAGTTATGCTTTATGTTATGTAATATTCCAGTTTTTGAATCCTTCATACTTGATTATATAAAAGATTATTCACCATAGGTCAACAGCAGGAGTACACTGCAGATTGCATAGTGCTTGTAGAGTATTGTGAGAAGCAGTTTTGTGTGTGCTTGGTAGTGTAATATATGCTGGTAAATGGATGGCGTTATATGTGACTGCATCACAGTTTAAGGCCTGCATAAGTTCTACTCCTGTAGTTCTTCTTGATCAGTATTAGGCAAGATGTTGTTTGTGCCCCATTAGACTGAAGTCAGTGGACAAATTTGAACTTTGGCAGACGGCTTTCTAAATAAGAATTTTGGCGTTGGCTCGGCTGGATGTTTCGACGCTTCAGTAAATTGCTTTTTGTGATCTTTTAAAGGTAATGACAATTTTAAGGATGTTTTGTGCTTTTGTAAATCAGCAAAATAGGGTAATAGCTAAGAGTAATGGTGGGAAAGACTGAACATGATACGCCATAATCAGTTTGGAGAACGACAAAATAAGACAACTTTGTGTTAAAAATATATGGTGAGCTCAAAAGGAAACCAAATCATCATAATCTTTGAGAAAGACTTGCTACAATTGCTATTAATGGCTCATAGTGGTAAGTGAGTCTGGTGGTGAGTTTAACATCTAACATGCATAAACTTTATTCTCATCCTCCAGATGATCTCAGGATTGTGGTTAGAGTGATTAAAGTAGTTCAACATAAATCTGTGGTAAAGTTAAGGCTGTTAGTTACTATATAAAAGTTGTTTAAATCACTCATTTACATCGAATTCTGTTGGCCAAAGTAGTCAAATGATTTTATATGCATTATCTGTTCTATTGTAGCCATAAATCAGTACAGTTAACTTGGCCTCTTGTTATTAAGGTAGAATTTGTGATTGAGCTGTGTTTGGTTTTTCTGCTTAGAGACAATGAGCTTTCATCAGTGGATTTGAAGGGTATTTTGTGACAGTGTGTGGTTAATTAAATATTTTCCCACTGGAAACAATTATAGTCAAAGCAAATGAACTTATTAAGTGGGGTGGGCAGTTGTTGTTGGTATGTTTGACATGCTGTGTTGGAATCACTCTTGTAATGATCCTTGGACTGTTTATTGAATTGCCTTATCCTCTCCCTGATTGATTCACTGTAAATCTTGCCAACGTTGTGGGAAAACGGTTTTATTGAAGACTTTAAATTGCCCTCCATTTGACTCTCACTTGTTCTGAGGCAAGACCCATGTGGATGTTGTTGTTGGTTATGTACACCGGTGGTGATGGAGTTTTAGATATCAGAATAATGCCTTGATGCCTTTTTGTTGTCTTCCATTTGGGAGGCTTACAATGTATATATTAAACTGTATTTATAAATAAACTAATAAACTACCTTCTATGTGTTTTCTTTCTTTGATATAACGATATTGCAGCTGTATAATTAGGCTGTAGAATTTGTATTTTTCCTTTTCTCTCTGCCTGAATCTCTTCCCTGACTTATTTCAGTTTTAGGCATTGAAGGCCATTCTGACATGTCACAGTAAGAAAAGCAGAGACGTAAATGATAAAAGTGATTAAAGGGGTTATGCTAAATGGTAATTAGTAACACTTGTTAATTGCTACTGTGACAAGTCAAAAATACTGCTGTGAAAAAAGGCCTATTAATAATTAAACAATAAGATGGCACTTGTTAAAAGTCAGCCCTCTTTTTGATTTTTTAATTTTTTCAACCTTTAGCACGAAATATGTAGATGCATACCTCTCACACGCCTGTCACTTCACAGCTCATACTTATTAAATAAATATAAATCATTATATGTGTGTATTTCAAATAAAATCACATTAACTAGACTTGTAATCAGTCTTCCCCCACATTCAGCTGTCCAGCAGTGTGTGGGACACTGCTGGACAGCTGAATTCTCCTGCAGCACTGCGTTTCTCTCAGTTTAGTTTCAGATAGTCGCAGAAATAATCTGTTTGAAGACTCAACAAAGGAAGCGATACTTTGCGTCTCTATCCCGCGCACGCACTGCTGGCCACAATGGCAAATGTACGTGCGCGTTCCCGCTGTGTAGCGACAAGATGGCGGTCGCCGCCGGATCAGGTAAATGACTGAGACATATTAATCACCAAGAGAGTCTGTCGTTGAATAATCGGCTCAATGACTTTTCATATGTAGCATTTGGCTTTCATAACGAGGTTTATTATCTACTGAGCAACCCGCTGTTAAAAAGATACAAGCTACGTTAAAGCTGCAGCTGCTGAGGAAAATGAATAGGAAGCGATGCTACTAGCTAAGCTAGCGCAAGTTAAGTTAGATGAAAGGACAACGAGATGCAGCATGACTGCCGATAAAGGATCCTCATGCTGCTTTATAGGGGTGTAGTTATTTCACACATGTAATCTGCATGTACACAGCAGGTGTAGCTTATTAGCTTTTATTAACTTGTTGTAATTTCGGTGTCTGATGCTAGTGAACCACAACACCGCCACCCTAACGGGGGACGCTAGCTTGATTGCGACATTGGATTATTTGGTGACGCTGAAAACGGACGTGTCACAAACTGGGTCGGCAGGGCTACGTTAATGTCATCAATAAATGTCGGTGCATCCGCATTCAGCCTTCCTGCAAGGCTGTTTAGCGTCAACAATGACGGTACGTTTTCAGACATCCTGAGTCGCAGCTAATCAAGAAAACATGATCCGTACTGAGTTTCAAACCGTCCTCTGGAGATGCCGGTGAAAAGGAGCTAAACTGCTGCACTAGCTGGCAGGGACTGTGTTTGTTGGGTGTCTCAGTTATCAGTGCAGTCCCATCGTGTCTCACTGCAGAGGCCAAATGATGCAGCATCGTCGAAGCCAGATGCTAAGTCAGAGGACACCAATAACACCTGCCATGATGAGAGATGCTCAGCTGAGACGTTCCTTAATTTCCTGTCTGGTTGTGTCTGAGTCATACCTTTGTAACTGCAAGTCATTGCTCCGGCAGAAGCGTTTGTAAATTGACAAATGTGTAGAGCTGAATGCTGTGTGTTGAATGTGTGTGCATGACAGCCTTGTTTTGTGGTGTGTTTGTCCACAAACAGGCGTTAAAGTTCCTCGCAATTTCCGGCTCCTGGAAGAGCTGGAGGAAGGTCAGAAGGGTGTGGGAGATGGAACAGTGAGCTGGGGTCTGGAGGATGACGATGACATGACCTTAACACGATGGAGAGGGGTGATCCTCGGCCCTCCAAGGGTTAGTGCTACCATTTTTAACAGCAAGCATTCAAGGGGCAAAGCCAAAAAGGTTGACAGACTGTTATGTAGCACAAAGATCCCAGGTTTGATCTGTGCATGCATTCTAACATCATACCAGTCAGACATGTAATGAAAAGGAAGACACAGAGGCACTGACTTTCAGCTGGTTGTACACCACTGAGAATTATTTTTTAGCGAATTAAGCTGAATCCCAAAGCAGATGCAATGGGATACAGCGTAATACTACATGCAAACGTGAACTATGGATCAATTGATTATTAGCCTGGATCCAATATTCAGCATTTGACAAATTATCAGAATTGTTGTTTTTTAATTGATTCTTACTAAAAATGAATTTAAAGATGCATTACTTTGGCTCTGATGCAATCGCATCACTCTTTGTGTAGTCACAGCTCTGCGGTCTTTAAGCAATGTCTCACCCACAGCAGCATCTGATTGCTTAGGTGTCACAAGTAATGGCCAATAAACACGGAAGGATCAATGCTGGAAAGTTCTCTTTTACTTGTTAAACATGAAGGCAACACAATTTTGTTCTGAAGTTTCTGTTTTTCTAAATTTAGACACCTAGAGTTTCATTTTTACTGTAAATGTATATCAGCCATTGTTATCCTCAATTATAAATAATAAAATAAAACGCACTGGTCAGCCCCTAGCAGCAACACAATTAAAACACCCCAGGAAAGACAAAATATTGAATAATAAAGCTGCAGAAAACAGTTATTCTGAATACTGATGAATCTAACTTTTATGTTTACAAGTGGTTAGCCGTCTTAGCTTTCACATGACAAAAAGTTTTCATTTTTGTTTCCCAGAGTCCATCACAGATTAAATTTCTTGTTCAAAAAAATTTATATTTTTAGAATAAATGTATTAATGACTAGTAAGACGATGTTAAAACTGAAAATGATATAGTTTTGTTTGACAGCTAGATTAGTTCCAGAGTAGCACAATATGCATCTGTACTATTTTTAACTCGGAGACACGGTTGTAGGCCTGTAACCTTTTTCTGAGTACATTTGAATCAGTTGTTTCTTTCCTGTCTGAGTTTAAACCAACATATCTACAGTTTCTTTCCTTGTGGTGTATTTTCCACATGATACTGTGAATATGTTGAAAGCTGTGTGCTGTTTGTTGATGTGTGGTGTGCTGTCATCTCACCTCTTTCTAACTTTCTACATTTACAGACAAGCTATGAAAACAGGATGTACAATCTGAAAGTTGAATGTGGGCCAGGATACCCAGAGTCACCACCGTTTGTCAGATTTGTGACGAAGATAAACTTGAATGGCGTGCACACCTCCAATGGTGTGGTATGTAAATCTTCTTAACTTTTTGTTGTTTTTTTAGCCTAATTACTCAGATTTGCATAAGTCAGCTACCTTAGACTTTAAAATCGATGAAAATGTGTGTTCATACCATGCTGGCTATTACACTGTAGGAAAGAATAGCATGTGGCTCATGTTCTAGTGTTGCAGAGCACTTGGGAATACGTGCTTTCCGCTTAAATCATGTTAGATTAAAGCGGCATGTGTGAAAAACATTCAAGGTGCACAGAATGAAAGCAACAGTTATTTCTATGACTGTCATGTTTGTTCTGTGGTGTGGTCAGTCCAGATAAGTAAGTTCCTGTTCTAAATGCATGCTTGAATCCTCTGAGTTACTTGAAATCCTTGCAAATACAACCTTCGCATTAATTGTGGAGCAAGGCCATATATATTTTTAATGTGATGCACATTTACATTTTAATTTAGATATTTCAAGGTTTCACCCATGCAAATTTTTACCTTCAAAATGAGGTAATATGACCGATTGTCCTAACTTAAATAGGGACCAAGAAACGGTATCATATCCACCATAACGAGTTGGTTTTGGATAGATATCACTCAAACTGTAGCCAAAACTGTATGCCAATAAGGTCAACCTGACAACACAAAGAACAGTGGGGAACAAGCTTCTTTTTACTTGTTCATGAGTGAATTCTCCCTTCAGTTGTTCAAATATGGCAAGGCCTCTATTGTCCTCCATTTTGCAACGTTACCACACAATGTATGGAGGAAAGCTTTACTTAAACAGACTGCAGACTGAGGCAGCAGTAAATCAGTTTAAAAGCAGTTAGTGGGGGTTGAGGATAACTGAAGTCAGAGCCAACAAATCTACTATGAGGTCACTTTAGACTTGATATATATGTACTACTAGGGCCGTGTTCGAGTGATTATTCTTGAGGCCTTGGATTTTTTCAGCTGTTTGCGATAGGAGTGCTGCATATTTACACTGTGGAAAAAGTGCCAGCAGCTTGACAAAGAGGTGAATGCTTGTTGGGGTTTCTTACTGATAGTTGAAAAATGCGCAACTATGGGTAAAATGCTGCCAAAGTTGAACAGTCACTCACACAGCTGTCCAATCACAGTGGAGGAGGGGTGGGACATACATGGTCAAACCGTCACATTCTACCTGTACAAGCGCTGAACGACTGCTAAACAACAATGGAGAACTTCTTTCTACTGCTCTCCAAGTGTCCACGTATGTGCCAGACGATATTCCTGGACTACCAAGATATTAATATGAAACACAGTATCTGAAGGAACATTTCGTTTGCTGCAGGTCTACCAGGTAAGCAGCAGTCAGCTGAGTCAGCCAGCCGATCGGTACTTGCACCACATTACTTAGGCAGATATCACGTATCATAGCAACCAAAACGCTCAGCTGAAAAAAAGCTGCACTTCCAAAACCAGCTGGGTGTTTTCAGAGAAGTCCCTGCCCTATTTAGCTGTCAAAATATGCTTTGGTGGACACACAGCTTTAGAGTTAAAGATCAGAAACCTAACAATTGTCAAAACTGTCAAATTTAAGTAAACCTTGACATTTGAACTGGAAAAACTTAGTCAAATATGTTCATATTACACAATACTACTGCCCCTCTTTATCATGCAGAGGACAGGGATTCAGGTTAGCAGAGGTACTACAAGAGGAGACAACACCTTTTCTATTTAAAGGAGCACTTTCAGTCAGTCAGCATTTTCTGTAACAGCATATAGGAATTGAATTTACTGCCAGTGTGTAGTATGGAACTCTACATACCAGTGTTTTGCTATTAAATTGAAACTGTGGCTTTATATCAGTCTAACAGCTACTGACCTTCTCTGCTGCCTTCCTGTCGTGTGTTTTGCATGCAGTTTGTTCGCTGGCTGTGCATTGTAGTGCTTTCAATATTGGCCTGTGCCCATTATCAGTATGTACTGACTGTGATAAGTCCTTTTTATTCTAACTTTTGGGGGTTGGGCAAACTCTTGTTCATTTAGTTATTTTTCTGTTCATCAGTGAGGGTTTGTGAGCTTCACAGGGTGTAACATCCCTACTGTCTCTCTGCTCTGCAGGTTGACATGCATGCAGTGAATGCGCTGGCCAAGTGGCAGAACTGCTACAGTATCCGGATGGTGCTGCTGGAGCTGCGACGGCTCATGACTTGCAAGGAAAACATGAAGCTTCCTCAGCCACCCGAGGGCCAGATCTACACCAACTGAGCCCCATGCTACTTTTGCCTCCATCTTTTTCCTCCTCATTCCCCAACACTCTCTCTCTGTTTTGCTTTTATCCCTTTATCCCCCGCCATGTGACATTCCACCTTCCGCCAACACCTTTGCTGAGCGCAGACACACACTCATACAGACAGCAGAAGACTTAAGAACACAATAGTAGATATATATAGTCATACATGCACACACACTCTGCATACACACACATACTCTGCATACACAAACACACACACACTTATTGAGCAGTCATGAAAGTCATTCCAGGCCCTAGTCCCTTCCCTCTCCCATCACTGGAGCTCTGGGTGGACTCGAGTCGCCAGTCCACACCAGATACGATCATTCGAATACTGTACATCTTACTAATCTTTTTTTATTATTATTTGTTAAAAATGCAGATTGTACAATAACATAAATAATCTTATTGAGTGTACCTCTTTGTGTGTTGCCTTTTTGTATCATTGAAAACGACCACCTTACATAATTTCACATAGCTCACCAAACGCGTGGTCGCTCTGAGTTAGGAGATAACCATCCATCAGGGTGTGCATACTGAACTTATTACCCGACACACTCTTAATTTGTCAGGAAGTATTTACTATGATGTGGCCAGATGAAATATTTTCTTCAGTGTGTTGACATAAGCTTGCACAGAATACTTTTTTTCCCAAGCAGTCTCGTAGTAAATGCCAGACTGCTGTTCAGCAAGAGGGTGTCTTTGTCGTATGGCTTTGTTGTTTCTTCTTGTGTAAGATTTTATCCAAAGTGAACGTTGTGCTATACCACTATATCTATCTTCATAGTAGTATAGTATGCATATCTACTGTAGGTCTGCAGTTAAACTGTGCTTGAAAATAGAAGTGAAATCAGCTACCTCTTTTGGTCCTGTGTACATTCAGAGCAGTTATCTCGGTTGTGAAACTGTCTTTGCTACTTCATGTGATGGACTGTTTTGCTTTCTCCTCTTCCTTCATAAATCTAAGTCCATGCTTTTCATGCATTTGTGTTGTTGTAGATCACTACATGTCAGTGCTCATGGGATACAGGTTCTGCAAGTTTATATGCAATGTGACAACTTTCAGGGGGGCTCCCTTTTTTCACTTATTTGTGGTCAGAAAAAATCGTATAGAACTTGGTATAAATTTTATTTATAATTTTTCCTGTCAAAACAGATGATAAGTAGCTGCTACTGCTTCCACAGACAGGTTTGCGCTTCTGTTTTATAGCGGTTGGAATCATCCTTTTCCCCAGATCCTTTTGTTAAAGTTAGTAAAGTCTGTGACATTGTGACGTCACAGTTTGATGGTGGTAGCATGACCTGTATGCATCCATCCAGCCATGTTCCATACACCGCTTCATCCTCTGGAGTGTTGTATGCATTTAGATGTCTTTATAAAAGTGTATTAGTGTTGACTCCAACACATAAACACATACGTCAGTAATAGCCTCAGTTTACAAATGATCCATGATGGTAAAGGTACAGAAAAGTAAGAATGCATGGTAAAAATCACATACTGTTTTAAATTAGCCCTCTATGGCTCCCGTGTAGGTCACACTTTACATGGAGCTTTTCTACATAAGGACTTGGTGATTTAAATAACTGCTGCTCTTCAGTGGCTGTAGCAGATACAGCAGAAGCCTACAGACAAATAGAATAAATAATCAGTAAGTTGCTAGAAGCTAGAATATTAGGCTCTTCTTGCAAGTGACATGATATAACAAACCAGTAGATAATTCAGTTTGTATATTAACAGTAATTATAATCCTCAATGAAATATCTAGTACTCAGATTTTTGCATGGTCCCTTACAGTCTTACAAGCTTCAGCCCATGTCCATTTAATCCACACTGAACCTGAACAGTGTGGATTAAACGAGTATGGGCCTGATAATGGAGTAACATTCCCTCACAATCAGACTGTTACTCCACTATCCATCATACAGAATCCTTGTACACTCTCACTTTTTTTTTGCCTTGTTTAAGGGCACTTCTTGCCCACATCATCTGGGATGAGTTGACATTTTGGAAACATTTGTTCACTTCCTCGCTGAGAATTAACAGAGAAGATCAATGCAACATGTGGATATTAAAACCTAGAGCCAGCACTGGCTTAGATTAGTTTGACATAAATGCTGAAAACAAAGGACAAGTGGGTAAACTGGCTCAGGGCAGCAAACAGCACCTCTAAGACGCTCTAATTAGATACCAATTAAGTTGATTTCCCAACATGCCCATGAAGGTTTTACTCCTGTTTTAGCACTAACGGGCACCACAGCAAAAAAACAAAACAAAACAAAAAACACCAAATATACTAAAGCTATCTTAAATTTTCAAACTGTTGCAGATACATGGTGAACTTGTTATTTTACAGGTACTGACTACACTTGACTAAAATGACCAGAAACAGCTTTAAGAGGCAACAATTGATTAAGCTGTACAAACAAAACAACCAGCTGCCTATTTCACACCCAGCAGACACAACACTGAAGATTATAAACCATTTGGAGATGTATTCCTGGCCCAACGATAAAGGTAGGTCTAATATTCATTCTCTCTGACCTCGGTTTTTGGTCTCTACTCACTTTTGCAATAAAGCAATTCTGGATAAATAAGTATGATGCTGATGATCACCCAGATGCAGTTAAGATGTTTCATATTTTAGCTTAATAATTCCCAAGCTGGGGGAATTTCCAAGGAACTTCAAGACAAATCTGAGGGATCATCAGAGGCTGTTAATTATGAAATATCTTCACGTTTTCAGGCTGAGAAAAAACAATATTTTTTGAAGGTACTCTGTTAATTTCCAGACAAAGGGGCGCTCTGTGGGTCCCTCTTCACTGAATGTTATAGTCAGTAATATTGTTTATTTAAGAAAAACAGTAAAGGGCATTGCCTTATGTGCGTTTCATAATACATTATTTTTATATTATTTAATTTCTCTGTGAAAACATTTGTGGTACAGTTTTATGACTCACAATAACATTTAAATGATTTGAGTAGAAAACACCAGGAATGACATACAGGGTGTTCAATAAAGCAGCCACTACAGATCACTACAAGAGGTCATTTATTAAGAACATGTACCATATAAACCATATAGTGACAAGGGGGCTGCTGTTGAGGAACTGCAGTGACACATTTTCAATCAAATGCATTTTTTTGTAATTGTAGATTGTCAGCCATCTACTGCACAAAGGTGCAAAACAGACCATCAATTAAAAGCATGAAACATGATCAAACTAGAATAACCACCTCACAGTCTGTCTCAAACCAACCAGTCAAACTTCAGTTACATCCATGTCTGTCCAGACTCATATATTACATTTAGTCAAGACTTAAGAGTGTAAATTCATCGTATGTGATCACATGGTTGCCAGATAAATCAGAATCTGGTAGAACACAACGTTTTAGCCATGACAGCAGATGATGTTACTGCAAACAAGGGATCCACCAATTATCAACCTGGCTGATTATAAATACATACATTATACACCGATCAGCCACAACATCATGACCACTGACAGGTGAAGTGAATAACATTGATCATATTGGTACTATGTGGTGTTCTGATGGAAAACCTTGGATTTTAACATCCATGTTGATGAGACTTAGACACCTAAATAAACATTGTCCCTCAACAAACACACTCCCTCATGCAAATGGAAATCCCAAATGTCACTGGCCTACCCCCACAGGAAAATACACCCCACCACATGGAAAAACATCAAACAATCAGGAACATGTTGAGGATCATGACAATAACCCAACATGTTGATCTGACCTCCAAACTTCCTACACCCCATTCTGATCAAGCATCAACAGGATGCAGTGGAACAAGTTGGATTGACAGAGACCCCACTGTACAAGCCAGAGTACCCAAAGGATCCAGTGCCAACGTCCTGGTTCCAGACCCCATAGGGCACCCTGAGAGGTCCTCTTGTCCATGCCCAATGGTTCAGAGCATTTTTGACCACATAAGGGGGACCAACACAATATTGGGCAGGTGGTCGTAATGTTATGCCTGATTAGTGCTGTTATTTTTAGAAACTGATTCCCCATAAAATAAATTGATTTTAAGATGTGCTACTGTGGCTCTAAAGCAGCCGCCTCTCTCTATGGTCTGACGCTGTGTCCCACCCACAGCACTATCTGATTGATTACATGTCACAAGTAAGTACCTCACCCAAGGTTAAATGTTGAAAAGTTTTAATTAAACACATGAAAAACTGAAACATGGAAACCTAATATTCATGGTAACATATCAAGTTGGAGTAAACTGACATTTTAACAAAGTTTTGCATTGGAGTTTGTGTTACTTTGATTTTTGAAACCACGATTTTCATTTTAATTGCAAATATGGGCTCAAAAATATAAATTATCGCTTTCTTTGATTAGTAAAAATTGGTATCGGTTCGCCCTAAAACACCACATTGGTCAACTTCTCCTGCAAACCAGTTCTTAAACTGTAGATGCTTCACACACACCTTCAACCTGACAGCACAGAAGATTCATACAATCACCACAGTTTGAAGGTTAGCCCTGTCAATTCAATATCCAACCAAATGTGAAATATGTTCACGATCTCCTCTTCTGTCTCAGAGTAATGATGCTGAATAATGGAAAGAAGATTATGATGTCACCATGAAGTTGGCCTTTTTGGCCTCCTGGATATAAATTGTCATCACTTCTGAAAAAACGACAGTGAAGGTGACACAGAACACACAGAACATCTGATGTCGAGCTCACATTTAAATAAGGATCCAGACAGGCGTTCCAACAATATTTCTTACAGATGATGATGGTGAGGATGGAATAATCGATGAGTGAATATATGGTTGATTTTTTTTTTATACATAAAGGAGGTAACAGATATGTAAGGACAAAATAAATACAGTTGCAGGTCAAACCAAAATATCAGTCCTCACAAACTGTTTCATGAGTAAAGTAAAGAAGGCTGATGGACAGTACACCCATCATTAATGCATCCACGAGCTCTCTCAACATTTCCATTCTATTTCTTACAGGTATTGAAGCATCTGAATTGAATCCACTTCAAATAAAAGACATCCAACTAACTAACCAATTAAAAGTAGCAGAATTAGGTTAGAGAGTTGATTTTTTAACTCTCAGCGGTTCTATCTTTGTCCTTGCTGCAGTGGTTTGGAGGGAAAAAGGCTTTGCAGGCCCAAAAGGTGACGTTACATAACTTCTAGGTGTGTCTAGTATGATAACAGGCTTTGCAGTGCAGTTAGGAGTGATGTTTTCAGGGAAGGTGCCTTAACTTGTGATTTTAACAGTTGATTATTTAATCAAATTAGACATATTTGTGTGGAACTTTGTCATAACTAGTGTATGAATCCCTGAGTTATGGCCAAAAATGTGTTTTGTGATCAGCCTTAACCTTTGACCACCACCTCATGAAGAAATTCCTTCCAGGCGTTCACAAGAATCTGACAGACCACTAGAAGGATAACATCGAAGTATAATATATAAAAATGGCTCCTACGTATCCTAAAAGAAAGGGAGCGGAGAGGGCCGACAGCCATACCAACCACACGCTGCTGGAGCTCTGGAAGTGTTCTACACTATTAAAACGCACCACTACAAACCATATCAACACCAGAAGCACAATGAACACTTCTGTGACTAGAGGATGCTGAAAGTTGCAAGTCTCATTTTACTTTACGTATTTTAAGACTCAGAAGACCCTTACTAAAGCAAACAATACTAAAATAAACAGCAGTCAGCGCTTTGCTTTAAACAAACAGATCAATGTCAGAGATTCTTGAAATGTGAACATAGTAAAAAACTTAGACTGATTTTAAGGTTTACTGAAAATTAAAAACGTCCAGAGGCAAGAAAACCTGTTGTGATTGTGTCAACTAAAATAACAAATGTTTATCTAAAAAGATTTAAGTCTCAAGCAAAACAAATACAAAAGCAGAAGTGAGAACATGTGCGAGTCGTGAGAAAGAAGAAAAAGAAGAAGAGGGAAACATGAGCACCTGTTTGTCTGGCCGGATAATGCAAACTAAAAGGCAGACAGTGTTTGACTGTTGTCACGGTTACTTTCCCCATAGAGGAGCCTATAATGGAGGCCTGATCATGCTGGTTTTTTTTAGGGACACTGGGAATCAGACCTGCTCTTCTGCTACGACAAGTCAAAATGTCATGAAATATGTCTACATGAAGTCTTGTTGATGGCTCAGCTCACAGGTACCGAAACAGGCTGGTGTTAGTTTTAAAAAACACACGTGTAATTGTTTTAACAGGAAGTGGTAACATCCACGTGTTAAGGGATGTTTAACCAGAACCAGAAGGCGTCACCATCATTAAACCTCTTTACACTGGTTCCCAGTTTGTTTTAGAATCGATATCATATGCTCATTCACCAATTAGGTCTCAGATGTTGTCATGGCTCCCACTTGGAGGCACCAGTGGTTCTACTGTGCTGTTCGTGGACTCTGTTCAAAGTGAAATACACAGACTTGGAAAAGAAAAATATTTTAATAAAAATATTTCAGTTGTGACATGTCAGCAAGTCTCTGTGGAAATGCCTTTTAGGTTATTTAAAAAAAATATGTCGGTGTTTATGGCTACTTCCCCAGAATAATTTTGCACAAACACTATGTTGCACAAGACTGCAACCTCATGCGAGTTCATGTGACCCTCTTGACGTCTGTAGCTCTGACAGACGACATGCTGCATCTTCCTCCTGAGGCCAGTAGAGGGAGGTGCAGGGTTAACACACACTCCACTACCTCATCTGACTTAATCAGTTCAGTGTGATGTTTAACAGTTTGTCTGGGCATGGAGGGTGACAGGAAAAACAAGCCATATCAAGAGCAAGACCCTGGAAACTTAATCAGGTTGGTGCTTTAATCACTCGTGATCTAAGTTTTCAGTCTGTATTTCTTTATATTTAGCAAACTAGCACCATAGAGAAGCATGCTGAACCTGGTGTTAGCAGTTCCTGTTAGTGATTTACTCATTTATATGAATTAATCCCTAGTAGCAGCACTACATTTGAGTATGTTTGAAACAACAGAACCAGAACTATCCTAATATAGAAGAAAACGTAAAACTGTGATCATTCTCAGACTAGTTCTGAGGTGTCTCTTTCTGTTATTTCAAGGTGGGTTTATGGATGTTTCAGACATCCATAAATGTATAGACATTGGAGATAATGGTGTCCCTGAAAGGTTTAAATCAGACTCAAAATAAAAATACATGTTTTAAAGTAGATGAACTTACAACTCTGTGAAGAATGAGTACAATGCTGGATCCACATTGTCTTCATGCAGCAGTGCATTTTTGCCTGGTGACACCCTGCTGAGGCTTTTCTCTTTATCCTGCTGAATGTGCAGGTGTATTACAGAAAACATCCTGTGATTTTAAATGGTTTTGGTGCAGTTAAATAGGCGAGGATCACAGTGACTTTTTTTACATTCCCCAGCTCCACTCTGTAGCAGGGTTACTAACACAACCACAACAGCTTGTTTTATTTTTCTGCTGTGTGTGAGCCAAAATGTCAACGAGCCCCTTACAGCACTTCAAGACCGACTTGGCCTGGATTAAAGTAGGTAGCAGTTGAAGGAAGGTGAGTGCATTTCGACACTGCCCCCTGTTATCCAGTGGAGCTGATCATTGGAGCTGCAGTGGACTCTGACCTCCCCATCAGCGTGTGTGTGTGCAGTCAGAACAGTCAAACCAGGTCTGTCACTAACCGGCATGTAAGATGACAGCAAGTCTTACTCACACCTCCAAGGGCTAAAGAAACTTGTAAGTACAAGTCCATGTCTAAAAGGAAGCGTATTAGCTCGAGGGTTCAGCAGTGAGTGTGTGTAAAGATTGTGTTTGTTCTAAATGCTACTCTTTGTTTCCATTATCCAAACTGATTACACAGTAGAAAGTATGCATGATAGTATGATACTGTTGTTCTCAGAAGCCTTTGTGACAGTTTCTTGAAATTTCCATTACTGCAAGACATTTTTTGACTTGTTTCATCCATCATCATGAGATCAGTGTGAAAGCAACAAGCATGCTGAGAGAGAGAAAGAGCGAGAGCACGGCTCGGCCCATATGGTTGGTTGGATTCCTCAACAATGTGTGAAGGGGATGTGAAAATGGCATCAGCTGCTTGAAACACGTGTAGCGTACAGAGGGTGTGAACTGAAAACTGCCTTTGTGGAGTTAAATCATGTGAAGTCGGTAGAGTACTGTTTACCGTTTACTGATCAGCCGGGATTTGTTCTGTTAAAAGTAGCACACCGAAATCATGAATTATCAGTGATCAGACAAGGAAAGCATATTTATTCCAGTACTGCTTAGAAGTATATCCACCTTACACTGCTTTATACGTGTAGGTTTTACACTGCTACATTTGAGACCTCAGCTCTGACCTCCACACATTTAAATCACTCATAAAAACTCACCTCTACAAGATGGCTTTGAATATTTAACTCTGCCTTGTGGATGCCCCATCCCGTCAGAAGCTAAGCGAGGTTGGGCCTGGTCAGTACCTGGTTAGGAGACAGTGAGGGAAACCAGGAAGCCTGGGTGAATGTAGTGTGAGAGTGAGTGGTTGGTGGTGGTCGGAGGGGCCGATGGTGCAGACTGGCAGCCTCGCCTCCGTCAGTCTACCCCAGGGCAGCTGTAGCTACATATGTAGCTTACCACCATCAAGTATGGAGTGAATGAATAATGCAATGTAAAGCGTCTTTGAGTGTCTTGAAAAGTGCTATGTAAAACCAATGCATTATTATTATTAGGGTCCGAGCACCGAATGGTGCGAAGACCCTATTGTAATGCTAGAGATTATTATTATTAGGGTCCGAGCACCGAATGGTGCGAAGACCCTATTGTAATGCTAGAGATTATTAGGGTCCGAGCACCGAATGGTGCGAAGACCCTATTGTAATGCTAGAGATTATTATTATTAGGGTCCGAGCACCGAATGGTGCGAAGACCCTATTGTAATGCTAGAGATTATTATTATTATTATTATTATTTTACCGCCAAATGAATTGCTTTTTTGAGGGCCTAAACATGCACCGATTCGCGTCAAAATCTGCACACACATCAGGACCGGTGAAAAATTTGATATTTTATAGGGTCTGTGTATGTGTGTCCCAAAATGGCTCCATAGCGCCCCCTGCAAAATTTAAAAAAGTGGTATTAGACTAACTGGAAGGACATTTCATCGACGGATACAAAATTTGGCAGGCATGTTCAGCACATCAGGAGAGACGTAAAAGTCAATCATAGCCATGCTCTAAACCCAACAGGAAGTGACATATCTTGCGTTAACTGTGAAAAATCTGTGATGAACTCCTCCTAGGGGGTAAGTCTTAGAGACCTGAAATTTGTTCTGTACATACAACCGACCTTCCTGATGAAAAGTTATAAAAGTCTTCTATGTCGGTCAAAGGGTGTGGCCATGGCAGCCCCCCCGAAATACTGATCCTTCGCCATGCCACAGGAAGTGCAGGTCTAACTCTCTGAACATGCTCCAATCTGAATGAAACTTTACATGTATGATGACAGACCTGAGCTGATGTCATCCATATGATAATATTCACTCACAGTCATAGCGCCACCTTGTGGCAACAGGATTTTTGCTTTTTTAATACTTTTATGTACTGTTGTCAACCTGTTGTCCAGATTCACCTCAGACATTCTGACATAAGCCTGAACACATTGATGATGAATCACAGAGACAATGGTGACGTTTCATCGACGGGCGTGTCTGTGGCACCGTGGCGAATTTTGATGTTTCGCCATGAAAATTCAAGGGTCTATATCTCAGCTGAACAAGAACCTATCTGCTCCAAACTTCACATTCAGAATGACATGTACAGTCTGAAGACATCCACACTAAAAAATTTTGAAATAGTCATAGCGCCACCAACTGGCAACAGGATGTTTTGGAATTACATTTGCTCATCCCATTGCCCTAAACTTGGTCAAATAATTCTGAAAATTGGTGTGATGAGTCTTCACACCATGATCATGGCACAGTGTGAAGACTTTGCCATTTCATGAAATGCTGTTGCCGTGGCAACGCAAAGTTGATATGAAAACAACCTGCCTTTGACAGCATTAGAATTATCAAAACATCACCAAAATTTGCACACACATCACCACCAGCTGAAGGAAGAAAACTGTATGCATCTCAGCACAGCACGTGTTATAGCGCCCCCTACAGCATTTTTAACAAACAGCCCCTGCAGTACATTTAACCTACGTCCACAAAATTTGGGGGACATATAGAACACATCAGGACGCACAAAAAATCCTCTTGGAGCCACGCCCTAAACCCAACAGGAAGTCCGCCATTTTGAATTAATTGGACAAATTTGGACGAATGTTGTTCATTTTTGAGAACTATCTCCTCCTAGGGGATAAGTCATGCAGACCTCAAATTTTACCAGTATATACACCAGGACATTATGATCAAAAGTTATAAAAAGCTTCCTCCAATGTCAAAGGGCGTGGCCATAGCAACCCCCTGAAGTTTGATGCTTCGCCATGAAACATCAACTGCTGTGTAAATATCCTCTGCTTGCTCCAATCTGCCTCAAACTTTGCATGTTTAATCACACTCCTGCCCTGACCACATCCATGTGCCAAAATACATTCACAGCTTGTGGCATAGCGCCCCCTGCAGCATTTTAAAAAATGGCCCACTCATCAAATTTAACCTACGTCTACAAAATTTGGCATGCATATGTAACACATCAGTGTGAACAAAAAAGTCTCTTGGAGCCATTCTCTAAGCCCAACAGGAAGTCGGCCATTTTGATTTCAATGTTGGATTTTTGCTGTTTTTGCTCATTTTCAGAAATTAATTGCTCACAGACGATAACTCCAAAACATCTGAAATTGTGCCCATATATGGAACACATCTTCAGGTTGAAAATATGTGAAAATCATACGCCAAACCCAAAGGGCGTGGCCATGGCGGCCGACTGAACTTTGATGCTTCGCCAGAAAGGAGGAAGTCTTGTTAAATCCCCTGTATGTGCTGCTATCTGCCTCAAACTTTAAATGTGTGATCAGGTTACAGCCCTGATGATTTCCATACACCAATATACAGTCGCAGTGATAGCGCCACCTGTTGGATGGACAGTAAGTGCTGTATAAACAGTCTGTAATAATCCAATCTGGCAGAAATTTGACCTGTGTGTTCAGAATCCAGCCCTGGTTGCATTCATGGGCCTAAATGCGCTCCCGGTCGCAGCATCGCCTGACGGACGTGCTTGGGGTCGCCGACCAGCAAGGGGTGCGAGGACCCGTTCATCGCTGCTTGCAGCTATTATTATTATTATTATTATTTTACCGCCAAATGAATTGCTTTTTTGAGGGCCTAAACATGCACCGATTCGCGTCAAAATCTGCACACACATCAGGACCGGTGAAAAATTTGATATTTTATGGGGTCTGTGCATGTGTGTCCCAAAATGGCTCCATAGCGCCCCCTGCAAAATTTTAAAAAGTGGTATTAGACTAACTGGAAGGACATTTCATCTACAGCTACAAAATTTGACAGGCATATTCAGCACATCAGGAAAGACAAAAAAGTCAATCATAGCCATGCTCTAAACCCAACAGGAAGTGACATATCTTGCGTTAACTGTGAAAAATCTGTGATGAACTCCTCCTAGGGGGTAAGTCTTAGAGACCTGAAATTTGTTCTGTACATACAACCGACCTTCCTGATGAAAAGTTATAAAAGTCTTCTATGTCGGTCAAAGGGTGTGGCCATGGCAGCCCCCCCGAAATACTGATCCTTCGCCATGCAACAGGAAGTGCAGGTCTAACTCTCTGAACATGCTCCAATCTGAATGAAACTTTACATGTATGATGACAGACCTGAGCTGATGTCATCCATATGATAATATTCACTCACAGTCATAGCGCCACCTTGTGGCAACAGGATTTTTGCTTTTTTAATACTTTTATGTACTGTTGTCAACCCGTTGTCCAGATTCACCTCAGACCTGCTGACATAAGCCTGAACACATTGATGATGAATCACAAAGAAAATGGTGACATTTCATTTAAGGGCGTGTCTGTGGCAGCGTGGCGAATTTTGATGTTTCGCCATGAAATTTCAAGGGCCTATATCTCAGCTGAACAAGAACCTATCTGCTCCAAACTTCATATCCAAAATGTCATGTACAGTCTGAAGACATCCACACTCAAAAATTTTGAAATAGTCATAGCGCCACCAACTGGCAACGGGACGTTTTGGAATTACATTTGCCCATCCCATTGCCCTAAACTTAGTCAAATAATTCTGAAAATTGGTGTGATGAGTCTTCACACCATGATCATGGCACAGTGTGAAGATTTTGGCATTTTATAAAACGCTGTTGCCGTGGCAACGCAAAGTTGATATGAAAAACAACTTGCTTTGACAGCTCAAGAATTATCCAAACATCACCAAAATTTGCACACACATCACCACCAGCGAAAGGAAGAAAACTGTATGCATCTCAGTACAGCACGTGCTATAGCGCCCCCTACAGCATTTTTAACAAACAGCCCCCGCAGTACGTTTAACCTACGTCCACAAAATTTGGGGGACATATAGAACACATCAGGACGCACAAAAAATCCTCTTGGAGCCACGCCCTAAACCCAACAGGAAGTCCGCCATTTTGAATTAATTGGACAAATTTTGAAGAATGTTGTTCATTTTTGAGAACTATCTCCTCCTAGGGGATAAGTCATGCAGACCTCAAATTTGACCAGTATATACACCAGGACATTATGATCAAAAGTTATAAAAAGCTTCCTCCAGTGTCAAAGGGCGTGGCCATAGCAACCCCCTGAAGTTTGATGCTTCGCCATGAAACATCAACTGCTGTGTAAATATCCTCTGCTTGCTCCAATCTGCCTCAAACTTTGCATGTTTAATCACACTCCTGCCCTGACCACATCCATGTGCCAAAATACATTCACAGCTTGTGGCATAGCGGCCCCTGCAGCATTTAAAAAAAGGGCCCACTCATCAAATTTAACCTACGTCTACAAAATTTGGCATGCATATGTAACACATCAGTGTCAACAAAAAAGTCTCTTGGAGCCATTCTCTAAGCCCAACAGGAAGTCGGCCATTTGGATTTCAATGTGGGATTTTTGCTGTTTTTGCTCATTTTTCTCATCAATTCTGTGATTTCAGCATTTCATTTTGAAGAAAAGTTGTAATATTTGACATTTTTCCTGTTTTCCAGCTAATTCAACCATTTTCCCCACTGTAGGGTGATGCATGAAATTCTTGTATTTTTACCACTGATTTTAACGGGAGTCATGTGATCACCAGGGAGCCCCAGGAGGTGTGTGTGTGTGTGTGCATGCGTTCGTGTGTGCCTGTGAGTGTGTGTGTGTTTTGCTCAGAGACAGTAACTACAAAACACCTGAATTTGGGACAATATATACATCACACCTTCAGTTTGAAAATATGTGAAAATCATACACAAAATTCAAATGACTGACTTGTGTCTATCCTATGCAGTCTCCAAATCTTTTCAAACTGTACATTTTTCATCACAGTCCAATTCTGATTACATGTGTATCTCAGCGTTCAGTCACAATCACATTTCCACCTACTGGAGAGGAAATGACATGGTACACCTTGATGTACTATTGTTAGTTAATTGCACATATTAAAGTATATTATTTTTCATCCTATTTACAGTAGTTTCAAGTTATTTCTGTATCTTTATATGAGTGCACATTTTGTTTTAACCTTGAGAAACTTGTTACTGGTATGTTTTATGGTCTTTCCATTGCCTAGCAGTAGCCGTAAGCCTATTAAACTGACTTACATTTTCTTTTTTTTATTGAGTGTCAGTATGTTTCAGCTTTTGCACATTTGCTTCATCATTTCTTATGTTCTGTGATAGTGATTTGGCTGTAGTGGTTTGTTAAAGTGAATGAGAGTTTGGAAAGCTAATAACACATTATAGCAGCATGTGTGCCATGTGTGTGCCAACATAATTAGCAGGACACTGCAGGGAATCGAACCCCATCCCAGTACACCAGGAGTACCATTACCAGTGCCTTTTGCTTTTGGACACTACATGGAAAGTAAAGCAAAACCTGCATTACAACAGCATGAGAGGTTACAGTTGATATTACTGATGAATTGTGCAGTATTACATGAAACACATGTATTTCATGACATTTTATGTCTTTATGACATAGTAGACATATAGAATTTGCTATGTTATATGTAAGTGCTGTTGTTAATAAGCGATGTAAGGTTTCTGTCCATTTTTATGTTGTTGTAATGCAGGAAAAAAAACATCTTTCCAATAAATACTTTAAATATATTTATTGTTGTAAGAAAAATATACATTTACAGTACAAATGCTAAAAGTAGAAAACAATGTTTATTGCATGTGTTGCTAAGTGTTGTCATTACAACATTACATATTTTAATAAAGTAGGATGCATTTCTTTTCCAATAATAGTTATCTTAAGTTTGATCAAACCAATACTGAAATTGCTAACTCTTCAGATTGGCCTTGTCTTTAAAACAACAAACCACACCCTCGTGGTCACCAAAGTATGTAGGCCACACAACTGACTCCACTTCATAATGTGATGTTTTAACATACACATGGTCAATTAATGTGCCTCTTTCTGTTGTGGGATGTGTCACAACTTGTATATATCCTTTATCTGCTACAAAAGAACAGATGCTTGATGACTTCAAAATGTCATCATTAAAGTCTCCCATGACAGCAATGGTGTTACTTAGTGGATCTAGCCAATCAAGTAACTTACCAAGATGCTCCTTAAATAAAGACATGGGATAAGATGGTGGGCGATAAATGATCGCTATCAGTAGGTCATATGTAATGTAGTTGTACACCAAGCATTCCAGATTCATGTCTGGCACTTGAATGACATCATATGCAGCATTGTCTACACTATAAACACCTACTCCACCATGTCGTTGGGCTTTTAATGCTACAAGTGCTGGGTGCTTATTATTATATGCTACACATCGAGGATAGTTATTGAAAGTGTAACCATCAATGTTAACACTATCAAATGAAGAGCCAGAAGGCAGCCATGTTTCTGTAACAGCAATGCAGTTAAGCTGCAAATGCTTTGTGCACAAAACCAAATCTCTGACATGTGCAGTCAGATTCTGGACATTCATCAAAAACACAGAAAAACATGCTGTACTTATTTCATGTCTTCTGTCCCCAGTCAAAAACGGTGGCATATTTTGAATGGCATCCTTTATACCTGCTCTACAGTAGATACGTTTTTCATCAAAATCTTGAATTATCAAACCAGACAAACTACGGACACGGCTTAATGCCACATAAGCCTGTCCTGCTGCAAATACTTTTTTCAAACAGACCACAGCACTGTCAACAGTAAGGCCTTGCACCTTATGGACTGTACAAGCCCAGGCAAGTTTCAATGGAAATTGCCGGCGCATTCCACCTTTACCTGTAGCCCGTTCTTCCTCTGGTTCAATAGGAGTTGAACCCAGTAAATCTGCTGACACACTTCCAATCTGTTTCCTCCTTTGTGCACCAATGCCATCGTCATCAAACTTGACATACACCTTCAGAGGAAACTTCTTGGTGACACAGTCCACTATGTGTGTTACTGTACCACACACACCATTGACAAGGCCATCAGTAACATCAACATTTTTACACAGCATCACCCGGGCATCTTTACCAAGAAACAGCACCTGCTCCAAACAAGTGTTTGACGCTTTGGCATGATGTCCATCCAACAACTCCAGTTTCCCTGTTTTCTTGTTGTTAACATAGTCTTGGGCCTGAATTTCAACATGCTCTGGACATGTTTTCAGTAATTGCACTAAGTTATGCTCATTTACTTGTCTGTTGGTGGGGAAAATGTGTAAAGCTGAGCTGACTTCACCACTTTCACAATTTTTCAATGTCTCTATATCACTCTGTAACATAGCAGTTCCTTTTACACGAATTCTAACCCTGTTCAACATATCAGAAAACATAACATCTTTTTGTCGAACTACAGTTTTTAACTCAGCAACCTTAAACAGCCCAGACCACAAGTTGACACTACCATCATCAATGTACAGTGGTTTTCCTTTAACAGGGGGCAGCTGATAAAAATCTCCTACAGCCACAACACTGACATTCCCAAAAGGTGAAAAGTCACCGCTTTGTTTGATCTGCCTTAATCTGCCATGGATGTAGACCAACAGTTTATGATCTACCATGGAGATTTCATCAATAATCAGTAATTGCAGATCACAATATTTGGCACGGAGAGTATTAAGCTTCTCCTCACCTAAAGGTGTGTACGGTAAACGTACATCTTTACCAATAGAAAGCGTGTTGTGGATAGTTGCTGCACGCAAATTGTATGCAGCAATCCCCGTAGGAGCAGTCAACATAACACAAGTGTTGTCAGGATGACGACACATTGTTGACAACAATCTCATGGCCTCATATTGCATAGCCTTGATTAAATGAGATTTTCCCACACCAGCTCCTCCAGTCAGAAACAAGAAAAGTGGATCTGGGTTTTTTCCTGCTATCTTTTCTAAACACCACTGCCGTATCTTATAAAAAATAGCCAGCTGCATCTCATTCAGGGATCTAATCAAATTCAAGCCATCATTTCTGCACATGATGTTGTTTCGCTTTTCCAAATGAGCTATGTCTTTGCCAATTACTGACAGGTCGGGAATATTTTCAACATGCTCTTCCACTGTCTGTATGTTGGCTCGACGCTCCTCTTCACACTCAAGCCGCTCTAACTCTTGTTCTGGACACAACTGGCACCAGGCATCTTCATCAATATTATTAACATCTACAGCATTTTCTATATTTTGTAATTCCTCTGCTTCTATTTCAAACTGACTTCTATTGGCATCCACAACAGACTTGACTGAATGTGTGGATCCATCACTAAACGTCACAACACCGTTGTTGTAAAACTGTGCAAAAGTTTCACAGTGGGGAGGTTTTAGCTGTGCATCAACACGGTATGGCAAAAAGAGCTGCAGAATACTTTGATAAAATGCTTCTGGCGTCTTTGTTTCAGAAAACCGCACATAGCGTACAACTGCTGGTTGTGTACGCGTCCTTTTGGTCACAAAACCACATTTATTTTTTAATGTGACCCGCCTCTGACATTTTTCATTTTTACTCAGAATACGATATTCTGATGCAAATTTTGCCATACACATGTCACTAAATATGCTGTCATCTGGCCTATTCTTGTACCTGTCCACAATGTTGGACATCCACATCTGTTCACTTGTTAAATCTTCTGATGAGGCCTTTTGTTTTAACACATTTAAAGGCAAACTCATCCTAACTATGTTGTCACCTGTTGGAACAAAAACTACTTTTCGTGAACATTCTTTTAAATGCATACTGCTAGTTAACCTATAAACAGCTTCCTGTGCACAAACATCACGATTATGTAGATAAACACTACCAAGGTTTTTCAATGCTTCTCGGGCACTAATATTTTTGTCCTTAGCTGCCTCCCTCTGAGCATTCCCTAACAACAGGCCAATCTCTCTTTCTGCCTTTGAAATGTATGAAATAATGTAAACTACACAAGCATACGCATCTACCACATACTGAATGTCTAAATTTGCATTCCAACATTTTAAAAGTGACTTATTGTAATGATTAATCCAAACCTCATTAATGTCCCTCTTCAATACCACATGGGTTTTATTACTGCAGCGTGCATAAGCTTTCTCAAAGAGACGTTGACTTATACCTACACTGTGGAATAAACTCTCCAAACTGTCAAACCTATTCTCCTCATCTGACAAAGCTTTTTTCACTTTACTCAGAATTTCTGCTGCTATGTCTTTTCGCATTAGACATTTACAGTTCTGTTGACCACAAAAACACTTCTGTTCACGACATATAAAAGTCCGCATAGATGCAGGCTTTGGAAAGTTGAAACGACAAACTGTCTTATTCTTTTTACATGACTTGGAATGCCGCTTTGAATGCTGCTGCACTGATTTAACAATTTCCAATAAGTCCTCATCTTCTGAGGGTAACTCACATGTAACATATTTTTCTATGAACTCTATTACCTCTTTATCAGTGTTTTTATCTATCAACGGTGCATTCTCTATCCAAAATAGACAATGCACATGTGGAGATCCACGCTGCTGAAACTCCACACGGTAAAAATAATCTTTAATTTTACCGATTGGCTGGGCTGCAGACATGAGAACCTCCCTTAAAAAACAATGCCACCGAAAATCAAACATTCGCGCCGCAGTGACAGGATTACGACGCAGTAGATCACATTTATCTGCCCACTCTAAGCTTTCAGCAGTCTCTGTTCTGCCTTCCTGTCTTAAAATACTATTTAGGAGATTTTTCCAGCGCAAGTCAGCAGAGGAAAATGAACAAAACCATGTGGGAATACCAAGCTGACGCACACACGCCAGCAGGTCACGCTGTGCTACCTGCCAAAAAGCTGGGGTACCTCTGATAGGTTTCAGAAACCTATAGCCATCATCAAACTCTAGCAGTTTCTTCAGCGACTCTTCATTTACCTGATCCTTACCAATTCTGTGGGACTTACTACCTCCCTTACCTTTACGTAGTGCTATCGACACGTTCGACACAACCTGTTCTAACTCAGACATGTACTGAGCAAAAAAGATATACTCTACATTTCTAGCAAATCTACCATCAGCATGTAAAATGCGGTTATTAAAATAACGAGATAATGTTAAACGATGCTCCCTTGTTTCATGATAAGTGTTACAGGCCTGTGGAAACAAGACTGGAAAGCATTTGGCTTCATTGTGTGGATCAGACAGTAATTTAACTGGATTATTGCCTTCTGCTGGGGCCAGACTCAGTATATCATCAAAATACTGATCCAAAGCTTCCTGTCCAACATCAACAGGCATGAGACACGTATCCTGAAACATACAGTGCTGCTGTCTGTCATGTAAAAGCTCGTCATCATTAGCAGCACATGCCTCACCATCTTCTGTGTCAGCATCAACAATTGCACTATCATCTTTCTGACAAAATGCATTTACCCATTCATCATTAAACTCTACATCTTTATAATGCCTATTTGCACCCTTTAAATACTGCAAAGCCAGCCTTATGTGCATTGTGTCAACAAATTGGTATTCATAGTGTCCTTTATAAGTCAACTTTCGTTTTAGTTTTACTGGTAATAACGATCCTTCCATATTAGATCGGGGCAACAAATTGGTTGTCTGCACAATATTTGCTGGAACACATGTCACTGGTCCATGTACTCCATTTTGCCCACCTTTTGGTAACGCTAACATTTTTTTAAATGGAATGTGTAATGCTATTAAATGCTGCTCTAAACTATTCAGTGTTGACAGCTGTGGAGGAATTGGATGAAGTTCCAATTTGTTGACAGCACACTCAGCAGGCATTTCTGCTTTACTAACCTTGGCATGACAACTGAAACATATCCATAACTGACCTCTAGATGTATCAAGCCATACACAGGGAATTTCACAGTTCTCAGTACATTTGTGTAAATAAGCTTCACTAATACACACATCTGCAATTGTAGCTATGTCTTCTCTGCTCTTATAACTATTTCTTTTGCACTGTACAACCTGATGCCTAAATAACAATCTATGGCAAACACAACATACAAAATCTGGACCATCTTTTACTTTGTCCAAAAACTGCTGCATAACAAAAACAAATTGCTGTGATTGGTCAGTCATTTGTTTCTTCCTGAGTTTGTTTGCTGCTATAATACGCTCCCTATGATCAATATCTTCATGATACTTTTTTTGACTCATGGCTTTTACTTTCTCCCTGTGTACCTCATTTAATTTATATTTGTTTGTACTCATTTGCTTTACTTTCTCTCTATGACATACATTATTTTCATATTTTGTTTTACTCCTCTCTTTTACTTGCTCCCTATGTTGTACATTGGTTTGATATTTTGTCGTACTTCTGTCTTTTACTTGCTCTCTATGTTTTACATTTGTTTGATATTTTTTTGTACTCCTCTCTTTTACTTGCTCCCTATGCTGTACATTGGTTTGATATTTTGTTGTACTCCTCTCTTTTACTTGCTCCCTATGTTTTACATTTGTTTGATATTTTGTTGTACTCTTTTCTTTTACTTGCTCTCTATGTTTTACATTTGTTTGATATTTTGTTGTACTCCTCTCTTTTACTTGCTCCCTATGTTTTACATTTGTTTGATATTTTGTTGTACTCCTCTCTTTTACTTGCTCCCTATGTTTTACATTTGTTTGATATTTTGTTGTACTCTTTTCTTTTACTTGCTCTCTATGTTGTACATTGGTTTGATATTTTGTTGTACTCCTCTCTTTTACTTGCTCCCTATGCTGTACATTGGTTTGATATTTTGTTGTACTCCTCTCTTTTACTTGCTGTCTATGACATACATTATTTTCATATTTTGATTTACTCCTTTCTTTTACTTGCTCTCTATGATTTACATTTGTTTGATATTTTGTTTTACTTCTCTCTTTTAGTTGCTCCCTATGCTTGACATTTTCTCTATATGTTTGTATACTCCTTTGTCTAAGATTCTTGCAATACAACTCATCTTCTCTATATGTCTTTTTGATTCTGTATTTAGTTGCTTCACTAAACATTACATTTTTTTCATATGCACTTTTCCACTGAACATTCTTTTTATTTTTCAGATACTTAGAAAAACAATAATTACTTTTCCTATTGCCTAATGCCTGTCCTTTTGAGACATTGTTTCCTACTCCATCCAAAGTCAAACTATTGACACCAGCAACATTAATTTCTATTGCACTATGTTGTCTGAAATTGTATCTTTTAGAACTGATTACATTAACTTTACAGTAACCATAGCAAATCTGTACTTGAGGTCGTTGTACACAAACAACAGTCTCATAATGGTTAC